>JAQLOM010000009.1:5385578-5399281 GCA_030068315.1 Chrysichthys thysi | reverse complement strand
TTCTGTTTGCCCAATCTCTGACTCTTTGCCTGTTTTTGGATTTTGATCCTGCCCTGTCCTCTATCTGTACCTTAAAATCTTTATTAAAGACATTTTATCTGCAATTGCATTCATTCTCCCGGCTTGTTTCATGAAAGCAGCGATCATTGGATAGTTTCCTTGTAAAAGCCGCACGAAAAGAAAAAGATCCCAGTGAGCCGCCAGACTGCAGTGATGCTGTGAGTTATAGTGAAAGTCATCCTACACAATAATCCTCCTCCTCTCTCATCTCCGTCACACTAGCCATGATTCTTTTCAAAGGTAAAGTGCAGGTAATTTTTTGTATTAATTGTTTTTATATAAATATTTGTGGGTTGTGGAACGAATTATCTGAGTTTCCATTATTTCTTATGGGGGAAATCCGCTTTGATATACGAGTGCTTTGGATTACAAGCACGTCTCTGGAACGAATTATGCTCGCAATCCGAGGTTCCACTGTACTCTTTCACAGAGCGCCAATAATTCTGGAGCTGACTCAATATGAGGAAAAACTAAAAGCACCTACACACTAAATTTATCCAAATAATATTTCTCGTACCTTCCATAATCAAATAAATAAATGATTGCACTGTTCCAGTAGGAGCAGTGCAAATCATTTAACATCATTCTCTTTGAAAATGTAAAATCATAAGTAGATAAGCATGAAGCTCTACTTTGTAAGCAGAAATCACAGTGCTTGGTTGTACACTGACTTTTGATAAAATATCAGCCAAAGACTAAAAATCTTAATAAAAAAACCAAAACAAAACCATACAACCACCAAAAACTTTGTTCATTATGATTTATATAGGATTAGTGTGTATACAATTCATGAACAGTACAATAATTACAGACTGTTGTAATGCTGGAATATTAGTGAATCATATTTTGCAGTCATTAGAAACATTATAATCATTGCAAACAGTTGTACAATGAGCGACACCACAGGCCACAAGCATGGAATCAGATTTATGAGTGAATGGAGATAACGGACATAAATATGAATATTTAAAGTACTGAAAGACAAATGTCTGCAGCTCTACTGTACGTCAGCGCAGTACATCAGATTTTTACAACTTCAACATTAGAATAATCAATATCTTCTTCTTTAGCTCTAATAACAGTGACGAGGCATCTTTTCATGAGGTTTATGCTGGTATGGGTCTGGTTTCGCTGCTGATTAATGACAGAGTTCAGTTTGCGTCAATACCTTTGGCCTGTCGTGTACAAATGACCTCATTTACAGGAAGCAAAAATGCCCAAAAACGTACAGTTATCTTTGCATAATGTGCAATTGCAGAAACCCGAAAATCATTTTTTTCTGAAGGTTAATTCGTAAACACTGTCTTTGATATAAATATTACAGCTTTACAGAGTGATGGACTTGGATGCAATGTTGTCCTTTAATAATTTTAGTACACAAGATGTAAAAACACTTACAAAGCCATACATAAGACAAAGTATCTACCTCTTTTTCACGTTTAATATAAAAGAATAACTTAGACAACTGGCAGTTAAAAATATGTGCTTATTATGTAACAAGGAATGCATTTAAAGTGAGCAGTGCAATAATTTACTATCGGTCAGCTTGAACGTCTTTTGGCGCGAAAGCTTCCACGTGTATGTGATAAGTGTTTATTTACCACAAGGAGGTCAGATTACTGTCAAAACATGGTCTATGCTACACACGAAACGATATTAACTACACACAAGCAGGACCATCTGTTTTTTATCTTTACCTTCCAATAAAACAGCATCGCATAGCCTTCATATGAATCCTTTAAAATCACACATAGAGCGTAGAAAAATAAGAGCTTACCTACGTAAAAATATTTTATGCCTTGCCTGTTTATCAGTACGTACAACATCAAAGGTTTAAAAGGTTTGGTCGTCGTTACAGGAGTCCGTCCAGTGGCCGAACGCCTCGCAGATGTCGCAATAGGGCCGTTCTTCTCCGCGGCTGCCGTGGTGTGTGCTGTGAGGAGGTGAATCAGGAGACTGAATTTGGGTGGGACAGTCTTCTGTATCGTGCTGGTCAAAACAGTCACAGATGTCACAGAAGACACGTGGCGGGGCTTTCTTCTTCTTCTTGACCTCGCCCAAACTAAATAAGAATGTGAGAAGAATGCAATTGACGCTACTGTTAAAGCTTATCGATCGTATACTTCATACCTTGCACAGTTCAGTAAGGATGTAGACCCACCCATTGTTCTCGTCATTCCCGTTGAACTCCGCCAAGGCCATTTTCTTCAGTTTCACCTTCAGATCCTCGTTCTTCCTCTGAAGATCTACGATGACTGAGTTGAGGAAGTTTATCTGAAAGGGGGGGGGGGGAAGGATTTTTTTTTTAAGGTAGGAAGCACCTGGCTGGCTCAGTGAAAGATTCTCCACATGGGGGAGCTGGAAGTCAATTAGCTTGTGTATGCATCAATGAAGCTACATCGGCTGGATCTGACAAAAGCATGACCCATGAGTAAAACGCTCTCACACACATCCTGTGTGACCATAGGCTACATTTGGTCTTGCAAACAACAGTTTTGTTAACTTGATCAGAATGGCCTACGGTACTTTGCTGGGTCTAAATCTCTTTTTAATATTACCCACATTTTGTCATTCTAATGATGATAAGGATTTCCTGCACTCATTAACCAAATGCCTACAGCTGAGTTTCTCTCATTATAGACACCAAGCTGTCAGTACCCTAAAACAAAAACTTTATTTATTGTGATAGTTTCACTTAATTGATAAATTTTCCAATAAAAGCAGAACAACTACATAAACCACATACATGTAAACACAAGAGTGGTACTTTACATCAAAAACACTTCTTTCTTGTTTACCTGTCCTTCAGCAAACTCTTTCTCTTCTCTTAGCTGGCTTATAGCTGCATTGCCTGTGTATAAAGACACAGAACAGATATAAGAATCCGGACCCCAGTCTTCGTAATGCATTATAGATGCAGGTTTAGCATGCTCGCTCACCTGAGGAGTTCTCCTGGTCATCGCTCTGTCTGCCTTCCAGCTTCTGTTCGAGGCTGTGCACTCTGCTCTGTAGCTTCACCTTGTCCCGCTCCAGAGACTCCACCGCTGCCTGCAGTGTTTTAGCCACAGCGCTCTCTCCACGCAACACCGCAATCTGACACAGAAGTGTTCTTAGTTCAGACCTCGTCTACTCCAGCTATCACGAAAATGCAACAACAACCGTGTAAAGGTATCGGCTTTGGGCCATTTGAATCAGTACTCCAAGCTGTTACCTCGTTTCTTAATGCTTCTAATTCTTTGTCCTTCTCAGATATTAAAGTGCTGAGGTTTTCCCTGGAAGAGCACACAGTTTCAGCACAACAAATTAAACTCTTGGCTAAAATTAAACTGACAAAACATCTGCATTAATATGCATGAAAGAAAAAGTAGTAGCCATCTTTGCTAGGATTTTTTCCCGCAAACAAAACCACGCAGAGAAAAACTTTATGACGACCTGCATGTTCTCCAGAACATACTGTGAATCCTTATATAGCACAGAGCTTATTTTAGGTGATCTCTCCGAGGAATACAGTAGAGTGTTTTTAGCTTCTCCTTCACTGGCCCTCATTTCCCAACATGCCTTTTAAAAAGCTGCTCTCCACTTCTACGCTGGCATTTTTAAACCAATTCGGACTGGGCGTGTGCATCTCTGGACCTTCCAGAATGTCACTATATGCATATCAATACATGATATCATGTTATACAAATGATGAAAAACCTTAAGGCTATATAACATCATTAAATGTAATACAGCAATTCATACACGCCATTATAATTCGGTGCAGCTGTATTGTAAATATTGAGACTGAATTGTTGATCTGAATCGGTGACTCTCTACACTCCTATTCCTGACAGACTGAAATAAATGTGTTTAACATTAAGATTATAGATAAAACATATAATTTAACTCCTATAGACAGTCTCACTAAAAGTCTTTATTCTTGATTTCAACACAATTCTGAAGGCACTTTTAAAATGCCACTCTCAGGAAATAACAGTAATTTCAAGGCAGCTGTAATTACAGCTGGGTGGAGTGAAACTGCGTCAGAGCGACTCTTACCTCTCACTAATCTCCGACTTGTTGTCCGTGGTCAGATGCTCACCCTTGAGCTGCAGAACAAAAACAAATCCAACGTAAATAAATCTTCATGGATGACTTCATGTTGTCCGACCTATACACGATTTAAAGTCCTGATCGGGACTGCAAAAGCTGTGTAGTAGATAGTGCTTATAGCTTACCTTTTGAGACAACTTTCCATTTTCTTCCTGCAGTGCCACAAGCCTCAAAGACTTCTGATTGGCTGCCAGCTTTAGCTCCTCTCTGCAAGGTGAAAAAAAAAATTCACATAAATTATTGGGGTTTTTTTTAAACACAAGATGTTTATGTGAAAATCAATATTTAGGATTTTTTTTTGTGCCAGTCACTTTCTGTCCTCTGGAGTGTGCTATTCCAGGAAGTACAAAAGAAAACGTGAGTCTGGATATTCTTCCAAAGTGTCCCATATTTGCAGCAGGTCTCCAAGGTGAACAGCCTCTATAGAGTTTAGCTACAATTCCATATGTGTTGGCGTGGACAGTTCTTGTTTAAAGATGTTAGCCAAATCACATATTTACCATTTTAAATCATATTCACAAATACCAGCATGTCTTATCCTATAGGGTTTTCATATTATGATGGGTCTTTTTTTTTTTTTTTTTTAAATAAAAACAATTCACAAATTATTCAAAAGCATTTCAGGGAATAATATTAAATAATAATAAATAAAATAATAAAATAAATAAAAAGCACATGGCATGTCCCCTCAAAATAAATGGTCCTGAATTTCATATAGACGAATTCAAAGAAAATCTGTTGGCTAAAACCAAGTCATGTTTGCTGGCATTTTTTGGGTCCACGTGTCACTGCAAATCCATACCAAGTCAGTCTTCTGATTGAGCATAAGCGTATAAAAAGGTATTATAACCTTTTTACTGATGGGAGTGGTCTCTTCCAGCATGACTCTGCCGCAATCACAGGACACGAGGGCTCAGTGGATGGTTTAAGGCGGATGAATATCATATAAATCAAATTCATAATCATAAATCATACATTTTCAGCCACCAGACGACAACCCAGTTGAACACAAATGGCAGATTTTGGCGCTCTCCACCAGCATAAACAAAACACGAATATCTTTTGAAAGAATGATCTTCATTGCTCCAGTACAGCTCTAGAGTTGATATGTGAATCTGTAAAATAATTAACAAGCAAACAAATGACCATGTTTTTAAGAATGCTATAAAGAAGCCGTGATTTCAGTTGAATCATCACATGCATAGTCATCATTGTCCTCCGCATGTGCATCAACTGTGCAATTTTATTTTCACCATCTGCTCAGACTGATCCAGTTGAGCACGGTTAAATCCAATTTATCACACTTAAACGGATCATCAAGTTCAAATGTATCCAGAAAATCATTGTGAAGTATTCATAATAAAATGAGGTCATACCACAAGAAACACAGAGAGCAATTAGAATGAGCGCATCATGAAGAACCGTAACAGCAAGCATCAATTGAACCAAATGAAACGGTTTGTCTCTTACAAACAACCACAACAAACCGGTTTCCTGTATTAGAGATACAGAGATGATGGATATCTTGCTAGAGGAGGTACAATATCTCCCAGTGTGAAACCAGCTTTCCTCTAGTCAGGTCATAGACAAAACTGCTGAGGAAAAATCTCTGGAGAAAAAGGAGAGGTGCAGTTATATAATGCATCCTGGTAAAAGCAGCTGGAATGTGGCTCTGTGCCTTATAAAGATGCCTTACGTTTCATGTATTAAGTCTTGACTTAATGGAAAATCACTTGCGGGTAAAGTCCCATAAAACCTGACTGGAAGTGTGTGAAAGACTTTGTTTGATTCCTTTTTTTTCTCTTTTTCAAAAATTTTCATTCAATGACTCATAGAAACACTGAGTCAATAGAGAGGACTCATAAAGATTGGCACGGCAGGTCTCTGATGGTGTAACATGGGAAGACTAGATACTCACATTTCTTTGCAGAGGCTTCCAGTGCGCTGGTTCTCAGAACCGAGCTGCTCCTTGCACACACTAAGCTCCTCCTGATACATGGAGTTTTGCTGCTTCAGGGCTTCAAGCTGGAAGACCGGGCATAAAACCAGATCATATGCAGCAATCTCATTGACCTCTAATAAAATATTAGAATTAGCCAAATGTATCATGTGCATATACCACACACACACACACACACACACACACACACACACACACACACACACACGTTACTGTGCAAATGTCTTAGGCATCCTATTTTTAGTACACATTTTGTTATAGATATTTGTTTGATGAATTCTGCATTATTGAGTCAGTACAAAAACATTTTAGATTTCCAAACATTCATTTTCCAAAAAATATTTTGCATGAGAAACATTTTTGTATGTCAATAAAGAAAGCAGCATATCGTTAGCCTCATAGCATAATTGCCTAAGTCATATTTCAATGAGCAATGACTTAGGCAATTATGCTATGAGGCTAATGATATTACAAAAGTGGCCACTTTCCATTATTTTTGAAGTCAGCTTTACAGAATTTTTGTACAGACTTTTGTGCAGTGCTGTATAGGAAGAATAGGAAGCATGAACAGCCAGAGTTAAAAAAAAAAAAAAAAACAGAACAATTTAACTGACTTTCACGTTAACCAGTTCCCTTTTCTCTTAGGATCTGTAGTTCAATCTAATTTAACCAATGACTAGCTTTAAAAAAAAAAAATTTTTTTTTTTTAAAACTTGGCCTGTCGACATCATACAGAAATGTACATGACAACACATCGATAATTGTCTTAATATTCTTTAAATCAATTATTTGCCAATCTGTTGCAAGTGATAAATCAAGCATTTTACCCAGAAGCAATCTTTTTCTTATCCTTCGTCCCAATGTTTTCAAAAAAAGCAAATATAACTTATAGGACATAACATGTTGCCGATCAACCTCAGCCAACCATTATTTATCCTTTGCAAACCAACGCTCAACAGAATTCATAACCCCAAATCAGCCCATACAATATCAATATAACCATATTCAGTGTGGAGAAGCATTTTATTTTAGTTTGCAATTAAAATGGCCAACAGGTCAGACATAAAGCCACAAATGATATCATTTACCAGCAATTTCAGATCTGCTTATTCGGAACCGAGTCACAACCTGTTCCCTGTAGGCACTGAGTAGAAGGTTTACTCTACGCTGAGACTGAGAGTGCAGTACCTGGAAGTGAGAGGCATACATGCTTCCTGAGTAGCTCTTCTGTAAGGCTGCTACATCCATTTCTATGTGCCCTTGAAACCTCTTTACACAGACAAACCAGCAAGATCAATAATGCATTGACAACGACCCCCTGCTGAGTGACAGTGAAAGAGCAAAGCTCACACAGCATGCACACGTCCTCGAGCTGCCGCCATCCCGAGCACTCACATTCACACTCCCTCTGACATGTTTTGCAGGACAGCTTCAGTACGTAATCACTGCCAAGCTCCTCCCTCTCCCTCTCTCTTTGTGTCTTTCTGCCTCTCTCCAGCACCACCCCCCCTCCACTTTCTGTTCCCCCCACCCGTTTCCATCCCATGCTCTCCACCAATCCAGTCCATGCATCCATTCCCCACCTTCACGTCTATGTCGCTGGGCATCCTGCATCCAGCACCTGTTCTCTCTGCCTCCATGTTTTTCTAAGTTCTGCCAATCGTCTGACTGGAGATACTGATTCACAAAATCTGTCACATTACGCACATTTGGCATCACAATGTTTCTTCATCCCACAGTCTGCCCTCTCTAACAGAATGTAGGATATGCACAGGATTTGCCAGGCAACAAGATCTGGCCAATTTGAGGTCTACAATTGCCTGTCTATTTCTATTAATGAAAATTACATAAAGGAGGGCATGATCAAAATTGAGGGCAAAAATTGGTTTGAGGTCTAACACAGCACAGATATGTCATCACAGCTTCCAATCCCTGACGTTCTGCCCTGTCAAGCAGAACGAGGCAGCCAGCCACCAGGCTCACAATAACATGTGCATGACTACATCATGTGTGGAAAATGCTGGAACAGACTGACAGAGTGAGAGACCAAGACAGACAGAGCTATGTTTCCAAAGCTCAGCTTCCGCAGTGTAGGTGTTAAATTAACAATCACCGCTGCATTGTTCTCCAATAATGGATTGGGCTGAAAGCTTTCCTAAGCCAGGTTACAAGTTGAGTATTTACAATAACATTCGAACACATGTGAATTCTCTCATTTAAAAACAGAAGGGCACTTACGTAAATGAGGTTCTACAACTGACTCGAGCGTAACTAGGGTGGTTTGTTTTCCTTAGGAACATTCCCATTTGCTTATTTCTTGCTAGGTACCAACATTGTATTGAGGATTGTACCGCATATTGTCCTATGTAACGAGTCTATTGAATACAGATACTCCCCGAGTTATGATGGCCTGACTTACGATTTTTTGAAGTTATGATGACGATTGCGATACGCTAATAATTGTAAAATATTTACAAAATCTTAAAAATTCATGGGCAGGCATCGCTGACAGGCCATGCTAACAGCATATGATGCACCGGAAGTACACAAATGACACCCGGAAGTACGCGGACGACACCCGGATCACTCGCCACACGCGATGCCTCACTCTCTCCCGTAACTTATGGAGTTTCCTTATGTATCGGTTTATTGTACATAACTATGTGGTTTTTATGTGTGCTTCAAGAGATAATTTTAATTCAAAAGCATGTCTTCTACAGGAAAAGACTCCTGGGAAGGCTAGGCTAAACTGGGCTGAGATACCTAAGCTAGGCTAAGTGGTTTGACACATGATCTTTTCGACTTACGATGGGTGTGGCAGAACACATCTCCATCGTGACTTCAGGACGACCTGTACTGTACTCTATTGAGGATGATAATCATGCAAATTAACCACAGTCATCACGTCGTGTGCACGCTATCCCAAAGTAAACGCGATGCATCCGTGTGGTGTAATGCCAACGTCAAGAGTGGAGGCAGAGTAGCAGCATGTGACCCTGTGTCCCCAACTATCAACAAATAATGTTGTGTCTGAAATCACATATTAACGTACTACTCTAGACCACTATTGAGCACCAACACTAAATAATTTCCTATTACAGTCAGGGTTTGAATTTTAAAAACCTCTTTAAACCTAGTGAAAGGTCTGTTTTTGGTTACCAGATTTTCTAAATTAATAAATATTTTTGGAATGTATGGTGAAGGTTTTTAATTTGAGACATCATGACAACAATCATGCTGACATCAAAGTTTTAAAGAGAAACAGAGATAACCTTTAAGAAAACTTATGACTGGTTTCACTAGTCCAGCAGTAAAGCAGCGATTTAGCTTCAGCGCACAAAGAACGCTTCCATGTACACTTTTTTTTTTAAACATTTATAGCAAAAACTCCAAAACATTGTTCACAATGAAACAATTTTTATGCTGTACGGATAGCTATAGCTAATTCTTCTGAACTGTTCAACAATTCACAGCGAGATGTCAAATAATGGTCTTGTTAAATAATGGATTTGTTTTAGTGCCCATGCTGCTACATGATGACTTTGCTATTGGTATTTAAGCAAAAGCGAGTACTGGTCCGTGACTCAAAAGAAGGTACAATTGGTCTTTTGATAGTCAAAGGTTTATAGCCACACAGAAAAGAAATATACAAATCTGAAAAATAATATCATCAAGCTTAATGTGTTTCACAGCCTTACACAGGCGGTAGAACCCTAATTACTAATGTCCTTTTTCATGTCCTTTCACTTCAGTGATTAAATAAGCACACATGCTTCGACATGCTGTGCATAAAGCTGTAAGGCAAACAACACAAGTTGGGTTAACGTCTACGTCATGATGTCAATCCATTATAATTTTTAGGTTCATTCATTTATTTATCTTCACTGCTTTATCCTGGGTCCTGAACACGCACATTCACACACCTCATACCCTCCACATCTAAACGCACCAACATGGAGAACATGCAAAACCCCGCACAAACAGTAATCCGATGTTAGGATTAATCCAGAGTCCTTGGAGCTGTGAGTAGGCAACTCCACTTTTCACTCAAGGCAAATGACCACACAACTGTATGAACACGGAAATGCTTTGAGATACCGTCCATACAAAGGCTAACCAGATGAGCAATAATATAGTTCATAAGTAGGAGACAAGTGAAAGGAAAATTGTAGCGCACACACTAGATAGCTTGGTACACCACCAAAAAAACTCCACAAGAACGCTTATTCGCCGAAATTAAGGTCACAAAAACAAAAAAAAAGCATTTATTTGTCATAAGGTCAACCTCACATCAAGCACAATGAGACAAATTCAAGTTTCCTCACCTCTTGGTGCAGCTCTTGATTTCTTTGTTTTACATGCTCTAAAATATCTGCAGACTGATTAGCCTGGGAATTTCAAAAAAAAAAAAAACAACCATTAGGTTAAAATTATATTACCAAGGCTTTCTGACAGGAAACAAGAATAGTTATTAACAATTTCTTATTTTCCATTTACCTTCCATTCACATTTGAACTGTTTTTGCATGTAATTATCCTCTGTGTTGAGTTTTAAATGTCATATCTTTGTGAGAGCACCAAAACCTGCCACATACAGTGCTACAAATATTGCTATTTTAGTCACTTCTTTGTGCCACTGTAGCACTTTTGAGTCATTATGATAAGAACCCTAAGGACCGCTTCTAGTCTAAACCCAGTGTTCATCTAATATGTTTAAATGTTTCCATGCACAAGTGAAAACAAAAGCTACAGTACTGTGCAAAAGTCTTAGGCACCCTAGCTTTTAGTACAATTTTTTTTATATACTTACTTATTCATTATTTATAATTTTATATACATTTACTTTTATGAACTTTGCATTACTAAGTCAATACAAAAAAAACACATTTTACATGTCCAAACATTACTCTTCCAAAAGAATGTTGTATTTGAAACACTTTGTACGTCAGTAAAGAATGCAACATATTACATAAGTGAGCACTTTTCAGACAAAAAACATTATGAAGGCTCCTGGGTTCTGCAAGCAAAAAATTAAGCAAGTGCAACAGTCAAAGTCTCCAGAAGAACTTGGGAAGGTTCTCCAAGACAGCTCATTTCCTTATAAAACTGTACCTTGCACTACTGTTTAAGAAATAAAAAGCAAAGGGTCATCACACCAAATAATGATTTTGTTTAGTTTATTACTCTTTACTTCATGTTGCAGTATATTTCTTTTAAGCAGAAAGATTTGATTGAATTATTTTTGAAGTCATTTTTACTTCACAGCATTTCTTTGCATATGCTTGAGACTTTTGCACAGTACTGTATTTCTTGATGCTTGTTGGGTTTTGTTTAGTTTTTTTTGCCTTGACTAGCTGTTTGAAATGATATGAGCCAAGCAATATGACTTGCTCAGGAAACCTGTTTCCCCCCCTGGTTCCTTCATGTCTGCAGAACAGAGGGCTGGAGCTACAAAGCACTCTGGATTCCTCCCAAGTGAAGCATGCGCAGCAGCCCCGTAGGAAATTCAATCAATGCAACACTGTGGACCTGATCCTTAGGAAACATTAACACAATTTACTAGTAGATGGTTGCACAGGAATTTTCCTTCCACGCTCATTTTTTTGGTCTCTCTCATAAACTCATAAAATGAGTCAGGATGCATAAGGGTAACCTTTGAGCTTGTTTGCCCATGCACCAGCCGGAAAGACAAACCCCACAAACTTATTTTACCTGAACTCAACAATTCCTCCTAAACCATGACACATTTACTAAATCCTCATTTAGCTCATCGACCAAGTGGTTAAACACCTCTGTTCTCCACTCCTCTTGAGGTCTACCTCTTACCTGGGTTTTGTCCTTGAACATCTGCAGCTCAGTGACCTTCTGCTCCAGCTCGGCGTTCCTTTCCTGCACTTTGCTCAGCTCCTGCTCCGCTCTGCCTAGTTTCTCCTGCAGCTGCTTGTGCTCCTCATTACGTTGCTGCTCCTGCTGCTGCCTGGAGGCTGTCTCCTCCTCCAGCTTCTGCTTTTCACTCTGCAGCTGCTCCAGTTGTTCCTTGTTTGCCTGCATGCTATTCTGCATCTCTTTAAGCACAAGGATAATCACTTGGAGCAACATAAACACTCTTCATTCAAACAAACATTTAAAAAAGAAAATACAGGCTTATGAAATACTTGGAATCTCAACATTATGCTACAGTTATTTTGTGCAAAACTATGGATTTGTTCACCTTGCTGCGTATA
Source organism: Chrysichthys thysi (assembly GCA_030068315.1). Lineage (NCBI taxonomy): Eukaryota > Metazoa > Chordata > Actinopteri > Siluriformes > Claroteidae > Chrysichthys > Chrysichthys thysi. The sequence goes on along the minus strand of JAQLOM010000009.1, from coordinate 5,386,946 downwards.
TGCAGCAACGCAAAAAGAATGATACAAAGGTTCAACAATGTCCAGATGTGCATACAAGCCATGGATGGGAATTTTTTTACCTTGTATGGAGAGTGCAATTTTTTGACTTTCTTCAGACTCTGTATCAAGTTTTTTCTTCTATGATAATGAAACACAAATGAGCATAAGCCAATAAGATAAAGCCGTTTAAGGTTTGGGTGCTCGACTTCACACAGTAAAATACATCATGAACTTATTTACAGTTGAAACCAGATATTTACATACACTTCAGAAAAAAAAACACAAAAACCTTTTTTTCTTTACTAACAAACATTAAATCAGAGTAAACTTTTTCTGTTTTAGATCAATAAATATTAACATATTTTTCTTGCATTTGTTAAATGTCAGAATCAAGCGAGGGAGAATTCTTATGGTTTTTTTTATCACTTTCATCAAAGTCAGAAGTATACATACACTATGTTTATTGTGTCTTTAAATAAAAAGAAAACTCCAGATGATTCCATTCTGAGCTTTCGAAGCTTCTGATTTCATGAATTTCTGGTTCATTGATTCCATTTGAGTTAACTGGTGGCACACCTGTGGATGCATATAAAGGCACATGTCAAACACAGAGCCTCTTTCTTTGACATCATGGGAAAATCAAGAGAAATCAACCAAGACATCAGGAAAAGAATTGTGGACCTCCACAAATGTAGCTCATCCTTTGGTGCAATTTCCAGATGTCTGAAGGTCCCACATTCATCCGATCAGATGGACGCAAGTATAAAAAACATGGGAATGTATAACCATCATACCACTTGGGAAGGGGACGGATTCTGAGTCCCAGAGAGGAACGTGTTTTGGTGCGAAATGTGTGAATCAACCCCAGGACAACATCAAAAGACCTTGTGAAGATGCTGGCTGAAACTGGTAAGACGCTGGCTGAAACTGGTAAGAGTGTCATTATCCACAGTACGAGTCCTGTACCACCATGAGCTGAAAGGTTACTCTGGGAGGAGAAAGCCATTACTTCAAAACCACTGTTCGGCCATAATGATAAAAGGTATATTTGGAGGGAAAAGGGGGAAGCTTTGATGCCTCAGAACACCATCCCAACTGTGAAGCATGGGTGTGGGAGTATAATGTTGTGGGGTTGCTTTGCTGCAGAAGGGACTGATGCACTTCATAAAATAGATGGCATCATGAGAAAAGAAAATTATGGGGAAATATTGAAGAGACATCTGAAGACATCAGCCAGGAAGTTAAAGCTTGGGCACAAATGTGTCTAACAAATGGACAATGACCCCAAGCATACCTCCAAATTAGTTACAAAGTGGTTTAAGGACAACAAAGTCAAGGTATTGGAGCGGCCATCACAAAGCCCTGATC
>JAQLOM010000009.1:5356994-5368136 GCA_030068315.1 Chrysichthys thysi | reverse complement strand
AGGTACACAGCCAGTGCTAAGGGAAGAACTAATTATGCTTAAAATAGATTTTGTTATTTCAGGTATTATCTGTTTAAAGAATCATATAGGTACAGGATCTAGCATACAGGTCAATGATTTTGAGGAGGAAATTATGGAAATTAATTCAGTCTCTTGAAGGGGGGTAAAACATTCTAGTTGCTTATTTTGTATAGTTATATTGTTATCAATAGACTGAATTTTTTTGTCTGATGTTTGCATTTTTGTTATTGAAAAAATTCATAAAGTCCCTGCTACTGAACTCTGATGGGGTTTCTATAGGGGACTTTCTCCTAGTTCATTTTGCTACAGTGGAAAATAAGAAGAAGACCCACATCTAGGTGGGATTGTCAGATGTCCACAAACTATTAGCCATCTAGTGTATGAAAAGATATTTCCCAGTGCCTCTTATTTCTCTCTTCCCCCTCTTTTTATGCACATATCCAGTATACAGAAGAACGAAATGTTCCTACAGACCAACGTGCATAGGCAGTGACGGCAAGAAATATCATGGAAAAAAGTAAACATGCATGTGTGTATGATTATGGCTTGATTGTACACTCAATTATAACTTGGCTAATAAAAAATACCATACAAATCGGATTAACAGGGCAATCTTTTTGACAGAATTTTAAAAAAAAAATCCCAAACTGTTCATGCATTATGCTGTTTATATTGGATTGTTTGTACCCTGTGTAGTGCACTAGTCTACCAGTAGGTGTCGCCTATTGCACGACCTATGTGTGTTTGTGTTTCCGATATTCGCTAACTCTCTATCGGTGCTATGGTAAGAGTAACTGTTTTATGATTTTCATATAACAATACACCAAAATGGTCTTTTCTTGCGTTTTCTTTTACTCTTCTCCATTTTAACCGAATATGTCCGTGTCCCCAGCTAAAACGCTGGCTAATAGCTATCTTCCATGTTAGCTAGCTAGCCTGCTAAATACAAACCAGTTCGCCTTTTTTTGTTTACTGAGTTTACCGGGTTAACTAACCAACTAACTAGCTGTATGGCTAACTTCATTCGCTGAATACGCAATTATTTACCCGAAACATCTATACTTTGTTGGGGTTTTTTCGGTTGTTTATTCATTAAGCAATGTAATTAAAGTGTTTTTCAGCGCACTACAAAACCATCACCACAGTTTACTAGCTGTTGAACTGTTGAAGTTAACTGCTGAACAGTGCGAGTTTGGCGCTGTGTGTGTGCTAAGTCGTTTATTATGCTGGGTTTTTAGAAATAATTTTTTTTGTTTGTTTTTTGGTTATGTTCACCCCAACAGTTATTACAAGCTGCACTGTATTTATTTATGAACCTGTAGCTGTACAGTCAAGTAGTGGGGTTTTGATTGTTTGTCAGAAAATCATAGAAGTTTGCCTGCAAGATTGTCTCTGGTTTTAGACAAATGTCTAAATTCTAACTGTGTATCAAATGTATTCTTTATCCTGTGTGTTAACACCCCTCCCAGGGTATTGTATTCTTTTATACCACAGCTCTTTGCGAATGATTACAGATTTCAGTTGAATAATAAACAACACACTTTATGCTTTTTGTCCCTTTATGGTTGCATGTTAGGTCAAGGGCACCCAAACTAGGAGGTCATGACTCAAAAGAAGAGGATTCATTAGCTAATTTTACAAGCGAATATTAGAAATATTCGTATTTTATAAAAATTATATTTCAGATTGTGTCTTGTATACTATTATACTATGGATTTTCCTGTAGCCTTCCAACCTACCAAGAGGTCTGTTTTCTGTACCAGCCTTTTAAATTTTTTAGATTACCGGTAGTCAATATTTTCGAATGTAAGAGCATATATTGTTTGCGATTTGAGACCCAGATCGTGATAACGATCATAACGATAGCTGAAAGTTGCAAGAGAGATGGAACTTCGGTAGGTGAACTGTTAGGTTTTTCAACAACAAAAAACCTCCCCACAATTATGAATGTTCTGTGTTTCTATAGAGTGATGCTATGCGATTAAAGCTGAGGTTTTCTCCTCTCGTGATGGTCATTCCTATTAAACATGGTGATACATCTACATCACCTGAAAAATGTTGGCACACTGATATTGATTGCATCCACTGCCTCCCCATGTTATATGACTTAATTCCGAAAAATGTTTCCATTTCGATTTTAACAAATATTGCTTTGTTGAAATGTTAAATTACAGCAAGATTGTTTTTGGGTTTTTTTTTTATCTTCTTAAATTCTCTGATCACTAGGCAGGAGGAAAGGCTGGGAAAGACAGTGGCAAAGCCAAGGCTAAGGCAGTGTCCCGGTCTCAGAGGGCTGGTCTTCAGGTGTGTATGTCTGTCAAGAAACACGTAGATCTATCACAGATTAAAATCTACTACTGTGCTGTGTTCTGTGAATCATTTGAAAGCCTGTGTTCTGTGAATCATTTGAAAGCCTGTGTTCTGACGCTTGGCTTATGTTTGAAGTTCCCTGTAGGTCGTATCCACAGACACTTAAAAACGCGGACTACTAGCCACGGACGTGTCGGCGCCACAGCCGCAGTGTACAGTGCAGCCATCCTGGAATACCTCACTGCTGAGGTATCAGTTACACCTACCAAGTTATCAAACATGATTGTATACATGCAGGGAATCTGAAGGACACATCATTAGAACCTCTTTATCTTCTTGAGTGTATTTCCATTTATATGCATGTTTTCTCTGTATAGTGTACAGTATAGTTATGCACCATGTATATTTATTCCACTTATATGTCATGCCAGCTTTCCCATGCTTGTATGTGACTAGGTGTTGGAGTTGGCCGGTAATGCCTCAAAGGACTTGAAGGTGAAACGCATCACTCCCAGACATTTACAGCTAGCCATTCGTGGTGACGAAGAGCTGGATTCGCTTATTAAAGCCACAATTGCTGGTGGAGGTCAGTGTAACAGAATGTTAAAAATGTCATTTCTATTTTTGTTTGAGGAAGGCTGATTTCATTTACATCCTAGTTTTCTTAATGACTGTTTCCTTGTGTCATGACAGGTGTAATTCCTCACATTCACAAGTCCCTGATTGGAAAGAAGGGTCAACAGAAGACTGCCTAGAAAGCAGTTCTGTCTGTCAGTATGTTGAGATGCCATCAGTTATGTTTTATCCCTCTGTTTGCTTATTTTGTAAGCACAAATTTGGCAAGAAAAAAAATAGACCATATATTGATGTATGGTTCTTGAAGTGGGAAGGGAATAGCGAAATAGTTAATCCTTTTTAAATGGGTTAACAAAGGCACACGAGGGTTCTCCGTGTACGTGTTCTACGTCTGTTTTATACATAAAGACTTTTTCTTAAATATTGTGTTTCTGTGATTATTTCTTACAAGTACTGGCTTTAAGTATCTTTATATTCATACCAAGGTTATTAGGATTTAAATAGGCATCGTAATTACAATTCTACATTACCAGTTCAGTTTGCTCTTGGTGTTTGTTTTACTTACTACTGTAGTATTAAAAATGCAGTGAAACACATTGTCAAATGAAAAAGCTGAAATCCAAATAAAACTGATAAACAGTTTTATACAGTTCTCTCTGACATATAAACATGAACAAAATATAACTTTACAGATTTAAGCATTTACAAGTGTGTCTTTAAATATTCAACAGTGTGAAAACAAACAAACAAAAAAATACATTACTGCACGCCTCCCTGAAATCTATTACAAAATTCAGAGGGGGTGCTTCATTAAGACCGAAGAGCGATTCGTCTGCAGTCCGTTTGGCTCAAATCGGCCATGTTTATTGTGAGCCAAAGTACTGATGAGAGTACGCATGGAACGGCTGCATGAGAGCTGGGTTGCTCGGGGCCACAGGAAGACCCTGAGGACATCTATACTGGTAGAGAGCATTGGCAGACAGGGTGGGCGCAACAGAAGGGGTGTAATGAATGTTAGGGGGGCACATGTAAGGACTTGGGCTCTCTTGTGCTGGGTAGTAACTTGGGTACGGCGCTGACCTGAAGGACTGCAGCTCAGGGTAATGCATGAGCTGGGATGCCACATTGGCTTGGCAGGCGTGTGCTAGGGCATCCTGCACTGTCCTCTTTAGCTTCATTCGTCTGTTCTGAAACCAATTCCTGATCTGTGGAGAGACACAAATAATAATTGTTAGATGCATGCTACTCTGTTCATCGTAATAATAACCCATATGTCAGCGTAGTTACATGATTTTTTTTTTAAGAATTTACAGTAAGCACACCAGCATGCAGAGTGGAGAACTGTTACCATCTCCTAGGGGAAGTATTTTCTAATAACATGTCTCAAAATGTTTTATTCCTCTTATTCCACCATATGAGCTTGGATAATACAACTACTCCTTTAAGACAAAAACCTTAAAGCTCACCTGTTTATCAGAGAGATTAAGCCTCTTGCACAGCTCTGCTTTGTCCTGGGCTCCCAGATAAGCATTCCTCTTGAACGCTCTCTCTAAACTGTCAATCTGCTCAGCTGTGAAGGCTGTTCGAGCTCGCCGCCCTGTGCCAGGGGAGGTTGAAGGCGCCGGCTCCTTGGAAGCCATGGGTGAGAGAGAACGCCCGCCTTCGCTCTCATACCCAGATGTCTCCTCCTCCTCTGTCCCACTGCTGAAGCCTAACTCGGGTGCTGGAATGAAGAAAATGTGGAAAGGAAGCTGAATGAGATTATTTTAATCTCTGTATAGGATCAAGCTGATTGCACAACATTTTAAAGAGAAGTAGTACATGGAAATAAAGAAAAGTTAAGTCCAGCTAAGTTGCTTACACATTTTCAAATATCTGTATAATCTACTCTATCTAAAAAAGTCTTTCATTTTTAACATAGAATGATACCAAATCTTTGATTTAATGCTGATTATTCTGAGATCAGTCTGGGTGAATGAAAATGTCTAAATAAAAAAAAATGCTTACACGTATTAAACAGTATAATATTTAGATTTTATTACACAGCTAGCAATTTTACTATGGATTCAGATCTTACCATTCTGGAGGCTCTCGGTGTTGTTAGCCACAGGCTCTTTCTTTGGAGCAGATATAAAGCTTTGTGCTGGTCCCATTGGCTCAGACTGGACTTGCTGGGTTTCCATGCTATCCTCTCTCCTGCTGTAGAAACCAGGGAGAGCTTCTGGAACAGTCCCAGTGGTGCTGGCTCTGGCAGAGGCCATGGAGATGCAGGAGCTGGAAAGGCTCACTGTATTCGGGATTTGTGGAATGCTAGCACTGCTCTGACTGCTTTGGGAGAGCCATTCAACTGAAAAGTGTCCCTTCATCATTCCACTTTTACTCCAGCCAAAAAAATAAAAAATATCCAAGAAATGAAAACTAGTTAAAAAACAAAAACAATAAAAAACCTTCTTTCTGCTAAGATTCCTGGTGGTCCCAGATCTGGATGTGCAGGCAGTCCTGACTCTGTGTGAATGAGGCAGAGTTCTGTTTGTCTTCGGATAGGTGATAACCACCTCCAGTGCAGGTCTTGGGGGTATTTATAGGGCTAATCCTGGCTCATTTACAATTGACTGTAGGCCAGGATCAAAGGAAACATCCTCCCTACTCCACTCCCCACCCCTTGAGTTTTCACAAGTGTGGTAATTAAGACGTCTCAATCGCCTCTGAATGAGCCCATTAATTCCTGGCTCCAGTAAGTCTGGTGATGCACCAAGATCTCCCTCCTGACTTCCAAAATCATCTCTGATCCTGTCTCCTCTCTTATGGTAGAACGTCTATCGGTGTTTATATATAATCAAATTTTAATATGTGCAGAGATTTCTTCACTAAAAACTGGACGTACCCTGGCGCTTCAAACCTCAAATATTACAGATTTATATTCAGGTCTTTCTGGTAAAGAAATCTAAACTACTTGTTTAGAGGATGTAATTCTTTAGACACATAAACAGTAGCAAATACTTAGTAGGATATGTAGTACATCGACAAATACTAAATAGGAAATGTGGCTAATATACTGTATACTATAAACAACACAGCAATGGGAGTTCAAAATGGAGTCTAAATGACAATTTGTTTATTACATTAGTAAAAATGACAACCTCTATGATCAAAGCTATTACATTTAGTTACATTTAGACTCGTACTGAGTTTTCATATTTATTACCTGGCCTGACAGGTCACTTGAATTGAATTTGAGTTTGCCTACTTAGACCTAATGTCTTTGACAGTGTGGGCACAGAATCAGAAGGTTCTATGCTTCCAAGAAAACTATTATAATGCATATTTAAATAACAAACCTACTCTATGAATAGTTGGATTATGCTCATTAGAAATAATTAGTACTGAGAGAGGGAGTGAAATTTATTATATAAGAGTTATGGAATTCTCCAATAGGCAACACTCTCTCGCTATTCACATCCCAACAAATTGTGCCTTAAGGTACATGGACACAATCTACCTGATCCTAGCCATAAGCGTTTCAAGGTAGATATGTCTTCACATGTTGTGTAAATGATAAGTATAACTTGATTTTATCAGTGAATACACTCCTATGATCATTTTTTTTTAAAAATTGTATTTATTTGTTTGTTTTCCTATCTTTTATTTTATTTTCTGTATTCTCCATATTCTCTATTCACTGTCTTTTCTTTCATCCTATCCTGAAACACAACATAAAAAAGGATGAAATGATGGTAAAAGAATGACAATTAATCTGACTTCAAGTTAAAAAAAATCATGCCCATGATGATAATACAAACACACGCACTTTTGGTCCTTGTGAGGTGTTTCCATTGAGTTATACTATTCGGTACCTGACATAATTGTATTAAATTGTTTAGTCTATTACAAGTATAGAATATTGTGTAATATTACATTACAAAACCACAAAAAGTTCCCACAAGATCGTTACTTATTTCTATAATAATAAGAGGGATCATCATGTAGCTCAACAAAGAGAGAAATATACACCACTGATCTCTCTCTCTCTCACACACACACACACACACACACACACTAAGTAGCTGTAAATGTGCCTCATTGGCCCCTATTTTATTTGCTCTTTAAGTCAGTATTGGTATCAAAGCCCACTGCTCCTTTGAAGTGCCACTAAGCAGTTAATGGCCGATTACGGAAACACTACACGTAGTGCCGAGACAACAGTCTGGCCCAATCCGACCTCTGATAAACACAGCCCGATTCCCTACACCCACTATTGAGTAGGCTCTAATGTGTCGCTAATCCTTAACTCTCTTGCTCAAATGTGTATCGTGGGATTGAAATGATCACTCCAATTCATCAGCCACAAATCCAAATACAGGTTTCACTGCAAACTACAAGTTCCATCACTGTTCAGGATTGATTGATTGATTGATTGATTGATTGATTGATTGACTGACTGATTTGATGCCCTTCAAATCTGATGAAAAAAATGCAAAACAGAAAAAAGACGGCACCATGGGTGGAGAATTCAGGTGTAAGCCAGAGCCCCACAGAGAACCTGTACCCTTAGCTATATTCTAATTAGAAAATAGATTACATGATAAAAAATGCACTTTTTAAAAATAATATATAATGATTAATGAGAATATGGTTGATGTGCTGGGTGTAATTTCTGTAAACTGAAGTTCCTGTTATGATTTAAAATTCTGATTGTGATTGGGATGGCTTTTTATAAAAGTGCCTATAAATTTTTTTTTGGTTACTACTCATTTAAAGGCATACAAATACACACATAATACAAATTTGAAATTGTTCATTATGCTTGTCAAACATATAAGGTTTTTGGACATGCTTGTGAAATATATAATTCCAGATTTAGCCGGAGAGAATGGACATAAAATACAGCAAACAAATATAACAACAAATATAAAAAGGATCGTAATGATGATAAAAGAATGACAATTAATCTGAATTCCATAAAAAAAAATAAAAATCATGCCCACAATAGTGCACAAACACACACATACACACACACAGATACCCTTTGCTGTAATAATAACCTCCACTCTTCTGGGAAGGCTTTTCATTAGATTTTGTTCATTATTTCAAACATTATTCTATTTATTATTATTATTATTATTATTATTATTATTATTATTATTATTATTATTATGTTTCTTGATTTGAATGGCCAATAAATAATGCCAAAGGGAATCTATTGTGGGGTTTTTTTGGTGGAATTCCAGGAATAAAAAAGGTTCTAATAAGTACGTAGATCAAATCTGAGTGTAATTTACTAATATTTGTTTAGTTAGATTATCTTCGTTAAAAACCCTGTGGTGTTTATTTTACAGTTAAAGGGATACCAGACATTTTCAGAACCCATGATATAAAGTGCTAGTTCTATATAGGCACTGTTCTGGAATTTAAAAAAAACTGATCATGTCTGCTACACTCAGTTATTTGCATTATTTGGAAATTATTTGCTCTTTGAAGTTAGACAGTTCATGAGGGGGAAAAAGGTTCCAGATTGCACCATCATGCAAATGAACGCCACCTAACTTTCCCTATTTTTGACTTCAAAGGGGAGATAACTTGTTAACTCTCACATCATATCTACGCTACTATCTTGCTCCAGCTCTTTCACTTAAAGGCCACAACAAAACCCAGATCTCATGTCTGTCTGTATCTGCTGCTGATCTCTCCTGGGTGCTGCAGGGGAGTTTCTATACTCCCAAGTGGAATGCGTGGTGAGGGGGACAGTCCCCAGCTTGGTTCCAGCTTCCTCAGGTCGTCAGATGTGATAAAGAGGTGGAATGGCTTTGATGTGAGTCGTAGCCCAAGAGAGATACCAACAAATAGAGAAAGACTGAGAGACAGGGATACAGTACAGACAGCAACATGGTTTTATGGAGCGCAGACGGGAGGAGCAGGAGACGCAATGTCCACCTCCTGTCCCCGTGATCTTGCCATCAAAGTGCAGATTACAGTCTGTATGCGTTGCCTGCTACTGGGTTGATATTGTGTGCTCAGGATAATGAGTCTGCTAAGCAGGTGTTTGACTCATTTAAGGCAGAAAACAGATGTGTTTAGTGCAAAATCACTATCACAACTGACTCAAACAGTATGTCTGGAAGGCTAATAACAAAGTATATCTTTGCACACAAGAGAAAAAGGGTCTCCACTGGCTTCAAGAATTTTTTTGTATACCAGTAAAAATTACATTCTTTCTTAAAAACGTATTCACATTTTACAAGAGTATATATGTATATATAACATGGTTATATAATTATTGCAATCAAATTGTAATTTGGTCAATCAGGAGTCTTGATTTCTGTAAATTTCTCTTTTTCCCCCCAAATCACTGTTAGTATTTGGCCCTGTTAGTGCAATGAAAGTGTCACTCAAGCGCTCCTCCCTCCCAGTCAGTCTTTAAGAGCCAGTACAGACGACAGTCTCTCAGAGTAAATGGGCTCCAACCGTGATTGTCTTTGATTGCCTTCACTAATCCCCTTTCATCTCTAATGGGTGCTGTTTGCTGCCCTGTTAGGGACGCAAATGCATCATCCCTTCCCTGCCTGGCCAGTCCTTGTTCCTGAAAATAGCAACTAAAACACTAGAGTTTCTGTCGAGCAACCCGGAGCCGTCATATTTCACACAGGATGGGAACTCCTTCATCCAGCTTTATTAGATGTGTGAGGGTAATCAGGGTAATGTTCTGCTATGCAGGAATTGCACAGGATGTGATTGCATCCACATCACAGCTGTTTTTTTTTGGCTTAGAGAGCGTTCTTTCCAGTTAATGCTCATATACAGTGTGGTGTACAATTTTTTATGATAAATACTGTCTTGTAAGTGTATTTTTTTTACCAGTTTATACTGCATTGGTATTTCATTAGAAAAGGGGGGAAAAAGTTTTTTTGTGATTGTAAGAGCCATTGTCGGCAGGAAAACTGAATACAATACATATGATCTGAAAATCATCTTATGCTTTGTTCCTTTTAACTTTTTACAATATTCACTCCTCAATCTTTTAGTACACTCTTTATATTTAGAACAGTTTCTTTAGCGATAATGAAGATATTTGCTCTGTACAGATAAGTACAGCAAAACTGTCTTGCAGAATTGGGACATTTCTTACAAATTGTTCAAAATACCGCTTTTGAGCCATTTTAAATCAAATTGTATGCAAACGAGTGTTTACATTGGAACTGCTCAACTGAATATATATATATATATATATATATATATATATAAAACCAGCTTTGCAGTTCATCTCATAATCACATCATTTTGACTACAATACCCCCATTAACCCTCCCCTACTGATTCTAATCAGCTGGAACTTTATAGAGGTAACTGGTAGAGCTGGTCTCATTTAAAGAACCTGTGGTTACTTGATAACAGAAAAGGAAGGGGGGTGAACAGGCTTTGAGGTAGAATCCACTCAGACCTGCGGCCCCTGAGCTAAAGACGAATGCTGACACTAGGTGACTAGCGTCTTCTGCCTGTCCCTGCTGGATCACAACGACATCACACCCTTGTCGTCTCCTATTCACAAAACTTTTGCTTTCACACTTATAGGCTGGGAAAGAAAAAAAACAAAGTGTCGAGAAGGGATTAAGGCCTACTGAGCATCACTGATCCCCCACCCACCCTTCACGCGGATCCACATTCAAATCTCCCAGTGCAGGTCGCTTAGGAGCCAAGGAACTGCTGACACATTTGTGAATGGGTATGAAAAAAGTGTCAGGACAGTCTATACTGAGGAGGGGGGAGCTACATTTGGGGCTTTCCTTTTCCTGTTAATGGGTGGGGTAATGAATGCTACAAGGCGCTAGGTTGGCTTTTGAAGTTCAAAGGATGCCAGTTAGGTCGCTTGCGAAAGGTGGATGGAGGTTTATGACTGTTTTAACTGCTCAGACTAGTTTCATGCATATGTGAGGATCAACAAATCCCACAAACACCAAGAAAACAGTAAATTTGAGTGACTTTATTTAAAAAGTGTAAAGAGACCATGATAAAAAGGGAACAATTTCAGAACTATTCACAACTTAATAAACGAAGACAAAACTGTACCAAAAATGTCTAACCTGAATTCCAGAAAAGTTGGGACATTCTTTAAATTTGAATAAAATGAAAACAAAGAATTTCAAATCACATGAGGCAACATCTCATTCACAACAGAACATAGATAACATAACAAATGTTTAAACTGAGAAATTTTACAATTTTATGCACAAAATGAGCTCA
>JAQLOM010000009.1:5207699-5223766 GCA_030068315.1 Chrysichthys thysi | reverse complement strand
ATATAATAATAGAAAAGTTAATTAGTGAGAGAGTGAAGTAAATCCAAGATTCAAGAAGACTCCCTTGTAAGAACACTCCGCCATCTTTCTTGACAAAAGTGTGCGCGGGGGGGGCCAAAGGTTGCGATGGAACGGCCCGGTACCACAATACCCATGCACGGCCCGTGCGCGCGCGCTCTCGTCCATCGTAACGTTATACCTCCCGTGCGCGCCCGTCCATCGCAACATTTTATCTCCCGTGCGTGCGCTCTCCTCCATCGCTCAGTCGGAAGTTTTTTCTTCCATGACTAAAATTTTTATTTACCCATGCCTTCACGACCCACTCTTGGTGGACCCATAGTTTAAGAACCCCTGCTTTACTACAATAGCATTCACTGAAAAAACACTTAAAAAAAAAAAATCATAAAACTCGCGGACCGCGTTAACATTAAACTTTTATATCGTCCTGCAGGCCACAAAATATCCCACGGGCCGCATGTTTGAGACCCCTGCTTTACAGCAATGCCTTATGTTATACACTTGATATGTCATGTCGATTCTAACTAGTTTGTTTTTGGTCTTGGTCTCACCTTAGTGTCATGGTCTTGATACCCTCCGGTCTTAGCAGTGTCTTGGTCTCGGTCCAGCCAGCCGGTCTTGACTACAACACTAATATATAGATAAATCAATCTTTCCATAGAAACAAATCTGATTAGTTTGTAAAATTTATTTTCCTCTCAAAGGCATACAGTGTACAGTAAAGACATCGATTTCCTTTTCCCGCAATTACAGCGTTTAGTTCCCCTCAACCATAGCACTAGACTTCCAAAACATTAGCTTTAAAATGTCCCACTACGGATGTGGATGAATTTGTTTTCTTTATTTAATTTAAGTGCTGTTACAGTTGCCTGTTGAATTAAAACAAAAATGTAAAAATAAAAATCTGCAGCACCACCATTTCCAAAATCAAAGAAATAACCACTTTGGTCCTAGAAATTTCTAAACATGATGTATTCTGTGGTTTCATGAGCTTGATGCTTTAAAAAAAAAAAATCATTTAATGTTTGAGACAATCATAATAAAACAGATCCTAAGGGTTCATGTTCCACCTTTAATGTCTCATTAAACAAACGTTCTATTCATGATGCATCTACCATAACCATGTTTTGCGTAACAAACATTTCAGTAAGGAGGAGGAAATTAAAGGAAGGGAAAGGACTGAAGCTAGGTGTTGAGTGGAAGTGACATTTAAAGCTGGCCACAGTCAGCAATGGTGATCTTGGCACTGCATGTGCCACTGCTGTTTCCTTTCCTTTCGATGGCCCTGACGACTTCCATGCCCTCAACGACACTCCCGAACACAACGTGCTTGCCATCCAGCCTGTACACAGACAAGGGCAATAGCATCAACATACTTTGTTGCTCCACCTCGAGCTTTTAGGACAGTCTGAAATCTTTAAAGTCTGGACCTCACTCTGGACTTTTATTTATAAAAAAAACCCTTTAAAAACCAACTTGAATATTCTTGTTAAATTAAGAAAATGAAGGGCATTTCATAATATTATCCAACATTTACAAAGGGTGGGGTAAAATATAAAACTCGCCTATTTAAATAAAATTCTTTTTATTAAAGCTTGAACACAAGACTACCTCCACTCAGTGCTTTTCTTGAGCTTTCGGCAGTGTTTAAAACGATGGCGCCAGTTTCTTGTTGGATCTAAAGTTTCACACAAATGCTCATTCCCATTTTTGTACATTTTCACAGAATTAGGGCAGTGTTACTTTTCGCCGAGGGTGACCTGTATATTCCACTACTGTACAGTATTCCTCCCTCTGCTATCCACACAACGCAATTACAGCTAGGAAAACAAATTTTTTTTAATTTAATTTTATTATTTCCACTGATTCACACAGTCACAAATTTATATGACGATTTATTGATGAACATGCCGTTACATGCCCAACATGCACTGACGTTTTTACATTTTTCACCATAGACTTAAAATGCCACGGAGATGCACACTGTTGGACATGTCGGAGTTGAGCTGGGGGGGTCGTCTTTGAACGCCTCTACACCTCTGTAGCCAGATTAATCTTGGGGGAAAAAGTGACAAGCACTAAACCTTTTTCCCCCCCTATTGGAGTAAAACACTCCAAAGTTTCAGTGGACAGCTGGGGACTGACTGTTGAGGTAACAATTGCCAGCTATGTGAAGCCCATTTCATTTAGTTGATTTGTTGTGGTTTAAGGCATATTACTTTGAGATCTCCACCCTGCATGTTCTTTCTTCCCAGGTTGCTTTTACCTGCAATTACCCTTCAGACACCGCTAACTGGAACAAATGTCTTTTGCTACACTCCACATTAGATTTCCTTCTTGAAGAAAGTTTAAAAAAAGGCCCTCACCAGTCAGTTTTTTCAGTGCAGATGAAGAACTGTGAACCATTGGTGTTGGGTCCAGCGTTAGCCATGGACAGGATGCCAGATCCCGTGTGCTTCAGAGCAAAGTTCTCGTCTGCAAACTTGTTGCCGTAGATGGACTTTCCACCGGTTCCGTTGTGATTTGTGAAATCACCACCCTGAAGAAAGCAGCAACAGGGGTTCAGTTCTCAAAAATATGTTCCAATATTAAACAATCACACAGAAGAAGCAGGATCTTACCTGGCACATGAATCCAGGGATGACGCGGTGGAAGCCAGAACCTTTGTAGCCAAAACCCTTCTCTCCAGTGCACAGAGCTCGAAAGTTCTCTGTGTAGAGGTGAACAAAGCAAGAATGTTCATTTTTATAAAAAGGGGCAAGGTTTCATTACTCAGAGGACACAAACCACAGAAAAGAAAGTCAACTCACCAGCAGTCTTGGGGACCACGTCGGCTCTCAACTAAGGAGAAAGAAAAAGTAAAAATGATGAGAATCCACTGATACAGAAACTCACTGGTGTAATTCAGAACCACTAGTGCACAAATACCTAATTTAAAAAAAAAAAAAAAAAAAAGTTAAACAAAACCACACTTTAGCCCAAATATTTACATAGACCTGATACTGCATGGCAGCATGTCAGACACAAAGCATTTTACCAGTCAAAGCCTCAAAACCTGTAAAATGCAAAGGGGCACAACTGTAGGACTGACTCACTACCAACAGAAAACCAAACAGCTGCTGTCTGTGAGCGATTAACAGTGCCATTACTTTTGATGTACGTTTCACAATTAATGATCAGAAGCTTTAGAAACGTCGCTGGAATGTGTCAAGCAACCCAGTTTTTTTTTTTGGCGGGGAGGACAGGACGACCCACAACGACCCACAACGGTACATTTTCTATACATGACTGATCTGCACCGGGGGATCTGAGATGGGGATACAACCTGAAAATTATACTGACATTTTCAGAATAATGACATTCATGACGGTATACATTGTGCTATGAAAATGTTCAGACACAAAAACCCCCAAAAAACATGCAGACTGGCGCCAGGGGGCGCTCACGAGCTCTTGTGCGCATCAAGTTTGTAACATGGGCCTAACATTTACTCACCCAGACTCTTCACTGATGTATTTCAGGAGGAAAGTTAATATTTCTGGTAAGACAATACTCATGATATTCAGCTGACTGACGATATGAATGGCCATACTGCGATAATGGTCTATCAATATAAATCGCCAAGCCCTAGCAACACAGGGTGCGATTCCAAACTCCACGCATGCGCGTCCTAGCTCTTTTCCAGATCAGAGCATCTACTTGTGGATACCCAAAACCTGAAATAACTGCTGCAGCAATACTTGATTTATTCATTTATAAAATACATGTTTGATTTTGTACATTGTTCTACTGTTAGTTGTTTTTTTCTTTGGTTTTCCATTTTGGAAAAAAGATGACTACAGTTAAGACTGCGTGAACCCAGTAGTGAAGGGGAAGGGAGAGAAGGACTGCACTTTCTTCTTTCTTAGGATCTTGGTGGACACCCCGACTTCCTGTTATTCTACTGCCCCCTATTATCTTGGAGGAAAAGTTTTCTTAAAAAAAAAATAAACCAGCGCGCCTTTAAACGGCGCAGAAACACATTAGATCAGGATATTAACAGGCAAATCAATTTTACTAGATTACTCAAGTAGTACGGAGGCGAGATGAGCGCAAGTTGTCCAAATTTAAATTTGTAGGAAAGAAAGAAAAAAGAAAAAAGGGGGTCCCCCAGAGTCGGTTCAACCGACTCGTGTGAACGACACTTCACCATTCGCTACATTTGTTTTTGTTTTAAGCCACTACAGCATTAAAATACAGTCTTTTTGGGAAGAACATATCTAACGTTAGGCAAATCAGTCGAGTGAACAGTCTTTGCAGGGATACGTGCACTGCTAAATCGGCCACATGAAAATGACTCATCTCCACTCGGCTCCTTTGAAGCCTCGTTTTCGGCCATGTGAGGACACTGAGCATCGACACGCGCTCAGCTCGCCTCCAATACTGCTGACGGTTATACTGCCTCTAATACTGCTTGATTACACAGCAAAGACAACCGGGCGGCATTTTTAATTATTCTACTACTACTACTACTACTAATAATAATAATAATAATAAATCATAATAAAGTCTACAAATCTACAGTAGATAATTAAAGGTCGCACGCGCGGATAAACGGAGCTTTCCTCCAAAGAAAAGAAAACAAGTCAACCCTTGTGATTTAATCCAGATGTCTGCACGGGGTTTAACATCACGAGGACCAAGATAACGGATAAACTAAAGTTTTAACCAAATATGCCGATGTGTGCAGTTTTTTGGCGATTCAAAATGGCCCCTTTAGACTCGGGGAGGAATGAAGATGGCGTCCGGACACACACACAAAAAGCAGCAGCAGCCCACCCACCCGTGCACTGCAGGTCTGTGAGGGAACTTTCCTCTCCTCGAGGGCTAAACCGGACCACGTGACAACGCTAGGTGCCAAGAACAACACGTTTTCTTCCGACAAGCTTTAACCGAAAAAAGGAGCCTCCAGGAACACGGTGAACACACCCAAAACTGGGCAGGGACTCAAAACAGCCCGAGGTCTCCTACATTCATTGTTATCATCATCATCATCATCATCATAATTATTATTGCTGCTGCACGACCCCCTTATCCACAGACACATGTGCAGCCTCCTGCTCCCTAACAGCCTTACAGTGACTTGATGTCGGAGTCCTGCCGCAGTGTGAGCGCCGGTACAGGGGTCTCAGCAGTAATCCCCCCCGCCGGAGCCCGGCTCCTCCAAACATCACACATTTATCATCTGCTCACCTCCATTACAATCCTCCCTGCAGGTTTCCCTGCGATGGCGATGTCAAAAAACACTCTGGGCCTGGCCATGTTGGACACTAAACGCGCTCTGCCGGGTGACAATTGCCGCAGACTCTCGGAGCGACCCGTGAACAGGATGTGGAGGAGCGAACCGCTAGCTAAAAACTTGAATATATAGAAGCAGCACGGAAACCGTTTCCTATTGGAACACATGAATGCGTGAGACGCCTGATTGACGGGCCGGATAGCCAATCAGAGGCTGAGCTACCGCACGGTATTAGCGCGGAGTTCCAATTATCACACGCCTTCTACGGATTGGTCGGTTGCCCTAAGCATGAATGACGACACCACATGTTGTCCAATGAGTTTCGCGTGAATGGCGGTGGGGGTGTGGGATCAAGTGCGCGCGCCGGTGGTGATGTGAGTCATGGCGCGAGGGCGTCGGCTGCCGATTAAATTCGCCATTATGGCGGAGCTGAGTAGGAAAAGAGCCAGGAGCAGTTTAAAGTGAAGTCTCTCGGAGTCCCTGCGTTATTGGGACACTGTAAATACAGAGTGCAGATTAAGCCCTGAACCGGAAAGTATTTCCTGGGGGGATTGATTGATTAATTAATTAACTAAACAAACAAACTTGGAATCCATCAATATTTGTATTCCCTTTGGGAGGTTGTGGAACAGGACGAACACAATAAAGTTTGGTGATAAGGTTTCTTCCTGGTTGTGATAGCTGCAGGGATAACAGGGAGCATGGGACTCACCTGTGTGATGCTTTTCTAACGGGATTTGAGCACGAGGCCTGGAGGAGTCTGGTTAGCATGGCTGTGTGGAAACACCCAGGGCTTTAATGGCAAAAGTGAAGCGCCTCTGTGGTGTTCACTGCAGTCTGGAGTGATGTGTACTTCAGGCCATGTGCAACACAGCCAGGGGTCCATGATGATGATGATGATGATGATGATCTAATGTCACAGTGATGGAAATCACAACCCAAGATGATAAGAGCTATATTTATTTCTGGGTATGTATAGTTATTAGGTGGTTCAATCATCAAGTCTATATGCTGAGGTTGGGACCACCAGGCAGGAGAACTAGAGGAAGACATGAAGTTAGTCGGTGTGAGAATACAGTTAAACGGAGACTGGTGATTCGCTGTGCCGACCCCTGAAGGGAACAGCCAAGAGGAGGAGAAGTAGTAGTAATAATCAATTCAATAAATGACACACTAAATAGAATCTGGATTTGTAAGTCACTCACTCATCTTCTGCCGCTTAATCCTGTTCAGGGTCGCGGGGGAAGCTGGAGCCAATTCCAGCTGACTTTGGGTGAGATGCGGGGTCCACCCTGGGTAGGTCACCAATCCACCGCAGGGCGACACACAGAGACAGACAACCATTCACACTCACGTTCACGCCTACAGGCAATTTAGAGTAGCCAGTTAGCCTAATCCTCTCTGTGCATGTCATTGGACTGTGGGAGGAAACCAGACTACCCAGAGGAAACCCACAATGACACGGGGAGAACATGCAAACTCAACACAGAAAGGTGTCCAGGTCGACCCCAGGACATTCTAGCTGTGAGGTTACAGTGCTAACCACCACACCACTGTGCCTCTTGGATTTGTAACTGAGGTCATACATTAGGACAGTGGTAGCTCAGTGGTTAAGACATTTGACTGCTGATGAGACAGTTGAGTTCAAATCCAAGCACCACCAAGCTGGGCCCTTGCGTAAGGCCCTTAACTCTCAACTGCTCAGTTGTGTAAAGATAGACAGATGTCAGTTGCCCTGGATATGGGGGTCTGCTAAATGAGGGTAACATAATGTAGTTTTTCTAAACAAACTGACATTAGTCAGGTAGTTAGTCCACATCCCATTAGGATGTGTCCCCCCGACTCCAACAGGGACGTTCTTATCAGGCATTCACAAAGAACTCAAGTGCAACAGGAATGGGGATTAAGTCTTTACTTAAAAAACATAATGGAAATATTTCACATCTTTAGAAAAAGAAAAAAAAAAAGAGATTAAGATTTTACAAGTTTAATTCAATTGTTAAAACGTAAAAGGTTCACCTACACATGACGGTCAAACATTTTTTTTTCTTAACAGTTGGACGAACAGTAAGTGTGACTTGCTGCCAGTCTCAAAAGACGCTCTCTCTTCTCTGCTCTCTTCTTGAAACCCTTCATGGTCACAGATCTGATGGTGAAATGAACAACTTTTTTTTTTTTTTTTTCCTTCCCTTGGTTTTTTTTTTTTTTTTTTTTTTTTTTTAAAGAAATTCATAAACTTTGCTAGATAACACACATAAGAGAGATGCATACAGGTCCACCAATTATCTTTATAATTATTATAATAACAATAATTATATAATCAAAAAGATAAAATTGTATGATACACAAATGTCTTCAAAAACAATTGCACATCCAAGAACTCCTGACCCTCCCTGGATCGTTTAGGATACAAACTGCACATAGTCGACAGTGTCCAGAGAGCGATCATAAATAATAAAGTAAGACGAGACAGTATACAGGGCAGTAGACTGTCCTCCTCTTTCCATCGAGTCTCTTTTGCGATCGAACTGAACAGGAAGAAGAGCTTTTTCGAACAAAAACCAACGTTTGTCATAGTGTTAAGTGTATGTGTGTTTTATCATGGGGTACAGAGAGTGTATACATCCGTCACAATAATAGTCCTATATCTGTACATATTTCCAAACACATCTCCTTAGCTGTTCCTCATCAGTAACAAGTAATGGGTACTGCCATTAGACCAGACTATTAAGAGGCCATCATACTGCAAAAAAAACCCCTAAAGATCCAGATGCGAGAGATGAAATGCAAGACTGCCGGGGGGGGTTTAGGACCTGAATGCACTCTTAAAAATGACCGAGTGGCATTTTGAGCTCGAGTGTGTGTTTTTGAGAGATTATACCCTGTCTGCTATATGTGATTGGGTTGCTTGTGCTCTGTGAGACCTCTTCCTTCTGCCGAATGATGGGAAATTGCATATCTAAAGGCAACTAAAATAACACCATGCCCAGAAGGTAAAGGCTGTGTATGAATAGAGGACGACCAGGATCGAGACTTTGTTCCTTCTCTTGTGTAGGACAGATTCACAATCAGCACAGGGCTTTGTGCCAACAGCGCAGGAAGACACCATCGTTTAAGTAGAAGGAGGCAAAAAAAAAAAAAAAAAAGAGCAAGGACACACTGTGACACAGGCGGTGTACTTTGTGGTAGGTCTGTGCATTGATGTGTGCTTCTTGGATTTCATCTTGCGTAAACACACTCCAAGGGATTGAAGGTTTTTCTTGTATCTACATTGGCTGCCGGGGATTCAAATCCCTCCCCTCTAGACACGGCCCAAATTTTTATTTATTCATGTATTTATTGAAAAGTTCGGCAAAGTACGAAGAGTACAGTACGCTTCTTTGATGCTACAAGCGAGATATGCTTTGTGACTGCATCTCTAAACAACAAGGCGATGGAAGGACAAGGGCATGCAGGCTGTAAAGAGGCTCCTAACACGAAGTATAAGCTCAGTCCTGGACTTCAAGTACAAACTTGTGAGATCAAGTAATGGTGTGGGCATATATGATAGCATGCTAGCTTTCAGGTGGAGATTTATTTATTTATTTATTTATTTTTAAAACTTGTTGAGGTAAGGCATGTCTGTGTCTTGTGTTTGCAGGGTCCATTGGCATTCCCAGCTTTTACATGCATTCAAATTACAACAGAGGCCAGACATATTTTGGCTTTTGTTTTTTTTTTTTTGTTTTGTTTTTTTCTGATGTCATTCTTAAAGAGCCCGTAGCGTTACCAAAATTCGGTTCTTCTTCTTCTTGTCGATTTAAAATTCCGGATTTTTAAAGAATGTCAGTACTTCACACTTGATTAAAACATGACCAAGAATAAATGACAAATGTGCAAATTCCATAAACTCCAAATGCGATGTAATTTACACCAAGCACAAGTTAGACATCAGATGGGGTGCTTTTCTACAAATGGATTTTGCAGGAGCTGGAAATATAAAAGGGACTCTTCAAACTGGAAAAAAAACCAAACAAACAAAAAAAAATAAACAACACAATAAAACCTTGACATTTTTCAGAGGCAGACTAACAGTAACGTCAAAGTTGGATTAAATCTTCTGCATCTTCCTTGTTATGAGCATTTCTGCATTCAAGTCTCAAAGGAACAGAGCAATTAGACTCAAATGTTTGCGAGGATTCCCCGCCCTCATCCCCCAAAGAGTACATACTGCTGGGAGATTTTTTTTTTTAAGGATGGAGGATGGTGTGGCTAAGCTGGAGGTGGTGTACAAGCTGTGTGAACTCAGTTGCTCTCAAACAGCGAGAGCAGGTCATCGTTGCTGTTGTTAGGGAGATCAGGGGGACCCAGGTAGGTCAGCAGCTCGTCTGGGTTTGTTAGCTCCGGGAGCAGCTAGAGAAGCAGAAGAGGAAAGACAGTATTAGGGTTGTTGATCTGTCACAAAGATCTGTCATTAAGAACAGTCGTAAGCCAAATGACTCACATCAAGACCAGACTCGTCCCCCGGCCCCCCAGGGCCACCCAGGCCAAAGCTATCTGTGTGCATCCGGGGATTCTGGCTGGAGCTGCGTGAATGCATGGGTCCTCCTGGTCCTCCTGGGCCGCCCAGGTTGGAACTTCCATGGAGAGGTTGATGCTGCTGCTGTTGCTGCTGCTGCTGCGGCTGCTGCGGTTGTTGCTGCTGCTGCTGTTGGAGGGGGTTTTGAGATGGGTCCATGCGACTCGAGTGGGGAATCTACAAAAAAAAAAAAGGAAAGAGAAAACAGAAGAAGGAAGATCAAAGAGCAATAAATGTGATTTTGAGACCAAGTGCATGCAGAGAAACAGAATGGGTGCCTAAAAGCAGAAGCTTTAAGTGGGTTAACGCTGTGGTTTAGAGGAGCAGCTGTCAGTGACATGGCTGAGGGTGCCGTGGGTCATATGCTGTCGCCTCCAGAGCCAGTCAAGGAGCTCTTACTCTCACATGCAGCACACATGAAGCCATTATTAGTCATGACTGCATCTAATGCATCTTAGTGGCATAAAGAATATCCCTTTAACTTCAAGTCAAGTTACTCAAACCCAGAATTGCATGTTTGGATGTTACGTTTTTGATCTCAAATATTCCATGACACAATACTTGTCATAGGCACAAACAGTATAGATGTGCTACCTGTCCGGACATGGGGTGGCCCACAGGCTTCTCAGGGGTCAGCAGGCCACTCGGAAGGTCAGCCTGATAGGAGAGGGGTGGAGGCCCCGAGGAAAACTCGCTCAAGGTTGGAGTGCCAGGGGCGTTGGGGAAGTCTGAGAAACCTGGCTGATTGGAATATCCCGAACCAGCTAGGAGACACAGGAAGCAAAAGGCACACAATCAGCATTCAGATGGACTTCAATATTCAGAACAGTCAGGCATGGTTCATCCGTCTTTTCACCTACCTATTCAATGTTCTGTCTATATCATCCCCCCCCCCTGCTAGGTCTCGACAGCTATCAGTCTGGTTGGAAAAAATGCTTCCTCTAAGTGCATGCAGACAATCACCACACTGTGTTTTCAAACTGCCACTCATGTAGCATCATGGGGCAGCTCCGTGTGCAAGGAAGAAAGTTCTAATGCCTCTTCGATATACATCAGCTCACAGACATTCGTAATTTGATGGGTGTGCATTACCATCCAGATCCTACTGTGCTGTCTAGGGTTTGTTATGCTCTCTATTTACAGACGGCAGCAGTGGGAATCAAACCCATGATCTCCTTAGACACTCCTAGTGTTTGAGGTGTAACTAACGTCATAATATCAGCCTAATATCAGTCATAATATTGGCCTAATAGAACAAATGTTACTGGACAAGAAAAATGACCCAAAATGATTAACAACCTTGGCTGGGGTAATCAGGTGTACTGCTGCTGCCTCCTTGTGGTAAGGACTGGTAGGGTGACGAAGCTGGGCCCAGTGCAGCAATCATCTCCATAACATTGGGCAGGATCATATGACTGGGGCTGAGTGTGCGACATCGTTTTAGCGCCGGACCGTCCGGATCCTCTTTAATATGCAGGTCAGGCTTCACAGGGACCGGCTTCCAACTACACACTGGATCGATCGTAATCTCCTCGTAGTCCGAACTACGGATACACGATCCGATTCAGGTTAAAGAGCACTGGAAATTAATTAGTTCAAGTTGAATGAACTGAGATCACAGGGATGTACAGTAACTTACTTCTGGATATAGATGAGAATGCCCAGCATATACTGATCCACTTCTAGTCCCTCCAGAAGAGCTGTCTTACTGCAAAGAGATTTTAGCATTTTTATAGGAGTTCACTGAAACCAGGCTTTTTTCATAATTTATGGTAATTCTGGTTTTAACTGCAGGGTTGGAATTTAAGTGGTTGTTGGTGCTTTTCATTAAAACACCTTTTCCCTGGTTTTGACAGTAAAAACCATGTGTTTGGCTTCTGGGGATTAATAAACAAGAGACTGAAGAATTATAATAAATGAAAGGCTGGTTAGCCAAATCAGGCTATTCCAATGTTAAATGGCTTAGCTAATAGTTAATCTGGATAACTTCAGTGTCACACATGTGCCACTTGAACCCATTGCTGAGCGGAAAGACCTTGATGAGCAGAGAATATATAAGTTTAAAAAAATAAAAAATAAAAATATATATATAAAATTGCAGAGTGCGTGACGGTGTGCACAAATGTTCAAATCTTTACATTTAAAAAAATGTCTGGACTAAACATTTGTTGTGAGATCAAATCAAACCATCACAAAGAGACTGCCTCCAGTCTTACAATGGCAGTATTGCACATGTAGAATCTTGTGGCTTACTACTTGAATGAAGATTGTTATTTTTTGGGTTACGAGGTTACGCGTTTGTTGTGGTTTGTTTGTCTGTCTGTCTGTAAGCAGGATTGCGCAAAACCTACCAAACTCGATTTCCATGAAACTTGGTAGAAGGGTGTAGCATGGGGGAAGGAAGAACTCATTAAGCTTTGGAGTGGATCCAAGTCATGGGGCGGATCCACGAATTTAATTTTGCTTTCGCCATCACTGTGAGATACGGCATTTGCGCTATATCAATAATGTCAGAAATTTTAAAATCCAATAGTTGGCAGTAAAGTTCATTAGTGATAAAACATAACCAGTGTCGAAATGCGAAGGCTCGACTGGAAATATATCCAGACATATAAAGTAGATGCCGTTGCAGATTCACATCACAGACATCATAGAAGAGTTGCCTGAGTGTCTTCTAGTTGGATATGTATTTCACTTTTATCCATGTGAGCATCATTGCACAAAAGATAAATTCATTAGCTAGCCCACTGTCCAACTCCAAGTACAACTCCAGTGTACTGCCCAGTCCCAAGTATTTGGTTGCCTGGAAACTGACATGGCTAAAAAAAAAAGGGGTAGTTAATGTAATGTAGGGTAGTAATGGGTGACCAGCTAGTATTCATGTGAAGTAACAACCATTCTAATATAACAAGTCAATTTAAAAGGGATTTTTCCCCTGGGTCTGAACATGACTTTTTTTACTTTGAATTTTTTTTCCCTTCCTTCTCAGTGTAAGGCTGACCTTTGCGATAAACTGTCCATTTGGTCTGAGTGTTTGCGCACTTTAAAGGTCATACAGGGTGTTTACCATCTGTGCTAGTTCTGTTTCTTAAATTCACTTATCAAATGTTCAGTTCATTCTTTTATGAGCAACTGTACCTAATGTGCTGAGGGAACCATTTAAATATTATTTCGAGAGGTAGCACTTCCTCCAATTCTGTTCACATGAGGTTAAAATTGGTGCATCTAAAAATGCCTGATGCAGCAGAAAAGTATTCTTACTTGCACACAGGACAGCGCCAAGTCCCTCTCTCACAGTTAAGCTGCAGGTACGACTCCAGGTCAAAACACTGCGGGAGAAACACGGATACTTTTATTAATCTATAAAGCATGACATGTTAAAAGTACAAACCCCGGTATTTAGAGCAACTAGTGAGCAGGTTAATTGTTTACTCAAGAAGAAGGAGGAGAGCTCTATGGAGCCAATATACAACAATATATCGGAGCTCAAAAAAACAGGCTTAACATGCTTAAATACTTTTATCAGCTTGCAATATACAGCATACACCATGAACCTAATCCTAACCAAACAATGGCTGAACTGAACTGGACTAAGGTTTAAGATAAAGTTCTCTTCATTTCAAAAGCTTTTTGGTGCACAAAGGCAGAAAAGAGCAATCAATCCCTTCGTCCGCTTACCTGTATGTGCCTGCAGTCATGGCCCCGGGCTGGAAGCTGGATGCGTCGGAAAGTGATTGGACACTTGAGAGAGACCTTGATGGCTGTCTGCTCTACGCCGTCCTCGCCGTTCAGTCCAGGAGTTCCCGGGATGGTTCCGCTGCTGAAGTTCCTCTTGACTGGATGCGGACAAGTGAAGTTGAAGGAGAGTAAAAATGAGCAATGTGTTACTTTTCTCAGGACGTATACAGGGTGACCTGGCAAGACGAGGGCTTACTTTTGGTGACACAGTGCTCAGCAGGCAGGAGCCTCTTCTTCATGAGACCCTGCAGCACAGAGCGCACCGAGGGCCGGTGGACCAGCTGCAGCACGAACAGATGAGACTGGAGAGGAAGAGGGGGAGAAAACACACCTTTACACACATATTTCATACTTAACATAGTACATGCCTCATGGTTATCACAGGCAGTGTACTACGATGTAACAAAGGCAAAAGTCCACTTTCCCAAAACACAAGGGTCTAGAAGTTTATATTCTTCTTTACTTTGTGACTCTATGTATGGTTTTACAGGTGTTTCTTTTTCTCAAGTCTAAGCCCAAGCCCAGTCTTATTTTGTTATTCTAAACTTTTTTTTTTTGGTTATGGCCACATTCATGGTGGACACGAGAAACACAGAGGTGTCAGAAAGCACATAAACGTAAACACTTACACAGCAGCAGGCGGTGACAGTAATCTGGATGGTGTTCCGACCTGGCTGGCACACGTGTTTCAGGTAGAGTGGCTTGTGGGAGGTTTTGTTGTCACCTCGCTCGATGGTGAGGGGCGTGGCGTTCACGCTGACCTGCACCGAGGCCGGCCAGTTGGTGTTCATCTGCCGGTCCTCATGATGGTAGCACTTAAACTGCAACTCCAGGTCCGGTCTAAGCGAACAAAAACATAGGATTCACCAGCACACTACAGAATAAAGCAAGAATTTTAACCACAAAAAGGAAATGTTGAGGCAAAATTTGAGAACTGCACGATAATAAGATAAGGAGCACATCAGTTTTAAAGACCAAAGACACTACAGTCCTGACCCAAAGATTGAAAATTGTGAATTTACAGGCTGGAGACCTAAATAAAGCTGCCATGAAGCAAAGCTAATCCCTACTCAAAAAAAACAAAAAACGTGTCTTTCACATCCTGTGTCCTTTCTCCTTCAGTAATCACATACTACATGCCGAAAGATTTACAACATGTACAAAAGAGTACATCTATACAGTACTTGCTCAGGGAAAACACTACCACTCAAAACTGCAAGGACAGAGTAACGAATGTCCCAGGAGCTTGGGATGAGACCCGAGTGCGTGAATAGCGCTCCTGACCTCATCATGAGCGTCTTGTAGACGGAGTCGCGCAGCTGGAAGACGTGGTTGCTGACAGCCAGGTTGTGCTCCAGCCGGAAGGGTTCCAGCACCACCCCGTCCCGAACGGGGAAGGTCAGCCGCAGGTCATCGCTTGGGTTCCCTGTAGACAGAGGACAGAGTTAGAGACTGAGCACTTGGATTAAAGAAATACCCTGTTTAGAATTGAAATCTTAAAGGTAGCAGCTGATGTACAGAACAGATGTATACATTTTTTAGTTAAATCATAAAATCTGTCAAACTCTAATAATTAATACTTGCAGAGACAGGACTACATATTAGTGCATCAGAGAAGCATCAGTCAGATATATCCAACAAAACCTTGGGGGGAAAAGTCTAAAAATAACCAATATCATGTTTTATCCCAAAAAGGATTGTTTTATAGCAATCACTTTGTTATAAATTTGCTCAGTTGTCAAAGTAGCAGATGTTTCAGAAGCAAACGTGTCAAGTATATCTGGCAAATATGTTTAAATGTAAAACTGCACAAAGTGTTGTTTTCTAGTCACTATATGCAGGCTTAGCAATACGTCTGTGTATCATGAACTGCTGTAGTCTACATGTAAGGCAATATTGTGCAGGAGTGTATTGAGAATGTATTAAGCCCTGGTACCTGTAGGGGGCTGCATTGTGTTGATATTGGGCTTGACATCAGGGAGGAAAGGAGACTTCACATCCTGGCCGGGCGACATATAAGGTGGCATTGAGCTGCCAGGAGTCATGGGAGGAGTAGGGTTCCCTGGCAGGGGTGAACTAGGGTAACCTGGCATCGCCCGTCCAGGCTGAGTGGGAAAAGAAAGGGGGTCAAAAAAAACAAAGCAAAAAAAAAAAACCCAACAGCAGCAAAAAATAAATAAATAAATAATTAATTTAAAAAAAAAAGAGAGAGAGAGAAAAAGAAAAAGATAGTGATTACACATGCACATCTGTAACAGTACAAATGCCCATATCACCCGAAAAAATCTTTCTATTTATATCGCGGCTAATAAAAGCTAGATTAGTCATATGCAAATTACGTTATGCTAACCCACTGCTTCAGTGACCACATTAGCATTTTTTGGAGGAAGTGCTCCTTTGAGACAGAGCGCTCAGTGACAAAGTCCGATCAGGGTGCTCCTGAAATTGTTAAATATTAACCGGATGTGACCTGCA
>JAQLOM010000009.1:5185079-5199974 GCA_030068315.1 Chrysichthys thysi | reverse complement strand
ACCGGTACTACAAATTACAGTAACGCTTCTGCTGGTGTGGCTGAACGCACCACTGCAGCGTTCCCTCTCTCTCTCTCAGTCCCTCGTAAAACCACGCATGCTGCCTTCTGAATGAGCAGTTTGAAGTGCACAAAGCATAAGCTATGCGTCATGGTGGCAGCTGAACGAAGGCGCACGCACACACACATGGTTTGGCACCATGCAGACATCACGCACACGCAAACACGCACTCAAACCTCTGGATCTTATTTATGAGCCCCTGGGTAGCACACTTCAGCATCCTGAGCTCGCGCTCTCTTTCTATGTTTGTGTGTGTGTGTACGATGGATAATAGCACAAACTGTTCTTACTCCACAAGGAACAGAACACGCTGTTCTTTCTTTCACTCTTTCCTAGGTGGTTTTATCCATCTCTCATTCCTCCCTCTGTCTGCACTTTACAGATCCTGCTGCTGGGCCACCCCCCCCCCCCCCCATCACCAGAGAACACTTGCTAACAACCATCTCCCTGCTTTTTGTGAAATCTGTGTCGACCCTTACATGCTGCCATTCCGCTCTCTCTCACTTTCTGTGTGTGTCCGTGCGTGCGTGTTGAAGGTTGCGTCCTCTGCTCGAAATTCAGGCAGGGACACTAGTTCCAGGACGGTGCTGCAGGAGTGTAGACGCTAGAATGAAAAGGCTGAAATATCTAATATGTACTCTACTAGAGCGCAGTTCAATTAAACAAGCATGTGCACTGAGCATTTACTAAACGCCTCCGCTTTTCTAGCCGGCAGCACACGGAGGCCCCGCAGGCCTTTTTTTTTTTATTTTTATTTCCTCCCAGGCCGCAGAAACGGCTTCGTGTCAGCGTTCTGAAAACCTGAAGTGCAGATTCAGCTCTCTGAGGGGACGGTGTGCTTCAAGTGCACAGCCATGTAGTGGAGCAGAACGGAGACCGGGCGGGAAAGGAGAGATTCTACCCCGGGAAACTGCTGGGGAGAAATCGTGTCCAGGGTGGACCTTGGTGTTTGACCTGTAGGGTAATGTTTAACAGTATAATGTTAAAACAACACAAGCCCTGTCTCTTCATCGAACGGATTTTCTTTTTGTAATGTCCACTTAATCATGAGTCAATAACTCAATGTGGAGCGTCACTGAAGACAAAAATGAGCTAATGACCCACTTGGGATTGCCGTCCAAAATGTGCCAATTGTCCACATGCCAAACTGGGGAACAACTCTAGTCATGTGACCAAGTAGCAGCCCCTCCCCCTTTGTGGCCCCAGGCTGGTGGAGGAGTGAAGTTTAGAGGCCTCCAACACACACACGTTTAGGAGTGGAGACACACGGGGGAGGGTGGCCAGGGGGAAGGGGATTAGGAGCCACAGGAAGACTGGGTCTGATAACACATTCCTGCACAGACGCGCACGCGCACACACACACACACACACACCCCGAGTTGACCACACATTTGACAAGCACTGCAAAAATCATTAACTATGCCACACCACTGGAAATAGAACAAGTTAAAGATGATCAGGACCAGGGACGGGCAGTTAAAGGGAGTTGTACACAAATAACGGGTATAACAAGACAAAAGTGAATTAGAAAACCAAAAGATTCGCGATGCCATCTATCAAGATCTGTCCTAACCTGTGAGAAGGTGAGGTATTTCATATGTAATCTGTGGGCTGTTTTTATTTGTGCACAAGTGGAAAACCACCTGCACTGGGGTCTTGAAGCGCCTCGTTTATTGCACCAATTACTCTTCAAAGTGCTGCTGGATTAGCAAATCCCACTCGAGTGCTGGGTCAGTTTTAAGCAGACAACAAGTGATGATGCTCTCGCCTGGAGGACGCGACCGCTTAAGCACAAGATAAAGACGAACAGAGATGGATTTCCCTCCTTATTGTCATGTTTAACAGTGTAAAACTGTGGGGTTCTTGTCATCGCTAGGGTCTGGTAGCTACGGTCAGTCAGAACGTGGCCATGAACCCTGTGCCCGCTAAAGCGTTTGTGCTTTTGGCAGGAGATTGCGAATTAAAATATTGACAACATGGATGTCATGAAGCTCAAAATACATATACACCGATCAGCCATAAAATGGCAAATATTGTAGAGGTTTCCACAAGATCTGCAGCTCTGGAGATGCTCGGCGCCGGTCGTCTAGCAAGCACAATCTGGCCCTGGTCAAAATCGCTGCGAAGACATCGACGAGAATGGACTGTTCACATCCTGCATAATATATCCCACCCCTCGTCAATGGGGTCAATGTTATTCCCTTCTCCTTCCAGTGGTTTTAATGTTATGGCTAATCGGTGTACATCACACCCCATGTGTCTTCGCGGTGTGCTAGGTTTTGTTGCCTTGAGGGAGTGATAAAAACCTGTGAACAAACATGCAGAAAGCCACCGAGGAGAAGATTTTTGCAGCCATCCAAACAATCGCTTACAGGTGAGCTTCTGAGACAAGCAGATGTTCGGGACTGTCCTGTGCTTGATATGGATCTCCAGCTCACATCACCTCTGGGGGCTAGCGAGTTCTCACCTGCGTGCGCCCGTGTTTCTGTCGCCCAACCGCTGATCACGATTGTTCCGAAAGACGAATAGCACACCTCCGGAGACACGAACGAAACCATCGTCAACGTGCGAGGGGTTGAGAGTATAGGATGTTGATGCATTGCATAGGGTACAGCGAAGGGGAACGACTATGCAAATGTCGTCTCCCGGGTCAGCTGTGTTTGCACAGTCGTCAGTCATGTGCTTACGGCTTTCTCATACCTACAGGCCTTGTGTGCTCACATCGCATACTTCGGACACCTCCCCTTGAATAAACGGATCAGACGTCACTGCAGAGCACGGGGTGAGGTTTAAGACCCAGCCTTTCGTGCCGGCATTATAATCCCTCGAATCAAGACGCGACGGTGTGACAAGCCCGCCGTCTTCAGGCCAAGTGCCGTAACTCTGAAGAGAATCGCACAGATGCGACGTCTCCCAAGCATCCGTGTTCTGCGAGGCATCTGTAAGTAGTTTGTACGTTTGTTTGGGACTAGCCGAGGGGCAGGCAGCGAGCCAAGGCCGAGGAGCTGCAGCGGCAGAGTGGAACGAGACAGTCTCTGCTCAGCACAATTAATGGTGCAGTGAGAGTTTTCTCCAGGTCAAGTGTTCCACCCTTTTTCCTTCCGCTCTCGTTCTCTATTCACGAGTCCAAAGTTTCAGAGGAGTACTCCGTCTCCACCCTAGTCACCTTAAAGACAAAACCGAGCCCAGTAAACATTCAGAAACGCCCGCATGCCTTTGCTTTCTCTCATACCTCTTGCTCGTGTGTGGGAGTGGATTGGGCTTGCCCGACACCAATACAAGCACGACACGCTTTAGTTGCAAACAATGGCTTATCTTGTTTAGACAGGAAACGAAAGTAAAAAGTGTTTACGAAAATTGAGTGATTAATGATACCAAATAGGATCAATGGATAATATCGTTTACACTGATTAGCAAAATCAAGAATAAATTTTACCCACGCTCAAGACTGACAAGTTGCTAACCATCGAACCTGATCAGGTGCCAAGATGGCCAAAAACCGTCTACCCAGTAAAGCCTACATGCCTTTGAGGGCATCCTGACAGTAAATCTGTGCGCTCATGTATTACACAAAAGCAGCAGCTCCGCAAGTGCATTCATCTGCCCCCTCACCTGATACTGTATGAACAATAGTTAGGATTAAAGATTTATATTTAAATCTTTACGCTTTAAATATTTACGCTGACCTGCCCAATCACATACTCTTGTTGCATTACATATCGAAATAAACGTCCCCAAATGATCCACACATTCAGAAATGGATCAAAACCTCGTTCACAGTCGTAACATTTCTCAGATTTCCTTTACAGAATACCGCTTATGGTGTTGAGCAGGATCTCCCGGCGCTCTAAAACTCATTTTCCCTGCATGGGCCGCTTTGAATCGAGCAGCCGTGAATGCAAATGGAGCCACATTGTATTGATTCCTCTTTAACGACTTTGTTACGCCGCCGACTGTCCGATCTAAAAGCAGCGTCGGCTGGTTCGTTCAAGGGCCTCCGCTTGATAAACCCGGTTTCTCCCCCTCCTACCCTTCCCCATGCTCTCTCTCCCCTGCAACGTGACTCACTCTACACAGTGATGGCTTTCTCCCTTTCGGTGGTGTAGAGGGGAGAAAACAGATTGACTGACTGACTGTTCGCCTGATTAACGGTGACACAAGCACCCGACGGAGACTGGCGCACAGACAGCTTACTGCTGCCCTGCCTCGCTGACAAAAGCCACATTATTCTTGGAATATAGGGGCAAGAGAGGTGTGCTCCTCAGGGAGCTACCGCACTCCATTATCTGCGTGCGGAATGATCGTCGGCGCTGTTGCAACCAAGAACCGATGCCGTGCTCGTTCCAGGACTCGTTCTCAAGACGCTGAAGGAAAAGGATACTGAAGGTCCTTTCAACATGCTTACAGTTTTAGAAGACTAAACCAATAGATAAGTCAAATAAAAATGGTCACACCTTTTCAAAAGCTCCTTGTTTCACCTTGTCTGTACACTGCCAGGAATTAACCGGTGACGTCTAGCTTTGAATAATCAACACCAGCCTCGGGGTAAAAAGGCCAGCTCAGCCTGTTAGGCTAAACTCCGCTTCAGGATGAGATTTTACACCTAGTTGATATTCAGAGCCTTACCAGCCTCACTGTCGAACCAACGGTGCACGTCGCCATTCAAGACGGAGATCAGACTAAACATTTCACGAGGGGAACGTTTACACGAGACGTTTCTCCTCTTTTATTTATCCAGAGAGCTCTCGAGGTGAGCTCGGGACACCGTTCACATGCGTGGCCTTCAGGCTTAAAATAGAGCCATGAGGATGCATCTCTAGAGCGCAGCTCGCAGTTGGTGAGAGAAGTGCATGTGGAAAGCGCCACACAAGTCCGCAAGCCACACGGGGCACTGAATCTGCTTCAGATCACATGTGAACGAATCCCCTTTCTGACCCACGTCAACACTTGAGGTCAACTTGATCGCAGACTTGTCTAGGCTACGGTGGTGAATAAACAGCAGCTACGGATAAACGCAAGCAGACGTGCGCGCATGTGGCCTTCGCACATGGTCACTTTGGGCTGATTACTGAGCAAGCCCGACTAAAAGATCTGAGGATGTTCAAGAAACGCAGCTGGCTTTCCAGGAAATAAAACCACACACCCACACCCACACACACACACACACACACACACACTCTTCCTTATGAGCATGCTATGAATCAAAGATGTGGACTGACAGAACAACAACTGGGTTTCCAGTCAGAGGGCAGAGGCTGTGGTCAGAGCTCCTACGTAAGCCTCGGAAAGAGCAAAACAAGACAGTGACGAGGCGTTTGGTGTGGAGACGTCAGAAAGTGCCGGCTGACCATGGCACGGTTGACTGGGTGTTACGCAGTGTGACACAGTGTCCGTCTAACAAGGAGTTCCACCCCTGAACCCTGTGCTGACTCATTCCAGTCTGACACACACACACACACACACACACATACACACACACACACACGGTGCAAGCTCTTTCTAGCTTACATTCATTCACAGACACACACACCCCCACACACACTCATGCAAATGTACATCGATCTAGTACCCTGCATATTTGCAAATCCTTAACAAACATGGTGTATAAAAGCTGCTAGATTAGACAGCACAAGCGAGCACCCTGGAGCCTTTACTCCAGTGTGAACGCATGCACTGAGTGAGGGTCAAAAAAATATTATTCTTTCAGCATTATATGAAAGCTAGTTCAACCGGCTGTTAAGATTTAAACCTGAACCTTTTTTTTTTCTTTTTTCCTGCAATCCAACCACGCAAATACGCCATACAACCGCTGGGAATCTTTACTGTGATCGACTACTCCTGACTGCTGTACTGGCTAATAACGACCACTTATTTATTTATCTATTTTTAAGACCGAGTAGGAGTACTCAAATGAGTAACCAACTTACTATAAAGCGCCAAGCGGGTCATGGAATATTTTTTTTTGTTTGCTGTTGTCGTCACCGTTGCGTAATGTGCCACTGGGAGTGAACTAGTTGTGCCGAGTTTTATGTTCACGAAGTTATGGCGTTTGAACGCAAATAAAGAGCACGAGCTCAGCTGACCCGACTGTGCAGAGCTCCATCGGGGAGCTTTCTCGGTAAAAACCTGAGAGCAAGGTGCCACGAATTGCACCTTGACTCATGAGCAAAACCTAGTCCCTGGTAATAATGTAAAGTAATGTGCTAGTGATAGTCACACGTGAAACACACCACAGCATAGCGTGACACACAGTGAAATTCTTTCTCTGCATTTGACCCATTCACCGAGTGAAGCAGGGGGCAGCCAAACAGTGTAGCGCCCGGGGAGCAGTGCTTGGGGACAGTACCTTGCTCAGGGTACCTTGTCAGTCCTGAGCCTTGAACCCACAACCTTCCGACTGAAGGGACAGTGCCCTGGCCACTAGGCTACCACTGCCCCAAGTGAGCCAGCAGAAGGAAGCGCTTGTGCTCTCGGACCTGAACCGCACAAACGGCCCTGCAACGTACGGTACTGGTGTTTCCTTTTGAAGTTCCTTCTGATTCAGAGACACAGAGTGAGTGAGTGGTGGTGGTGTTGGTCCCCCGCTATCCTGTTATGTCGGAACCAGAGTACAGGATGGCCTCTCGATTACCGCATCTTAACAATTCAGATCTACTGACAACCCGGCCATAACGCACTTCCTCATCTCGAATATTGTGATACGAAACACCGGCGAGATGAATTTCTCTTTTCTTCTCATATAGCGGCTTTAGTGCATCATCATAACTGCTGGTAACCAATGGCAGGTTGCTCGGGAGAAATCTGGAGCTTATGTCCGTGAACACGCTAGCTCTGTGCCATCTGACCCAAAAGGGTTGCCATCTCATTTCCTGTTGGTTCACAAAAGTATGGCCTGTAAACTGGAAAGTCTGGGTTTTTTTTTTTTGTTATCTACATCTGGTGTCATAACAGATACACGAGTCTAATAAATGACGATACGTTACAAAGATGATAAAAACAACTGCGGCCAAATAGGTGCTGTTGATACTGTTTTCCTTCTGCATTTCTTTAACAGGTCAGTAAACACTACTATTATTTATTTTTAATTTTTTTATAAGGTTAGGAGGGAAAAAAAACCAGACAAATTAAAATAAGAAGAAAAAAAAATATTCAATAAATGGAAAAATGTTGGCCAAAATGAAATGTCTGTCTGACAAATACGTTTTCAAGATTTGAAAGGATGAAATAATTGGTAACACTCATGGAGCAGTCGGTCCACAGCGTGGGAAAACGTTCAACAGCTAATATGTTAAGTAATTACCAATTATAACGCCACTCTCTGCTATTTTAGCCACGCTGTTTCCCTGAAGTTGAAATAACCACGACAAGGCCCTAATCCATTTTATTTTGGGAATATTTACCAACAAATAAATTCATCTTCGAGAGCTACGCCAGTCAATGAACTGTGACCTCAGTGATGACGTACGAGAGCTCTATCGACCAATCGGTAAGCGTGAATGCTTAAATATCCAAGAATCTACCGAACTATCAAAGCCACTACGAAAAAGTTAAATAACAGACGAACATGGTTGAATTCTGTCTGTCCAATCATTACATGTGAATTCCATGAATATTGGTAAGCTACACCAATGCAGTGGGTTTTTTTGGGGGGTTTTTTATGTCCAGCTGTCAGAAATTAGTGTTTATATTTTACAAAGCACAGTCATAGAATAACAGTGGTAAACACCTGGTTTTTCTTGAAATTCTCTTAAGACTGTTGTCAAATTTTTTACGCGAGTCCGCACAAGAAGTTCAGTAAAATTAGGTCACAACAGGCGTTAACATGTAAAGTGGGTAAAGTTCACATTCTGGTCATTTAGTTATACTGGATAATATATTCCAGTCATTTTAACAACTCAGTATAATAAGAAGAAATTCATTACAAAATCACCTACAATGACAAGCATGATTACTTAGAGCAAACATATTATAACTTTTCTACTACTAGGCCCTCTGTATATTGTATTCTTTGTGTTTTATGTTGATATGTGCCTATATGTATATTGTTGTCTTTATTGTACAGTATGCATCTTCTACATGTCTATTTGTTGTATGTATCGGGAGCCATCACCTACCGAAGTCAAATTCCTTGTATATGTAAGTATACTTGGGCAATAAAACTGATCCTGAGAAATATTACAACATTAACACACAAAGTTTGCCAATGTAGATCTTCATATCTTGACCTCTTTGTCTTCCTTACTCAAGCAGAGTATGAGCTAAATGCTACAGCTAAACCTCTGGAATAATCTGAAAGCATGTGGTGTTTTACTGTCGGCCATGCTAATAGCGTGCGCACGCGTGCGTGGGGGAGGGGGGTAACTGAAGGCTAATCCCGGACGAAACATTTCCGACATCATTCGGGATTATAAAATTTTGCAACACAGCCAGCACGAGCCTGAGAGGTTCGTCTGGGTGTCATGTGGCGACCACTCCGCCTCCTCCTCAACATCGTGTGAGGTAGAAAAGGTTAAAGATCAGGACAGCTTTATTGTCCTGATGGCTTCTTAGGGCTATAGCAGGCAAAGTGTCTACATAAACTGTTTTATGGCCCATCCTATCTCTACACGCAGTACATTCGGAGAGTCTGCGCAACCCAGGACCATTCAATCCTGTGTGTTTGGTGGACTTCCTTTCGGCTTGTGTTTAAGTAATGATAAAGGTTGTACTGCTCAAATCAGACATTGTCCATTGACACAATGGGTTACTCTTAGTAATCAAAAGCTACTTAAGACTTTCGACTATAAAGTTTTTTGCCACTTGACTCTTTGAGTGTTAGAACAATGTACTGTTTTTTGTAACTGCTGTAGGTGCAAGAAACCTGTCTAAAATGTACAACAGCGCTGATAAGAACATCGTTAGTTGTGTGTGTGAACTCCCATCTGTAACACTTGATTACTTCACATCTGGTTTAGCTTGGCCAGCACAAGGGGGATCATGCCGTGACGTGACGCGCGGCTAACGAGGCATCCATCAGGGTCCATGGTGTCCCCGTCACCGAGCACAGAGAATCCATTAACCCGAATGACCTCGCCTGGTTGGTTACTCCGCTCTGCCTGTGGAAAGAACCTGAGAAAGGACTTCTTGGAGACAGCCAGCTGAGCCTTTCGTGTCTCTTCTGGAGGAGGACGGAGGAAATGCATGGAAAGGACTCGAGAGCCGACTTGTGCTCAGCATTTCATGCAGCGTACTTAAAAGTGATTTGAATTTCATTTCCAATCCAAATCAAACTCGGGGTATAATAAGCAAATGCTTCCTCCTCACACAAAGCTCACGCAGCCTTTCAGTCTTTAGAGAACCAGACTGCTCCACTTATGTATCTGAAAGCTCTTTGATGAGCATAGAAATGCCTCACTGTGATGCTAATAGTAGGATTGCTGCTGAACTAACGATCGTAATTATTTGTGCAGGCCGAATGCTGGTTTAAACAAACTAACACAGTCGGCAATTCAGCCGATGCAAAGCAGCTCGTGTTGTGAACTAAATGTTCAAATGTTACCCTGACATAAACAAATGAGGAAGCTTCCTCACGCAGGAGACGCGGCTCGGAGACCTCGCAATGCTTTTGTCCGCAAGGCGATAAATTGCGCCATACTCAGGCCTCTTCGCATAGGAAGGCACGCTATACAGAGCATGTGAGCGATGACATGGTGCCGTTTACCTCTGGTGGCCAGATTAAAGGGAAACAGGCTTATTTAGGGAGTAGCCACGTGGCAGGGCAAAAACTGCATCAGAGCCAGGCACAGCGCTGATGGGAAGATTAGACGGAGGCCAACTTCACAGATGAAAACCACAGGAAAAAAGAGTCGCTCCAACCGAGTGGTTCTACACCATCCGTTGTATAAAGCAAGGCAATATAACCGCATCGTCTCACGTCACTTGTCCAGCCCTTATTTTTAAAACAGGATATTTGTTTAATCTCGGCTTTGCGCTCATTTTCACCAGATGCCATGTATCTGACCAGATGCCATGTATCTGACGAGAAAACATTTATAGAAACAAATGCAAAAGTTTGTAACAGTTTTACAGCTATTAGAGGGCGATACTTAGTCTCAAAGCAGTGCATAAAAAAAAAAAAAAAAAGGATAACGTTAGCAGACAAATCTTTAGACAGAGTGATGAAACGTTGCAAGAGTTCACCACAAGGGTTGAAATTAAGGAACTGAAATTTTCACACCATGGTATCTCAATGCCGAAACCTTTTGCTACGACTTCTTTGTACAAACAAAATAAAAAACAAAAACAAAAAAAGATTGAACCCACTTGCACGTTCTTTCTTCTTAGAAAGACATTTCTGAAAACGACTTTTCCGTTGATCTGTTACGCCGTCAGGCTTCATCCCGAGGTCACCATGAGCTGAACAAGTGCAAAAATCCATATTTCAGGACAGCATGTATTAAATTTGCCTGGGCCAATTTCACCGTTCTCTGGGTTTCAACAGCGAGACAGGTCATCAAGAAGAACGCACCAGTACTTCAAAACCGATCTGAATATTTCAGAAAATAATCTCACTTACCATACCTGCGGCAAAACTGGTTTCACGTTCGGCGTTCGCAGCACATTTGTACGCCATTGAAACGGCGCTTCAACTGAGTGTGCAAGATCTTTCACGCAGCCTACCCTCAAAACAGAACACACTCATAATGTATTTACTATCATTTTTCAATACATTTCCCAACAATTTTTCAGTGTTCCACCGGATGTGCAATTATGAGTAAGTTTAGTTTCAGGTTGACATTTCTGCCAGCCTAAGAGAGAGAAAAAAAAGCAGCTCTCGCAGTAGTTTCGGCTGTAAGGCAAAGCTCTGAAAGTGCTAGAAAATGTGCTCATGCTAATACTTCATCATTTCTATAGTACAGCGGTGCCCAATTTGTACGCGAACCAAAGCGATTTTTCCCAAAAGAAAGCATTGAAATTCAATTAATTTGTTCACAAACCTACCAAATAATTTTTGTTAGTTAACTTTCTGGTTTTTATAGTAAAAACTTTAAAGAAAAACCCAACATACAACAGTCCCTCGTCTTTCGCGGGGGTCATGTTCCAAAACTTTCCGTGAAAGACAAAGTGTCAGGATACACAGACGCCATCCCCAAATGCTGCTCCCTTTTTTTTTTTTTTTTTTAAATGGTTTAAGCCCTAAATGATCCTCTCAAACTCTTTATAACACTCTCTAGACACAATTAAACACAAAGAAAACATTTGCAAGCATATAGTGAGGTGAATTTTGTGTAGAATTCGTAGAAACATCACAAGCGAGTAATGCTACGGCCGAAGAACTGGCTTGTTGGTGAATGCTGGTTGTTTCTTGCTGGTTGTATATGCCTCGTAGCCAGCAGCCAATCACAACCAAGGTTAAATGAACAGGGCGGTCCGATGGGCCTAAATAAAATCCATGTATAGCCGGTGTATATTACAATATAGTAGGGGATCACTGAAGCATAAAAATACATACAAGAAACTTAAGTAAAGTAAAAAACCATATACAGGAGTGTAAAAGTTCACACTGCGCTTACCTTTGTAAGGAGGAGTTCAGGTGTGAAGGAATAGCCAAGAGCAAGGGGGGTTGGGGAGATACTGTTTGGACTTTATGGCTGTAAAGCGCTGAGAGCGCGGCTGAACACTGCTAATGGCTGCTAGAGACCGGTACAGACGCTGTCTGGGGGCTTGGGTGACGTAGCGTTAGGATGGCGTTGGTCAAGGAATCTGTTCATCGACCAAAATTTATACGTGAACCAATGCGTTTTTTGACAAAATTTTTGGTCGCGAACCACATTGTTCGTAGGCCACAGCGTCTGAATCACAGGCACCATTGTACTAGCTACTTCTCCAGCAGAGCATGTAAAAATAAAAGCGTGCAAATACTGATATTGTGAGGTTGTAATGTCAGTAAGGAGACATGCATTTAGCATTCTCCAGTGCCAGCACTTTATCACAGTCCAAGGCAAGGTTTTCCACCATGGGACATTTTCCTTCTTTCTTTTTAACTTCAAGAAAAAGAAAAACAAGGCTGGTGAAGGAACAATTCTCCGATGGCTTGAGTGCTAATTTGTTTCCCAGATGTTCCTCAACATTAAATGTGACTATAACTTGATAAAGTATGATGTGTTTTTCTGAAATTAATAAATTGTCGGCAATTTGCTATAGTAGAAAATAAATAATAATAATAATAATAATAATAATAATAATAATAATAAACAAAAACTCTGGGATGTACTGTTCTTGAAAAAATAAACATCTTTCCCAGGGTATTCCTTACTTAAGGTCTCAAGTTAAAGACGAACACCACCATCACCTTGCTGATATGCAATCCAGCCGAGCTAATCATGACGTTACCTGCAGTGACTATTCTTCACAGCAGTGCGAGTTGGTCGGCAACTGATCAAAGTCCCTACTAATTTGTGTTCCTTTACACCTCACATGCTGTCCATCTTCTGAGGTTCTGACGTCAGTGCTTCCCAAACTGCCTTGCTACCCCACTTTAAACAGGTTTTCCAATCTTCGGAAGGCTTCGAGAGCATAAACCTGCCTTAAGGATGCTGAGGCAAAGCAAGAGAACCTCACCGTGTCTATGGATTTTCTCAAGAGGGTATATGCACCCATGGACTATCACAGGAACGGCAGTTAAGCCTGTGGACCACCGAATCAGAAGGTTGAGAAGTCCACCAAGAAACAACAGAGCTCAAGAGCTTCTTCTCACCAGTTATTAGTCTGCAGTTCAAATGTTTCACTCTGTCACTTGAGAGCGTCGATTGCTCTCAAGGATCAATTAGTATTATGATATGTACACACCTAAAACAGCGCTACGGTTAGCCGAAATAGCAGCCTGGCACGTTTCCAAGCATAACTTAGCAGATTTTGTAAAGTGCAAAATAAAAGAGGAATTCCCAGGAGCTGGTAGGAAGGTATTTGGGGCCAACCTGGGTGACTGGTGCATGTTTCTATCCGAGACAAAGTGTCTTTTTCCTCCTCATCTTTCCGAAGAATCAACAGCCCCCGGTGCCTGCCTACAGGAGCAATTTGAGCGAGTGGTCCAGAAAAGCCTTATGTCCTGGAGAGATCAAAGCTGTTCCTGTGTAGCCACACACACTGGGGGGAGCCAAGGAACATCAGTTTGCACAGCAAACGGCAGCTGTTCTGAAAAGGGAGAGTTACCTGCCCCCACCGCGCTGCACACACCAACCCTTCCCCCAATCCCAAGAGCGGAGCCTTTAGTCGTTTTAACAGCCATTACACCTCCATAACAAAAAGATCCAACCCAGACACGTGTTCAACCTTAAGGACAGCCACATCATTGCATCTTCTTTCCTGCCAGACTGATATTTATAACATGGTGAGAAGATGCTCCAGAGGCATCATCCACACACACACGTATAATATTTATATTTTCAGACAAAAAAAAAAAAGTCTCACCGATACTACAGTGCGGCCGTCAGACTTTGATTAAAGTTGGAAATGCCTTGTTATCGAAACACTTCACTGCTTATTTGTTTGTGTTTTTATTTATTTATTTTATTCGCATTTTAGAATCGAAACATGGACACAAGACGCACAGTAGGAATCGAGAAATCTCAACCGATATCCAGCCCTGACAGACAGACAGAGAGACAGACAGGCAGGCCGACAGACAGACGGTGCTAAAAGTGGTCACGTCATTCCCACAGCCCATTTCATCAGCGCACAGGAAGCGAGGTCTGATTAAAACAGAGTGGAGAGAGGAAGCCCAGGGGGAAAGCTTTCTGCTTCCATTTACAGTCGCTAATTCCCTTTGATGATAAAAATCTAATGGAACTCCTTAAATTCGGGCGTGTTGGAGCGTCAGGAACGAGAGCATCGGGAGGATGGGGAGTCGCGGGAGGCGTGGGCCGTGTCTCGGCTCTCAGGTTGCGCTCCCTGAGCTGCGCGCTGCCAGGATGAGGAATGTAGGAGTTATTCATGCTTCCCTCCAGCAAGGAAAGCCATTATCCAAACAGCACACCTTCAACAGAGTGTTTCGCGCCTAAACGTGCCCACGTGACTGTTCAAGGCTTGTGCGGTGTTATTTTATTTTATTTTGTGTTTTTTTTGCGCTCAGTTTCAGTTGAACGGTGCACCCTGTGGCTAGGAGCGCAGTTCAGGGAGCATACTAATTCTGTTGCGTTTAAAAATTCAACACTCAATCTCAAGTCCGAGATCTAGAGGAGGCATTTCTCCTGTACGGCGCTGGGACGCGTTCTCTTAACGGAGTCGTAAATCGTTTAGCTTAACAGGTCATTTGTAGGCAATCGAAAAGTCAGGGAGCGCTAATTTATAGCCTGGAAAGATCATAAATGATAAATGACCAACGCTTCGTCGGGGACAGCGGGGCAAAAGTTTAGCACAACAAAGGGATATTCGATTCGTCTGCTTTCATTTAGTTAAGAAATTTGTTTATTTTTAAATTAGGATTTTTATATTCAAGTTTCCTGCGACTCTAAGCGATTGGAAATTATTCATCATGTTATAAATCATACGCAAACAAATGTCTTGCGAGCAATCAAAACATTAGGGAGAAAAATCGAAATACAGTGGAACCTCTGTGTACGAACGCCTCCGAACACAAACAAATCGGTTCCCGACCCAAAGAATTTGTCAAAATTGTGCACCTGGTCACGACCACACGATCGCTTGCCGAACAAACGCAGCCCCGCCCATTTTTCCCTTTGGCTTCGTACGCGCCAATGTTTTCCCATTTCCTGTTTGTGTATTGCGTACCTAACAAAGACGCGCATGTCCCTTTAATCGGTCTCGCTCAGACGTGCGTTCATTGGCTGTACAGTA
>JAQLOM010000009.1:5137312-5151988 GCA_030068315.1 Chrysichthys thysi | reverse complement strand
ATTCATGTTTGTGGCTGTAATGTGACAAAATGTGGAAAAGTTCAAGGGGGCCGAATACTTTTGCAAGCCACTGTAACTGGTAATATTTGACAAAATTAGCCTGTTTCCAGCATCGATTCAAGTAGCTAACATGATTGGCTAGCAAATCCAAATCTAGCTAATGGTAAATGTTGGTTATTTACATGATATTTTACTTCGGATGAATTCTTTAGCAAACTACGTAGCATTAGTCATTCATGTGACCAGCAAATTTAGAGAAATTGAACATGTACAGGCAAAATGGTGGCAAATTTTCATATGACAACATGACGTTACTTAATTTCATTTTAAAGTAGAAAATTTTTGTTTTACTTTTTTACGTGAGTACCTTTTCAGCTGAACACTCCCACTTTTAAACAAGATTTTGACCCTTTCGCTTAAGTATAATTTCTCAGTACTTTCCCCCCCATGTTGAATTCTCCCCAGGTATATCACCAGAGACGCTAACATTATGCAAACTAACATGAGGAGAGCTCACGTACTGAAAAGAAAAGAAAAAAAAAGTTTATCTGAAACACTCATTTCAAAGCTACCTCATGGCCCACTTCAGTTAGCCAATGATTGCCCAGCACTGCTCAGACAACACCAAAAACCCTGTACAAAAAGCATGCCATACAATCATCATGACACAGTTTACTGTGATAGTCAGAAAGGATCATAAGCATCATCTTCTAGAGACAAAAAATAGTCATATACACTTACAAAAACTCTGAAAATCGGTAGCGGTAGCATAATTCACCAGCATTCAGTAGAAAAGAAACCAAGAATCCAGTGAAAAATTAAAATCACCCAAAAAAAAAGGAGGAAAAAAAAAAAAGATGCCAAAGCTCATGCAAATTAATTGCCACCTATATTACGTTAGCACTACACAGATATCTATTTCGCTAAAATTGAACTCTGTTATAGATTTCAAGGATTCCTTGCAATACTAAACACACAGAAGAAAGAAAGGACAACACTACACTAGAGTATGCTGACATGCTGCTTTGATTGCGTCGGGGGGAAAAAAAAGGGTTCACACGTTTCACCAGTTACAAAGAGGTCTCCTCTGAAGTGTTGTCTGGGGGTCCAGAAACCCGATACAAAAACCGTATTCACATTCCAGAACAAAAATGTAAAAGAATA
Source organism: Chrysichthys thysi (assembly GCA_030068315.1). NCBI lineage: Eukaryota > Metazoa > Chordata > Actinopteri > Siluriformes > Claroteidae > Chrysichthys > Chrysichthys thysi. The sequence goes on along the minus strand of JAQLOM010000009.1, from coordinate 5,150,824 downwards.
AAAAAAAAAAGAAAAAAATTTGAAATGAATAATTAAAAAAAAAAAAAAAAAAAAAATCAGCAGTCTTCCAGTGAATTTCCTTAACAGCATGAGAATGAAGAAATGCTCCTCAAACAGTGACATATCTTAAAAAACAACAAAAAACCCCACTCTTTAAACCTAATAACAGCGTTAATAAAAATCACTCTCATGCGCACACACACACACACACACACACACGCTTACACACATTTGTGTATCCCTGATACCCATGCATTGGCTTTTTCCCGTTCTTTTCATAATCTAGGGGAAACAACAACTGGTGGTTGTTTCCTCTGCGTACCGTGGCTCATGAATATGCTGTATATATTTAGATATGGGGAAAGTGCTTAAGTCCCCAATTTGTTTTTATGAACCTAGGTTCACATTCAAAAGGTCAAAAAAAGACTGTTTATCCCCATATCAGATGAGGAACCCATGAAATATGGCCCCGTCCCACACTTTCTAAAAAGAATGATGGGGAAAAAACAACATCCCTCTTATGCTCAAATAAATAGAAAGAAATGCAAAAACAACGTTAATACCTGGTATATAGACAAATAAAACAACATACCGAATGCCTTGATTTACATAAATATTTCATATACTCTCTTTATCTTAACTGTTACCCTGATCCATTATGTGCCTTAATAACTCTAGCTCTATCTAAATCCATTATGTGCCTTAATAACTCTATCTCTATGAAATCTTTCCCTAAGATTGGCGCATACTGTTTAAACCGGAAACGCCATACACAACTCATTGCTCTTCTTCCAATCAGTAAGGTTGCGGTACGGCTGTGCTTTCATCTTCGATCACGACCTTAGTTCCTTATAAGCGATTTTAAAAGGGGACTAAATAAACCTCTACAAAACAATTTTCCCACAAGCGTGCCTCAGACCTGATAAAAAAAATAAATAAAAAAAAAGCATGGATATCAGTTAAGACGTACACCGTGACTACAGACGATAGTCACCTAGCTGCACGAACGTGAGACAGAGACGCGTAGCTTGTGTCTGAAGGGAGTTGTCCTCTCGTGTTATGTATACAGTAAAGAGTAGTCGCGCATTTTTACCTGCACCATGCTGCTCGAAGTAAACTTCATTTGACTCGAATCAACAAATAAAACCGTCACTAGATAAAACAAAGAATCCTTGCTTCCGGGATAACTGATCAAATCGATTTACATCAAGAATTTGACTATTGATACATTTCTTTTGACTAAATAAACAGCAGAACAACATCGATACTTAAAATTGTAGAAGTAGTAATAATAAAAAGTAGTAGCCGTTACAACAATCATAATAATGCTGATATAGTACTTCATTAACACGTGATCTATTATAGTGAGGAGTGCCTGGGCACACAGGTCATAAGGCCAATGGAGACGAGAGTGAGGCAGGGAGAAGGGGATTGTGGGGCTAAAAAGGCATTGCACAGGCTCTAACACTGAACCTAGAGTCTGTGCTCGCGCTGCTGGACTGACGTGTGAATTGATTACTTTAACGCATAAACGATAGTGAGCGGTGCTGTGATGTGCATGTGTGTGTGTGTGTGAGTGTTTGTGCACTGGTGCCAATGTTGCAAAGGTTTGGGGTGGAGCATAAATGTGGCAGGATGCAATTGTGGAGGAGCAGTCCAGTAGGTGGAGACACAGGTATAGGTTTTGCATGCAGGCGTGGACAGCTGTGACCAGAACTGGAAGGCTGAAAGCTCCTGATCTCTCCAATGCTGGATTCTTCCTGCCATCCCCTCTGATCTTCCCTCTCATTCTTCTTCTCGAGTGTCAGAACGCATCCAGCTGCTGTCCCACTCTATGAGATATACCCCATTGTCATACAGCCATTCAACACACGTTATTAAGGATGAAACAATAGGAAACATGGATAACTGTAATTGGAGAAGAGACATACATCAGCAAAGAGCAGGACACTGCATAAGCAGTGCTACCAACTGGGACTATGTGCCCTAAGCATGTGTTACCTTCACTGGAGTGGGGCAGCAGGAGCGCCCGAGCAGTGGAAGTGCACGTTCTGCCATTTGGAGTCGCGACGATGCCACACACGAGTCTCCTCTGATTGGCTGCTGCGCGGCCGGCCCTGGCCATCCACAAACTGAGTAAGGCGGATGTAGGCGATGCAGGCGGCATCCTCGCCGATCAGGTGCACATGAGGATTCAGGATAGTGGTGTGGATGGGCTTACTGTTCTTAGACAGCACTGGAAGGCAAATGCAAGAGTATACAGGTCATAGATCAGGGTGTATAGATTAGTGGTTACCAACCCTGTTCCTGGATACCTAGCTCCCTGAAATCTTCAGGAACGTAGATTGTTGTCCAGGAACAGGGTTGTTGGTGGCCACTGGTAGAGATCATTGCAGCAGGTTCTATGAAAATCTAGGTCCTTAAAGTTAGTTGGGTAACCATTAAATGTTTTATGTAGAACCCAATAACAGGAAGTTGTACATATATCCCTGTTTTTTAATGGTATAATGCTGGTGTATTGCTAAAATAGTTTAAGAGTGTCCCGAACTTCACTGCCATTTTCTCAGATTTGCCTGCTGGGACAGCTGCTTCTACCTGCTCAATCTACATACTGCACAAGCTACACCCCAGGACACATTGTCTTTTGTCCTCATTCTTCTTGACCCTGTGAATCACTACACCCTGATTTCCACTTGTGCTGATTTGGGAACAAGGAGCTGCAATATGACCTCTCCTTTTACTTTCCCAATCAAATCTGACCACTTTTGAACTTGTACAAATTACCTTCTGAATTTCCTAGACACTAGATTTCATGATTTGTACTTTGATCTGGACAACAGAGTACATTACATGGCCAAAAGTATGTGCACACCTGACCATAACACCCATACACAAACATTCCCCAAATGATTGCTACAAAATTGCAAGCACAAAATTATCTGTAATGTCTTTGCTTTATGACTTCCCTTCACTGGAACTAAAGTGCCCAGGCATGTACAAGCATGAAAATGCCACTGTGCACAAAGTGAGCTCCATGAACACATGGTTTGCCAAGGGGGGGTTGAAGAACTCAAGTGGCCTGCACAGAGTCCTGACCTCAGCAGCACTAAACACCTTTGGGATGAACTGGGACGATGGCTGGGCACCAAGTTTTCTCACGAGCGTCAACGTCCAAGTTCTTTCACTCTTGTGGTTGAATGGGCACAAATCCCTAGAGCCGTGGTCTAAATTCTACTGGAAAGCCTTCTCAGAAAAGTGAATGCTGCTATAGCAGCAAAAGATAAACAACTTAATATTAATTCTATGTTTTTGGAATGGGATCTTTGATACTCAAATGTTCACTTTTGGCCATGTAGTGTAGGTAACATAACAAAATGTAAGTGTTCACAACAGGGGTGTCCAAACCTTTTGCAAAGAGGGCCAGATTTGGTGAGGTGAAAACGTGTGGCGGCTGAAGATTCAACCTGACATTCTTTGAAGCATTAACATTAAATGCAAATGAACTATTTAATGAAAATTTTTATTGCAAATGGCATACTTTTCATTTCTTGACATAGAACACAAATAAATCTAAACAAGTTTTTACCAAAATCACTTTGCCTTTCATATTTGAAGACTACATAAAATGAAGAAAAAGTCTAACTGGGAAAAAAATAAACTTTTTTTGGAAAGATTAGACATATCTAGGTTCATTTGAAACATTCCATATTATTCACTATTAAACGCTCACTGTAAACTTCTAAATTCAAAACATGTGAAGAGGAAAATAACACTAACAGTTATCTTGTTCAGAAGTACAAAACACTGAGGGCCGCACGAATCCGTGTATCACTCGTTCTTTCGTTTTTCAGTTGACGATCAAAAATAAAAAAAACAGAAATATGTTATTTGATTTTGAATCGGATATCAAAAAGGAAAAAGGCTGTGTTTTTCATTATTTCAATGTTAGACTCAGTTCAAAAATACGTAACGGAAAAACAAGCGGCCGAACCGAATTTGGATTTAATATTGAATTTGTCAGGTTTACGAGACCCTGTTTAATCGTCAATTGAAAAACGAAAGAACAGATGATATATGGATTGAAAAGACTCAGTGCATATTCAAGACTGTGGTTTTGATCATCACAAAAAACCCCAATTCACTGAGATTTTAGAATTTATTCACCTCAGAAGACTAAACAAATAACTCTGATATTGAGATCTCGACTGCAGTAAATAGGCCAGGTCTGGCTCAAAGATGGTGGCTTTGATGCGCAAGATGTCACGCAGGTGACCATCACTTAGTCTTGTCCTCATGCGTTTTTTGTTAAGGTTCATAACTATAATCTCGCACAAGGCTTGTCTGTTGGGCCAAACAAGCTCAGCATTTTCTTAGCAAATGTTCAAATCTCTTGGAACCTGCCTTTATCAAGCTGGTGGTAAAAGTTGACAAGAGGGAGTCGTTTCGTATTTCAGTGGAAAGAATACTCCAATTTCCACTTGCCCTGGAAGCAGCAGCCCTCACTGTCAACTTTCCTTTTCTTAGTTTCAGTCGCCATTTTTGAAATGGGCTGGAAAGGTTCACACAAGGCTCACGCAGCGAGAGTGCGGCCACAGGTCTGTTGCGGATTCTGTCTGACAGTATTTCGCATCTGGCTTCTTCTGACAGTTTTTGGCTACCCGTTGAATACCCATCTTTCCGCTTATTTTTTATTTAGGTTTATTTTCGCTTGGGGTCAAATTGAAAAAAAAAAAAGTGGAAAGACTTTGAAGCTATCGAACATGGGTCACATACTTAGGAAGGCCTTACGAGAAAATACGTGGCAGGCAAAGTCATTAATTGTGATAGTTTCCAAAAAAAAAACCATGGTCCAAAGAGGGCTGGGGGTCACATAGACCCCATGGTACCAGAGCAGGGTTAACTGCGACTGTTTATAATGTTTCGCTTTGTAAGAAATTATTTGAAATGGTAATCCCTTATTTGAAATGCCTGAAGACACCAGTTGCTTGACGTGACAAAGATGCACTAGTTTTTTTAAATCACTGAAAATAATAAAATAAAGTTATTGCTAATGTACTGATGGTTTTAAATTCTACAGTAGTACGAAAATGAGAGAATGTCTGAGTTGGTCTGAGGTTGTGCTTTCCTGGACTCTGATTAATTCCAAACAAGGTAAAGATGAATAGATTCACAGGATCATGAGTAGCGAGATAGCAATAAGTGTATTCTCTAACACTGAGGATGACTTTGGCTAACTTACAGTTCTCAAAGTAGAATCGATGGAAATCCATGCCCTCTACTAAGTTACCCAAGGCCTCAGGTTCGAACGAAGTCAGTCCAGGGTCGCAGATCTTCCTGTTCCAAAAAAACGCATTATTTATACATTGCTCCTGCCAATCGACCAGTGGTGTGGCTATTTCTGCATATACACAGTCACAGCATGACTCAGTGCTCCATGATCAGGTCTGTGATCAGGACGCACTTTCAATAAGTTGTATCTAATACTGCAGGCTAATAATAGCATGCTAGGAGGCAGTGACTCACGCGTAGGCCTCGAAGTCCCCATTGTTCACAGCCTCAATTAGCTGCTCTGTGATCTTAATGATCTCCTGTTTGCGTGCTGGACAGGGAACACAAAAACATAGCACTCACAGTCACACAGGATAAATATTATTTCACCAAACCGTTTTCTTTAAATCTTTCTTAAACTGGAAAAAAAAATCTCAAGGCACAACAGGAACTCTTTTGTGCTCAGTAGGTTCAGAAGCAGTATGGATATTTGTATTCAGAGACATACTGTATTGTGCTGGACAATTGTAAGAAGCATTAGTACAGTATCTTGGATATCTTTCCATAGCATTTAAGTCAGAGAAACAGTAGCACAGAAACTATTTTCAAAAATATACAAGATGTGTTTTAATTGGGCAGTAAAATTAAAAATAATACAGCTCTTGCAAGATTGTTCATCAACCACACTTCCTATGCTTATAAATCTTGGTACATAACACAACTGTTGCAGCGAACAACCACAGATCAGAATGATGAAAAAGCGTCGACTTGTACATTCACTCACCTGACTGCATCTCGTGCAAAACACTTGATCCAGGTATTCATCCCTTGGCTCATTCCTTCCTCCCCTCACGCCACTATCTTCTACTCATATTTATGCACATACAGTATATACACATTAAGCCTAAAGAATCAGTGTCACTCCAAACATTCATGGAAATTCAAATTCAAACCACAAACCCCCTGTACTATAATATGAATACCTCTTTTCATGACAGTCCTCATCCATGAACGCATACATTCTCTATCTCTCTCTCCTTCCGTTCTTGTTCTGGGGTTTACTTCCCTGTTTAAGAGTATGAAGCTGCAAGAGCTCAGTGTGCTATTCCTGTCTCTTGCTTCTCAGATAAAGCTTAGGCCTTTAGTCCGCCTTCCCTTTCTCTCTCCCTCCCTCCTTTGGTAATTTCCTGTTCCACAACACAGAGCTTAGTGGCCGGGTTTCTTGACAAATCGTATTCTTTCTTCATCCCTAACTGGCACAGAAGGGCGGGCTAGACGCTTTAGCAGCCCTGAAAACTCTACTTCATCACTGTCAAAAACCAAACATAGCCAAGACTCAATGCACTCCTTGCATTTAACCCTGCAGCAGGGTTAAATATCACACATAAACACGTCCAGCTATGGGAATACCACTCTAGACATACATTTAGGAGAGTCCACCACTTTGGAAGATCACTGAGAAAGCCTGAGTGCAATGAAATAAATGAAACAGAAAGGAGGAGCACTGGGGAAACTCCAGTTCTGCAAGTTCGCAAGTGTGCAAGGGGGGTATATAAGGCAGTGCCAAAGCACGGAAGTGGATGGACGTGTGGATTTGGACACACAGGGAAGGAAAAAAAAGAAAACAAAGGAGACAGGGTTAGCTTAATGCTACTGATCAGAAGGGTGTGCGTTCAAATCCCAGCTCAGCCAAGATGCCACTGTTGTGTCCTTGAGCAAGTCCCTTAACCCTGCTCAGCTGTGTCCTACCTCAAGAGTAAGCTGCTCTGGATAAAAGCATCATCCAATGTACAAAATGTAAATAGATTTAGGACAGCGAGATGGTGCAGTGTTTAGCGTTGTCGCCTCATGGAAATAAGGCTGTAGGCTCGTAGTAGCCGAATGAGTGTGGCCTTTCTGTGCAAAGTCTGAATGTTCTCCCCATGCCTCTATGTGTTTTTCATCTGGGTGCTCACGTATGGATGGACAGCTAGTTGTGAGTATAGTTGTGGGATGTCTTTTAAACTTGGTTGGAAGGCTAAATCATGGAGCATAGACAGAACCTCAATCCTGGACCTTGCCAGTGAGTCGCAGTGGGTGGGTTCTACTTGTTCTTTACATATTCAGGGTATGGACGGGTGGGTCCAGACAGGGTTCCTCCTTCACTGCTTGGCAAGGCTGCAGGTCTGGAGGCCAAGATGTGGCATGGAGGGAGTGAGTAGGGGATGAGGAAGAAATACGTTCAGGCTGAAGGGGAAAGGACAGCTTTGAAAATTTCATTACATACTGCCTGAGGGATCCTCATGCAGACAAAAGTGCCAAAACACACACAGCACAAGCTCGGTCGGACCATCGTTGGAAGTGCGCAGAGACGCCAAGTAAAATGGAAGAGCTCTCAACATGGCTGGTTAACAAACTAACCTTCTGGCCTGTTGGCAGGCTCAGAATATAGCATCGGTGTTCCTCCAACATTATGACTCAGTGGAAAACTCTAATCTAGCCCTCATTAAAGTATTCAGGGGCCTGATACTGCTGAAGCTAAAGGGTTATTACGTGCTAAGCTGACTAAGATTACCCAGATCCATCACTGCAAATCTGATCCAGTGACATTTCAGAGTAGGGGGACGTGATTAAAACATCCAAAAATACACTATTCCTGAAGTTCAAAAAGGTCTTGTTTCTTTTCACAAGCCAAAGGAGTGGGATGTCTACACACCAAGCCAAACTGAGCTGACTGTTGGAAATACACTGGAACGTACAGAAGACAGCAGGGATTGGAAACGACTGGCTGCGCTCTGACACAGTTTTAAGTGAGCTACTATCTAGGCTTTCTCCTAATGAGTGGCAGGGAATCAATCGGGGAGAGAGAGAAAAAAAGACAGCACTGATAAAAGATTGGAGTACAGTCTGATTGGCGATGTAGATGAGATTCAGACATTTAACAAAATTGACAGCAGGCTAGCTTTGAGATCATGCAAGTCATGACACAGGGTTGCTGTTCCACATAAACAGCCCCATTTTAGCTCTACTGATGGCTAAACATGTATGAGAACTTTATTTTTTATACCACTGTGCCTGTTAAACACTGGAAAAGTTTTTTTTTCCCCCATAGCATTCCCAGTATGAAAAGTTCCTCAACCTCAGCTACAACACTCGAATTCACAACTGGTCTCAATTAGACAGTTATGCAGTCACATCTAAGATATACAGATAAATTTAGATAGTTCTATTTCCCAAAATATTACACATGTTAAATGACCATGACCTTGATCAGGCAGTTACTAAAGGTGAATGAGTGAAAGCTGTAAATGTACAGTGGTACGTCAGTACTCAAACCCACTAGAACTCAAATTTCTTAAAAGTCGAACCAACCAGATCGCAAAAAAATGACCTAGAACTCAATCTGAATCTCAGAAGCTGAACCGTGAACGCCGACCTAAGATAACTTGTACGTGCAGGGAAATGAGTCACGCGGCATGTCTCTCAGCGGAAACAAAGAGTAACGCTTCAGTCTCAGCCTCACATTCGCTGTGATAGCATCGTTTATTGGTGATAGTGCTTTTTTATTGATAATATCAGGTAATGCACTGTACTTTATATCATTTTGGTAGCCATTGCTCACAAAAAAGTTACGAATACAGAGTAATAATAAAAAGAAACAATGGACCACATGGCATAGTGTGACTCAATGTAGTAGTGCTGTGTCTGGGTTTATGAAAAAGGTGTCAGGGTTTTTTTTAACTTTACCCTGCCAGAGCAGTGAGGTGACGCGAACACAGTCCAGGCGGGAGTCAGACATAAAATCCATTTCAGGCTTAATTTAGGCTTCAGGCAGAAGTACATGAGATGGCAGGCAAACTCATAGTCGAAGAACAGGCAGGATAACCGAACTGTGTACAACACCACGAATGAACAGACTATAATCATAAACCGAATAACAAGTGAGAAGGTCAGAACCGGAAGAGAATACAGATGCCTGCACCTGGAGCGGATCCTCGTGCATGCGCCCGCAGCGCCGCTGCTGGGAGTAATCAAAGCGGGTGTGCGCGTGCTCCGTGTGGGCGGCTCCATGATATACACATTGCTTGGATACGTTTATTTTCTTACTTTACAAATTACTGTTTTGATAAATGTACTTAGATGTGTTTAGTATATGCTATTCTTGTTTTATCCTGTTCATTTTGTGTTTAAATGCTAAAAAAAACACATTTTGGTGTAACATTTTGGGGCCAGGAACAAATTAATTGGTTTTCCATTATTTCCTATGAGGAAAAATTGATCAGAACTCAAACTTTTCAGGATTCTAACCCGCGCTCGGAACGGATTAAGTTCTAATACTGCGGTACTACTGTATTGCGCAGTGCTGCACATACATGTCAGTGTACACGGTCTTCCTTTGACCTTCATATCTGACAGCTTCTTTATGCCAAAATGAAAGTTAAACCTCTTGTTTGCATGATTCCAGTCTTGATGCAAACCTCTCTATCTCAGTCAGATGCCCTTTGAACCATTCTGGCATGCTTTCCAAACTGACAGTCCACTTCATATTTGTATCTGTATTTGTTTACCTGTTCATTATTAATATTGTACTTGTGATCAGTTTCATCCACCGTGCACGTGTTTTACCACATATGCCTGCACCTTCGCTGATTTCACTCGCAGCTGCTCTCCAAGTCTTGTTTCTAACATTGAAAGTATTACATTCAAGGTGACCTTGTAGTGTTCCTCACTGTCCCTCCCTGGAGAGCAATGTTCAGAGAGGCAGACAGAGGTTCACCTGACTTTGCTGTATTAAAACTGGTTCAATAGCCAATACATCTAATGCATTTTGCACTTTGTGGTTCAAGGCAAAACATCCAAGACTGTAACGTGTTGTAATGTAAAGGCATTATACAGGTTTATATGAACACATTTATATGAGGAATTTGTTATACAGACAGGCCACTGAAGCACTGTATGTCCTGAAGTGTGATCTAGTTTTACATACTAGTCGCAAAATGTAATTAGTGCTTGCCTATAATTAGGTCCATTAAAGAAGATTCGAAACGACAAGGTTCAAGCGAGTACCGAGGCTCTTTCTTAATACGAAGATACAAAACAATATCACAAGAGTATAAGCCTATATGAGTATTATTTCCTTGTTACCGCACTTCTTCAAGCATAACGCTGAACATAAAACCACAAGAATCATGGCAAAACATTTTGTTTTGTAAATTAGCTAGTTAAATGAATCAATTTGGGGTGGCACAGTGTTTAGCACTGTCACCTCACAACAAGAAGGTCCTGGGTTCGATCGCTGGGGTCGACCTGGGCGTCTTTCAGTGTGGAGTTTGCATGTTCTCCCCGTGTCCGCACGGGTTTCCTCCGGGTACTCCGGTTTCCTCCCACAGTCCAAAGACATGCACAGAGTGGATTAGACTAACTGGCCCGTAGGTATGAATGTGAGTGTGAATGGTTATCTGTCTCTGTGTGTTGGCCCTGCGATGGATTGGCGGCCTGCCCAGGGTGTACCCCACCTCTCACCCAAAGTCAGCTGGGATTGGCCCCAGCTTCCCCCCATGACCCTGAACAGGATTAAGCGGTCAAAGATGAGTGACTGACTGACTGACTGAATGAATTAATCAATTTGTGAATTAGTTGGTTAATTTCTAATTTAAAGGTGCGCTCTTCAATATTTTTACTATTACAAGTACGTACCATGATCAAGACAATATGGAGATACTTTTGGAAACAAAGTGGTCAAAGGGAAAACCCCAAGTCTGTCCTAGACTCCATGTGTTGTGTTTATACCCGTCTGTCAGTCATGTTACAGACACACCCCCAACAGCCCTTCACTCCACCCACTGATAAACAACAGAGTCCAAGGTGGCTGAACCTGCTGAGCACAGGGAGGAAATTTCAGAGCTCAGTGAAAAGATAAAGCCTACCTTTAACATCCTCATCCTCGATTGTGGTGTTGCTGCTGTCTGAGGACTCCTACAGGACAAACACACATCACTGATTACCATCTGCTCCGTCCATTCAGAAACACACACACACACAACTTGAAACACACGGCAACCGGTTTAGCACAAGTAATGCGGCTGTACAAATACATGAGGACCATCATCACCACAAATGGAACCGTACACAGTCGGCTTCGACTGAACGCACGAGAACACTGCAAACACTGACAGTGCTGACAGTAGCAGCTGGAACTCAGCAACAGACGTATGGCTTTATTAACTGAAGACAGTTATGACAGTTATCCCAAATCTAAATAAACTCACAATACATTTGAACGCTTATTCTCCAGCTGGCCATCTGGTGAGGCTTTAAATAAACTATCGCGCTGTTCTGAAACACTTTCCCCAGATGGCAGCAGAGAACAAACAGCTGATTATCCACCCCCCCCCCCACCACCCAACCTCAATGCACCTACTCACTCACACACACATGAAACACACCACGCGCTCTTAATAGTTTGCATTAAACTTTGACACATACAGCATACTGATGGTTTTGAGCATCCCTAACCCCAAGCTGGTTATCATTCTCTGAAAGTTCCTGTGTGTTGGTTATCTGCCTAATGCACACTCAGCGCAGAGGCTGGACAGCACACACATACACACACTGGCTATCAGCCTGAGGCAGGCAAGCAAGAGCACAGAGAAACAGATACACTCTAAAAACCACACTGTTCCTGAACAGACCGACGGCCATACGGATGGAGGCCAGAGAGAGTGACATATGAATATGGTGGTTATGACGTAGCAGTTAATACACTTGATTTTAGTGCTGATAAAGAAAGAGCTGATGATAAGTGGAAAAAGTTGGAAAATTTGAGGCAAACAAATGGACAGAGGACAATTTTATTAAAAACAAAACAAAACAAAAAAACTAAACAAATCGGTATGATTTTACACCTTGCACGTCATTAAAGCTAACATGAGTTGGAAGAAAAAGTTTAACCAAAAATAAAATCAGCCATGACGTATTTGCTGTCTGCTCTCTGCTTCTTAAGTCTAATGTTGTTACATAAGTAAGCGGTTTACATAAGTGTTTACTCACAGTTGACCTTTTCCACATTTGGTATTGTTACGCCATAGTTTGCAAATAAATAAATATAAAAATCTAAAGGTTGTGATTGCATCCGTATTCATTAATTCTGCAACCATAAAATCCCAATGAAGTCCATTTGAGCTCGACGCTACAAAATGTGGGAAAAGTTCAAGGGGATGAATACTTATGCAAGGCACTGTAACTGAAGCTTGCATCTACCAGTTTATCCTTGTGCAAACTGCATGACCAAATCGATGGATGACCATTTTTGGCTAAAAGATATCTTTTTGATAGGCTTGTACTCGAGTCTACCATTGTGAAGTCTAAAACATGTCCAAGACCATGACTAGTTGAGATTGATTCAAGACTTAAATCTTAAGTCTTGAGTGTTAAGGGGTTTGACGTCAGGTCGAGTTCATCAGCAAAATATCAAATCCTTTTCGGGTACCAAGCTTTTCCTTCATCGACACAGACATCTCAAAGTAAAGACACCATCATTAAAAAAAAAAAAAACTCTAGAAACTTCCTTCTAGCTGCTCTGCCATCGTAGCCAACTTGATGGAGATCCCTCACAGAAGTATTCCGACTCACTCAGAGTCGCTCGCCAACATCAGCTGCTGTTGATTCCTTTCCTTTGCTTCTGAATTGCACAATCAACTCTGTTGACTGTGTACAAGAGGAATCCCAAGGTTTTGTTCAATCATACGCTGGCTAAGTTCACCCTCAGACTGACCCACAATACGCCCTCTTTGAAAATCCCACAACTCTTTTGATTCTGGTGCTCGTGGCATGTCTAGTTGCTCGAAACAATTAATATACTGTAATCTGAAATTAAAAATACTAATATATTAAAACGCTCGAAGCACCAGGTGGTATCCGCATAGATAAAACGTAATGGGGGGTCTGTTTACGTTTGAGATGTCCGTGTAGTTGGCTTCCTTTGTGCCTTGTGCCAACGATCCAGCTATGATTACTAGAAAACTTTACGCATGCAAAAGAAAGCATAATCACTATTGGTACAAACTCTTGGCTGAGATCAAGACCATATTTAGTGAGACCAATGCCCAAGACTGAGACAAGTCCAAGTACAAATAGAACTAAATTTGAAAAAGAAAATATCTCAAAACAGTCCAAGGCTCTTAGTGATACCAAAGATTTTAGAGCGGAGCAAGATATATTACTTACGTCATAAGCAGAAGTACCACCGTGGACGCCATTTTGATA
>JAQLOM010000009.1:5104650-5115801 GCA_030068315.1 Chrysichthys thysi | reverse complement strand
TTAAGATTAATCGATTAATCGAAAAATTAGTCGATTAATCGGTCGTTAGAAAATTAGTCGTTAGTGGCAGCACTACAAAATATGAGAACTGCCACCATTTCCCTCCGCCACCGTCCACCTATGCCAGCAGCTACGTATCCGCCGAAAAGGTAACGCGCATTAAAATCACCTGTTTATTTAATTTAGTTTTATTTTTCTATAATTAAGGTTGTTTTAATTTTGTTCTATATTTTATTGCCACACATAAACCAATAATACAATTTTAAAAACGTGTTTTGAGGGCTGAAACACATTCATTGTATTTACATTCATGTAATTGGATGAAAAGCAAAAGAGGGTCTGCTACACAACTCACACTGGTTCATGTTTCTTATAAAATGGAGTCTGTGATTTTTTATTTACTGTAATCATAAGTTTGTCTGCTCTGCTGTTTTTTTTTTTTAACTCCATTCGGGATTTGATGAGTCCGCGATTCGCCAGTGGACAAGCCCTGGTTTAGGACACGAGCAGTGCTGAGATCTTTAAAAGCAGGAAAAGCTTAGTAGGGATACAAACCAGCAACAGACTAGCTTTCTCTAAAGCTTAGATTTGGTGTGTTGAGGAAAAGATACAACCTGAGAGAGAGAGAGAAAGAGACAGCAAAAGGGACACCTGACTCACCACAAGCCCAAATGTCCACTGGTTTCCCATAAGCCTCTTTCCTCAGCACCTCAGGAGACAGATAACCTGGTGTACCTGCGAATCCTGCACATTGAGATATAAATATTGTTGAGATATAAAAAAAGACGACAATTGCAAGACAGGTGAGACACCAATCTGATACAGCTGGCCTCCATACAGGCTACGTACCAAACCAAGCCTGCTGGTCCCCTTGCACTTCAATGGCCAGACCGAAATCGGCTAACTTCACTGCTGCGTTCTTGCATTTGCTGGCCAGGAGCAAGTTCTCTGGCTAAACAAAGACACCAGGGTCTCAGATTATTGTAATAAAGAGTAACTTATCCATTCTACTTAACCACAAATCACATATACACACAACCTAAAGAAACATTAAACAGCTGTTCCATATATACAAACATATATACCACCTAAGACTGCATCGGTAACATTTTACAATTATTATTATTATACACAACTGCATTAGTAAAGCCTTAATTTTGCAGCTGCAATTAAATAAGACGGTTTGTGGTCAAAGTGCTCCATGGAGCATTACGGACCACATCAGGCCACCTCATTGGTATGCGTTTACACCTCACCTCGTCGCTCAGTTCAGAGGCTGCCTGTGGCCGTGAGCTCTGTCACCTCACTCCCACTCACACACTGATGAACACGCAACAGCTCAGACCCTTACAGCTATGCACAGGCAGACGCACTTATGCATAAGGGCACACAGTTTTGCAGACACGGCGCAAGCTTGCTACATGTATGCACAAACACATTTTATCACCAAAGCTGTAATTTGACTGTGACCTATGTAAACCTTTAGGGAAAAATACAATGCAAGTGTGAACGTTAAAAAACTGTGCCAAGTGGGATGGGTGGGAATCTGATATATAACAGTGAAGGGTTCAGTCCGACTGCCCTCTCAATCTTTTAAACGTCTCTTGAACTTATTTTATCTTATTTTTAATTGTACAAAACTAGGAACATATCAATACTATTTTTTTTCCTGACCAAGTATGACTATATTTTTAAAAAAAAGCTCTTTTTGAGCTATGTAGTCTACAGTGCTATGTAGATAATGGTGCGCATGTGGTCGGACTGCGTGACAGTGGCAGGTGTAAAAGAAAAAAAAAATATTAGAAATTCTGTGTGACTTAAAAGAAGAGACGACAGCGTCCCTGTTAGGAGGTTTCATTATGATTCATAGTGATAGCTGTGAAAGCCTCTATGACACTTTCAAATCTGACATTTTTGCTTCCTTTCAAAATTGCCAGACTGAAACCCAGCGGTAGGCTTCAAAACATACAGGTACAGAAGTGATATATTTCCAGCCTCATATAACATACGTGTACATACCAGTACATGAGTTAGTGTGTGTGTGTGTGTGTTTGCAATGTTGCAGTCTCTCACTGTGTGCCTGGTACAGTGCTAAGTAGGTTAAGTTCCTTTCCGCTCTGGTGGAAGCTGGTCTGGGTGAGAAAGTGGGTTAGAAGGCAGAGGAGAAGAACAGTGTGGGTGTTGGAGAGCGATTCCAGTTCTCTCCTGCTCCTCGCTGCCCAACTGCTGCTCCCAGAAGAAAGGAGAGCAGGGGAGGAGAACGCATAATGCCACAGCTATCTCCGATCACAGCTGCTATTCAGGGAAATAAGACGTGAAGCACAACGACTGTTCAATGTCACGTTCGGGGAGCTCACTGGGGACCAGAAATGTGGAGCACAGTCAGGGAGGTTAAAGGACCTCAATATTCAGCCTTGAAAGCTTGCATATTCATGATCTCATTCTTAAAGATGTCACTTAAGTCCCGCACTGAATGAGGTTAAATCAAGGACCTCGGGACAGTTTTTACATTACCATTTTACAAAAATTACATTTTACATTTGGCAGACACTCTTATCCAGAGCGACTTACATTTATACAACTGAGCAGTTGAGGGTTAAGGGCCTTGCTCAAGGGCCCAGCAGTAGCAGCTTGGATTTGAACTCCCAACCGTCAACTCAGTAGTATAGCGGCTTAACCCCCTGAGCTCACCTCATCTCATGATTAATGAATAAGAATAAGCTGATCAGACATAAATTGCTTCTTGCTCACTAAACCACACCAGATATTTGTTTGCTTTAGAATGTGCCGGTGCTGCATTTTTGAAAAGGACACTATGTAACAAAGGCAATAATGTCTAAGCGAAAGTGCTGTCTGAAGTTATGGAATTAAACTTTTATACCTCTGAGAAATAGGAGTGTACACTTATGATAATTTAGACTACAGGACTGCTGTCCCACAAAAATCTCACGTCAATAAATGCAAATACAATCACATCAAACCCTCAAACGTCTTTCATCGATATATTAAAACTGCAACCATCTGGAAGCTGGTGTGATATAAAAGGAATAAAACACTTTAGGATGTGCTGTTATAGAAAAACAGTTTCTGTTTTGTGTTGAATCGCATCACACTAGAGTTTCTGGCTTATTTTTTTTATAATAGCACACCCCAAAGTGTAATGTTTTATTCCTTACTAAATATCTTAGAATTGATTATTGATATACACACACTGACTGACCACTTTGTTATGAACACCTGTATGTCTGCTCATCCAAACATTTATCCTTTTAGCAGTAGAGTAATTTATACAGATAAAGGACTTCAGCTAATGTTCATAAAACATCAGTATGGGGAGAAATGGGATCTCAGTGACTTTAACCATATCGCGGTCATTGGTGCCAGATACGATAACGCAAATGAGCACTTTTTATTTTATAACAATGCTGAGCAGAAAAGTATCTCAAACCACAAACGTCAAACCCTGAGGAGATATGGCTACCACATCGGATTTCACTCCAGCCAGATAAGCCCAGAAATCTGAGGCTACACTGGGCCCACCAACAGGCTCACCAAGACTGGACAGCAGTGTCTCGTCCATAGGGGAAGATATGGATATCAAATCTGTTATATATAAATATTGCTATTTGACAGATAGCATATTTAGATGCCGAATAATCATCTAGAATGGGAGCTCACTGCCCCAATAAGCGACATAGAGTTGTTATTATTACACTTTGTGGTCAAAATAAGAACTGTGCCAAGTGCTACTAGAGAACCACTGGGGAGAGAATCGCGTTGCCCCATGGTTGTTCTACAAATGTTTTCAGTGGATAAGCAACAGATGGCATAGCTAATGACAACTTAGCATTTTATCTTTTATAATGGATGCCAAGATCTGGTTTTATAGCAAATAACGGGAAAGAGCAAATAAATTTCTGCAAACAAAGGCAAAGTGCGAGTGCAAGTGCAAGCAGTGCATGTGTGATACTTCTAAGGTAAGATGTATTGCAAGGATTGGGAGAGGGCAAGGGCTAATATCGAGTGGATAATGTCTGTACATCAGAACTGCATGTGCAGCACGTTGACCTTGTTTCCCACACAAAGGCTGAGGAAAAGAACAAAAATGTGTCTTGCTGTCTCAGTGCCTTTTTGGGCTAATATTTTGTGTGGGGTTTTTTTGTGTATAGTTGGGCTGGAAACTTTGATGAAACCTGGTATCCCTGGTTAATGATATTAGCTAGCCTATATGCTGGATGTAAAAAAAAAACCTCACCTGATAGTCTATACCAGGGGTGTCCAATCTTATCCGCAGAGGGCCGTTGTGGGTGCAGGTTTTCATTCCAGACAAGCATGGGCCACGCCTGATTCCACTAGTTTAATCAGCTGAGCTTTGCTTTCAATAGACTCAGATTTGGCTTCTGCTTGGTTGGAATGAAAACCTGCACCCACAGCGGCCCCTTTCTGGATAAGATTGGACACCTCTGGTCTGTATGATAAGTCAAATGTGATAGAGTCTCAACATAATTTTGTTTGAGGTAATGTTGTTATGAATCTATGACCAAAATCTAATCTGCATGAATAACTTCAATGGTATACATCAATGGCCTCCTCAGTCACCAGAACTGAATCAAAGAGCTTGGATTGGATTCTTATACATTCGGGATGTAGTAGAATGGGAAACCCACAACATGATTGTGCAGCTGAAATTTCTACAGCAATGATGTGATGCAATCATCTCAACATGGACCAAAATCCCCAAGGGTTGATTCTGACACCTTGTGGAAACCATGCCATGAAATTTTGAGCTCAAAGTGGCCTCTTTCCAGTATTCGTATCATGTTCTTAATAAAGAGGTCAGTGAGTGTATATCTAAATAACATCAGTACCAGTACACACACACGCGCGCACACACACACACAAAACCCAAACAATAATATTTAAACAGAGACAAGGAAAATTCTTGTAGATAATTAACCATTTTTACTTTATGCTGGAAACAAGCATATTCACTCATGCAAACGTCAAAATCACAAAATCATGATTATACGTTTTATGAACGAACTAATAGTACAGAGTTGAGGTATTTCCTACATATCATGTTCTATCACATATACATACTGTATATACATCATCATTGTTATCTCCATGTACTGTTCATCAGTATGTACAGGGTAGAGGGACACAAAGGCAGACGAGCGCACAGACACGTGTGCAAGCATGCAACCGTGGCGAGGCGGAGGAAGGAACGAGAGCCGTCACTCACCTTGAGATCTCGGTGCACCACACCCATTTGGTGGCAGTGAAGCACCGCCTCCAGGATCTGCTGGATGCAATGACTGCATGCAAACACCAGGGGGCGTTGTGTTAGTTGGAGCAGTGCTACATTCTCTCGTGCACAGGCACAGGCAGGGAGTGGAATATTACAGTCATGTGTTAACAAACTCCTGTCCTATGCATTACACACACACGCGCACACACACACACACTTACTTTTCTTTTCTTTTCTTTTTTTAATGTAATATTTTCACAATGATGAAGTATAATACCTATAGGATGTCAATGGTTATTACTGGATTAAGTTTCAAGGTTCGAGAGTCCCTGAGGAAAAAGTGGAGATATTGTGTTTCTGAAAGACGTGCTTAAAAACAAAGGAAAGAAAAAAAGTTTGGAGAAAGAGTGCGCAAAGAGGATTTGATAACTTTCCCAGACTCACAGACGAGTGAATGTGTTATTACCATAAAACCATCAAAAGAAAAATTCATCACAAAGTGCCAAAGTATTACAATGAGTCGGTTTTTCGTAGCTTTCATCTCATGTTTTTTTTTATGTTTTGCTTTACTACATTTTCAAAAGAAAAGACTCCGCATCACTAAATTTCTAACACACTATCACTACATTTCCATATAATACCAAAACTGTAAATTGATTAGGGTGAAATTTTTATCATCAGACATCTTCTAAAAGTCTAATTTCCTACTTTTACCTTTTTACTTTAATACTTATCACTGAAATTTACCTGTTAATACACTTTATATTCCTCACAGCAGTTGGTGTTGTGAAGGCTAGCTAGGAGCATTCAGCTAGTTTGTTTTCATCAGAGTTATCATGCTGGCTAACATGAGAGATTAGCATTATACACATCACTGTAATCTGTCTGTTACTATGTACATTTTTTCATTTAATCACAGCAGTTTTTGGAGTGACAGCTAGTTTGCAGATAATTATTGAGGTAGATTGCTAGCCCTCATGCTAGTTCATGTGAGAGATTAGCAATAAGGCTGTTAGCTAGTCTTAGAGCATGTTTTCCCACTAATCATGGTGTGGTTGGTGAATCTTTCTTGTACTTTTCCTACTTAAAGTAAATTTAAGAGTTTGTACCTTTTTCTTTTAATTTGAACTTGAATTCATAAGAATTTTAAGCTGTCTGAAAACTTTTACCAGGTGACTGTGTGCTTTTAGCTTTTGGGCGGAAAGAACTACGGATTTGCGTCTGTTTTTGCTTCGCGGTGGCTGCGCATCCAGAACAAATGCAATGTACACACAAAGATGTCAAAACAAAAAGTTAGGGTTGAAATGCTGAGCATTAACACTTCTATGTTGTGGTACTGGCACAGGAAGCTCCAAATGACACTATACCACTACAGCAAAAAGCCCCCCGACCGTCAGATTGTCACATCACCACCCACAAGAGAGAAAGAGAAAGAAACGGATGGGAAGAGAAAGAAAGAGACATACAAAAAGAGACCAAAATGAAAAAAAAAATAGCAGTTAAATAGAAAAAAAAAGACTGAGAAAGGAAGACAGAATGTGCTTGAGACAGGGAAGGAGGAAACAGAGGAGACAAGCAGTAGGAGGAAGCAATGAGAGAGAGAGAGAGAGAGAGAGAGAGAGAGAGAGAGAGAGAGAGAGAGATGGAGGGTGGCAAGCATGGCAGGAGCTCCTGGAAAAAAAATGGCGTCTGGAAATATGGCAGTGTGTCAGAATCAGGATGTGGACAGTGTGAGTCAGGCTGTGTAGGCGCAGATTTCTGATTTGCTGATTATATCTATATCGCTGATACTTATAACATATATAAACACCTTCCTTCCAACTCCTTATCTATCAACTGCAGATAGCCCTGGCATTCCATAATGTAACTGTACAGACCACCCATGTGGCAGACACTAAATTCCTGGTACATCCTGTACTTGACGAATAAATATTCTGGTGTGTATACAGCGAGAAGCAGGATGTGTAAAGTGTTTCTGGAGCTGTAGGAGGTGAAGCCGGCAGATATTCAAATATTCAAGCATTCACTCTATGGGGCTGTTAAGTTCTGAGAACGATGAGGTCTTTCTCCTTAAGTTTTCTCACTTCACCGCTGCCATAGCAACAACTTGTAATGCAAACGGAGACATCAATAATGTTACATCCATTTCTGTCGAAAGTGTCTCGCTACTGGAAACCTTTACTTCAGATAAAGATGCTTGACAAAATGGTGAGTGATTGAGAGGGGCAAAATCTGATCCTTAATTTTTTTTGGATCTTGATTCTGCTTTGATTTTAGTGGTTGTACTGATACATTTGTATATGCATTATACAGTACCTGTATGCACCCCCTTGAACTTTTCCATATTTTGTCGTGGTACAACCAGGAAATGGAATGGACTTAACTGAGATTACAGAACATGAACCATTGTTTGGGGTGCAGGCACTTCTGGAAATCTATCAAGCAAGATTTGGTTACGAGAAAATATCCCAATCTTTGCATATCTCACAGAAATCCTATAAATTCATCTTTGAAATAATGGTAAGAACATTGCACATATGTGAATCTGCCTAGAGGAGGCTGTCGAAAAATAAAAAATCAGTGACCAAATCAACCATAGCCTTGACACATCATGAAGGGAGCCATATGAAATCCCATTTAGGGAATCAGTATACATAAGGATAAAAAATTTCTCTGGTCTGTTGAGACCAAAGTGTAACTTTTTGGCCTATGTTTGACAGATGTCCAACAATACTTTTCACTCTGAGAACACCATTACCACAGCGAAGCATGGGGGTGGAAGCATCGTGTTTAGCTGCACTTTTGGCTTCTTGATCAAAGGGTCTGAATACGTATTCAAGACACTGTCACGAGCAAAAACAATGTGCAAACCGGTCTCTTTTCTTTATATCTCTTTATAAAGAGTTTCCTTTATATTTTATGGAAAAGTTAGAAACAGAGAGAAAACAGGCCTTATTAATATCAATAATAGATGACTAGATGGTGGACTATAACTGTCTATACAGTAGCTTCTCACAAAAAAATAACAAAATTACTCAACATTAGCCAACAAATTAGCACCAGAATTGCTAAGCAAATATTTCTATATAAAAATTCCTAACACATTTCGGCATGGATATTTCCTTTACTCTGAATGGCCACAAATTTCACTTATTACAGAACAAATGCAATATATGAGCGCAACAGTATGTATCTTTGTGGCAGGCAGCGGGCTGGTGTGAATCCTAAGCTAACATCATGAAGTCTGTACATGACACACTCATATGGCACAGCAAGAGCTTCTGGATTCCAAAACAGTCAGGACAGACAGATTGGGCTTCCCTTTGCCCTGTCAGCAATGCCACATGTCCTATCAGATATCCTTCTAGTGAGCGAGGGGGTGGCGTGGTCCTGCTCTTGCTTTTTCCCTTCCTAGAGATCGGACATGCCGCCAAACCCAGCTCACACACTCACTCACACACACACACACACACACACACACACACACACACACACACACACACACACACACAGTAGCTATGTATGAGTGTATGAACAATGGCAAATAAATAGCCATCGCTAAACAACGGAAAGCTAAGTGTATTTTTGGACAGGGCTGTGATTTGACTGGCCTCTATCCTAACAGCAAACACATCTCCTTGTGAGTGTTCTGACAAATCACAAACTACGTAATGCGAGTGATGAGTAGTTAAACAGTTCTATGTTGGAAAGAAAAAAGAGAGAAAGTGAGACTTTGCATTTTAGGTTTGAAAACAAGATGCCTTGAGGAAGCTAGAGGAAGGAAGTAGTCAGTTGTCCCAGTGCATCGAATGCAGAAAAAAAAATAACCATCATCCATACAGGTTAGACAGAATGACAGGCAAACAGACACGCAAACAGGTCAATGCGGCAGGCATTACAAGTCTCATGCGGTGGCCAGTGCACTCGCTGTACTGACCTTCAGGTCCCTGTGCACTATGTCATGTTGGTGAATGTGATTAACACTGTCTAGAATCTGATGGATACAGTGACTGCAAAGACAAGACAAGAGAGGGAGGGACAGAGAAAAAAAGTGGAGATAAGATGAGAAGAAGTGAAGGGGACAGGGTTAGTAACGGTGACAGGTGGAGATACCGGCATGGAAGAAGAGAAATAATAAAACACCTCAGAGCAGTGTGACCAAAAAAAAGTAGCAGTTTGTCATGTTTAGGGCCGGCAAATGCAAATAATCCTTCTCCTTTCCTCCACTGCTGTGTTTTGGCTGGGGTGTAGCTTATTTCTGGGCCAGAACAATAGTTAGGCAGGTAATCAGTGGATCAGGTAATCAGCTACTGCATAGCCTTATTGTGAATCCCATTATTCCCAAGGGATCACTGAAATAATACATCATATTAAAGGCCTAGATGTATGCTGAGACATTACTGGCTGCAACTTTAAATAGCCTGAAACGTTTAACAATAAATCATGTAAGAACTAATTGGAGTGAGGGTCTCTTTCACGCTGGGTGGGTCTATTTCCCAAAGAAAAACCATGGTGTTTTCAGATTCGAGTTTGATCTCTAGAACAAAGGCGGATGGAGGCGGATCTGTGCGATTGCGATGCATGCTTCACACGAGTCGCAGAAACAATGACGCCAACCGGACAGATGCACTGCTTAAAGCGTCTATGATGTTTGTCTGGTTGTTTAGTTTATAATGACACAGCCTTTTTACTCTGATTTGTAGTGCTCTTTTCTGTTCAGGTGAGAGGACTACAAACAACAGCGCTGCCGCTTGGGACCTAGATTTATTGTGGCGGCACTGGTGAGCGGTATCTACGTGTATTAAACAGGGTGAACGGAGTGCATGCTTTGCATAAAGGTGGATGTGTGAGAGCGAGTATGCGCGTGGACTGAGCCAACGGTACTGGACGTGTTGCGGGGGCTTTGAGTCAGAGCTGGCACACTAATTATCGGTGTTAATTAAAGGCCTACTTTCATGACTCTCTAAGGAAGGCGGCGATGGGGCCAGGGGAATCTAAAGCACAGCAGTGTGGACTACGAGATGAGGGTACAGTACATTCCTGCAACAGGGGAATGAAAACTAGTGGGCAATGCAGCAAAGAATATTTGTACGTGTGTGTGTATATGATATGCTTCTGAGTGGCACAACCCACTAGGTGTCCGTGAGCTCATGTATGCAGAAGAGGGCAGATAACGCGTTCCTCCAAGAGTGTGATGAAGCAGGAATAAAATGCACTTGGTGGGCTTCGTGTGTCTCAGGGGAAGCATGTGTTTGCCCCACCCTCTTTCGAGTGGAAGTTGGCAGACCAAATTAGGGAGAAAATGGTGGGACAAAAAAAAAAAAAAATAATCATATGTGATAGCTCTCCGTAAGGCTAAGAAATAACATAAACCCGTATAGGGTGTTCGGTGTATTTCTGGGTTTTGAACCATGACAGGTTATCAGATTGCTGTATGAACTGCACTCTAAAACCTGAAATCAAAAATTGAAAAAAATTAATATTTCATAAAATATGATTTCCAGTCTAACATCTTATCAACTAGTCTCTCCGCCTCCAAGCCATCTCTCCTTCTCCTTTTCTCACAGCATGTCTTACGCGCCCCCCTGCAATACACCCACGCAGTCAAATTGATTAGAGTCCCTCTCCTGAAGGGGACTGCAGTGCGTGTGTGTGTGCGTGTGTGTGTGTGTGTGTGTGTGTGTGTGTGTGTGTGTGTGTGTGTGTGTGTGTGTGGCTGACAAGAGAATAGAGATTCTGAAAACAAAGGTGGGGGGGAATGATGGAAAAAACCAGAAGGGGGTACATAGGGACCTGCAGAAGCTGATATCTACTGTGTGTGTGTGTGTGTGTGTGTGTGTGTGTGTGTGTGTGTGTGTGTGTGTGTGTGTGCGAGATCTTATATCTGAGACACACACACA
>JAQLOM010000009.1:5092742-5104034 GCA_030068315.1 Chrysichthys thysi | reverse complement strand
GTGTGTGTGTGTGTGTGTGTGTGTGTGTGTGTGTGTGTGTGTGTGTGTGTGTGTGTGTGTGTGTGTGTGCGTGCTATGAGCTATGAGACACTGACACAGCTCGGCCGCCCACGCCGGATTTTATGAGAGAACGGCTGAAAATTTATGAGCTATTTAGGAATCAAAATACTGCCTTCAATTGCCTAACGAGCTACGTTACCCCGAATCATTCTTAAATATTAGTATACAAAGTTATGTGCGCACCCTTTAGCCAGAGGAACGCGGTGATGAGGAACGAGAAGAAGAGGACATGGGTTTGGGTCTGGGAGGAGTGGAAGAGAAGATGGCGCAGAAAAAAAAAGTGTGAGGAGAGAAAGAGGGAGAGAGAGAGGAGGCGAAAATCCTGAAAGCAGTTTACCTGGCGTCGGCTTCACTGTAATATTCTCGTGCTACGATGTCTTCAAACAACTCGCCGCCGGTGACCCTGTAGAAAAGAACAAGGAAAGCATTACTAATTGCAACTAATTACGGAATCATTAATAGCAAAATAGCAAGCACATGTGTAAGCATTGCTGTCGTGCATTGGAAGTGCAACTTTTTGATACATGGGAATAATATTCTTATACGTTGGTATGAATGTGAGAGAAAAAGCGAGGGAGAGGGATAGATGGGGGAATCCTCTAGAAGAATCATCCTGGGGCTTCAGGGGGGAAAGCCCCTGCTGCAGGATTTCTCTTCAGCCGGGCAGCCCGGCTCTGTTTCCATGGAAACTAGCTCTTCAGAATAGGAGACACAGCGAGGCAAGCTACGGATGGTGGGGAAGAGAAGGGGGGGACGCTGGTGGGTGAGTACAGAAACAACGAGTAGGAGCCATGAAGCGTGCGGCGAACACAGACAGTAGGGAAAGGGACATATGGTAGCACAGGCATTTTTAATGACACCCTGCATTATGAACATGCACTCACAAGTCAAACAGGAGGTAGTGGAAGCCTTCTTCTGATATACTGTCATGGAGCCGGACTGGAGAGGAGAAAAGAAAGAGCATTAAGCCTGCGGTCTTTCACAGCCATCGCTGATAATGCGTTTTCCTTTCTGCATAAATAGAAACAAAGCTTACTCTTAGGGTACGCTAGGGAGCCAGCTTTGAAACCTCAGCCAAGTTCTCGCCCGCTGAAAGTGCACACGGGCTTTTCTGCTTCCTTCACGTTAAAACTGAGTGCATTCTTTCTTAGGCTACTTTCGTAAATGGCGCTGCAATAAGCGCGCTGATGACCGCTTCAGGGAAAATGATTAAAGGTCCGCATGATGAGGACAATACTCACCAATGTTGGGGTGCTTGAGAAGACGACAAATGCGGGCTTCACGTTCAAGCTTCTGGTGATCTGTAAGACAAAAAATAAACAAATAAATAGAGATGCAGTCTTGGAAAACTCCTAGCTTAATGGCATATTCATCTTAAAACACATTACACAATAATTACTATGGATTAATACATATGGGGTTGGCGACAGGTTCCCGAGACTGCAGGAAGTTGCAAGCTGCATTTATCGTCAGAGGAGACGTGAAATTTGCCACAAGGAAAAGAAAAAAAAACCGTTTGGTATCGTTTCAAAAGGGTTCGCAATCAGGCCAACAGACCACCCACTCACACACATAAAAAGTGTTGCTGTGAATGTCATTCAAAGTAGAAATTTTTTTTTTTTAAAAACAATACCTGGATTAACAAACAATGACAAATCACGTAACATGATGATTATGATGATTATGACCTATTCTCATGCTCCAGTACATTTCTGACGCATAACATACAGCCCTGAGACACACGCAAAAAAAAATGAATCTGTGAAATCCACCTACAAAATTATACTAATGTGCCTAGCAATGAATGCAAGGTACTGGCGTGTTGTGGTGAACCAGTGACAGCAATTTATCTGCATTGTTATCCATGTAATTGTTGCTCAGTCCAACAGTGTAACTAAGATGCAGTGATATGTCTTGTCACACAACAGAAACCAGCAAAGCCAGCGAGACGATCGTAGCGGTATAGAGGTTGTTGTGGTGTAACGACAGAGCAAGAAAACCACTTACAAAGTGTGGGAAAACATCGCTGAGCACTGAGTGCTTTTAACTACGTTGTGTCTAGTGAGTGGGATTTTATTATACTGAGTTGTGATACAAAATAATTTATGCAATGATTCACATAAAGATACATTTTGTATCTTTATGGTTACAGATGCTCCTTTTTATCAGAAATAGTCAAAATGTATGAATATACTGATCCATACATTCCATACATTGTTCAATGATAATGATCAATTAATTAATTAATTAATAATTAAAAACTTTTTTTATTGCTATAGACAGATACAAGCTGATGTTCCGCTGATTTGCTTACCTTTCTAAATGTTACGCCAATCTGGGGCAGATGTTCAGTACAGTGATTACTGCACATAGTGCAATTGCAACAAGCAGTAACGTACCACTTTTCCCCGGTTATGGTCAGGATTGTTTGAACATTGGAACCAGATAACAAACCAGTTCGCACTTCCACCAGTTTTGAGCAGAACCCTTGCAATCAAGGATGCGTCATCAATGAAGGATGGTGCACAACGCACAACGGAAGTAAACAGTTGTAGCATGATGGTGATTACCTGTGAGCTTTTGCTCTGTTATTGCAAATATTTGCCTGAATTGTCCTTTTTCCACTGCGTTTTCCATCGCCTCGCTCTGCTTCCTCTCCAAACTAAGGACACGCCCGCTGACGTCATCACGGTTTACACTGGGAAAAACAGCTTTCTTTTGGTTCCAGCTGGGACCAACATTTCAGATTCCCAACCAATTTATTTTTGGTTGTAATGCTTTAAACGGTTTAAAATTTGCTGTGCGAGCCAGAATGGAACCTGATCTCATAAAAAAAATTAAACAAACAAACAAACAAAAAACCATTTACATGAAACTTTTTGCAAGTGGGAGGAATCACACTGCCCCATGCTCTCCTCAGAAAACATTTTCCGTTGAGGGGGAAACATGGACAGGATGGTGAATGTCAGGGTTGTCAGGGGGGCCAAGGTCAAAGTTTACACCTAGCTGGACTCAAAATACTCCATGGCTGCCAAGATGTTATTTTAAAGCAAATAATGAAAATTAAAATGAATGAATTTCCACATTGCAAGTTGAAGTGTATGTGCGCACAGTGCGTATATAACGTCCAGAACCATTTATACTGTAAGATACAGTGGCTGGCAAAAGTTCTCAATCCCCTGGAATTTATCAGATTTGTCTAAACTGCAAATCATAAATACACACTTTCTTTCTGTCAGGATGTTTATTGCAAATTTGCGTTCTCTTGAAGTGAATTTTCAAAGGCTAAATTATTTATTGGTCAGCAAGAAATAGCTAAAATATTCAACACCACATATTATGCTTTTACCTGTAAAACATTAAAAAGATCCCATTTTCTGAACAAAAACCAACTCAGTTAGCCTGTCAGGGAAGAGACTGTTAGTCTAAAGGAATTTAAAAGTAATGTAATATAATTTCATCACTTATGCATGGAGTGTAGAAGTGTATCTAAGAAGTTGGACATTGCAGTAAGCTTAACTGGATCATAAGTGAAGAAGTGGAAACTGCATCACACCATGCAAGCACTACTTAGACAAGGCCCATAAACTCTGCAAAGAAAAAAAAGAAGAAAAAAAGACAGCAACTGTTGAGAGAAGCCTCAGTGAGGCTGAGATTGGAGTCAAGGTGCACGAGACAACCATTTAAAGAGCTCTGAATTACTGAGGTCTGTATGGGAGGGGGGCAAGAAAGAAACCGTTTCTCGACAAAAACCACATGAAAGCACAAGGGCGGCCCAGTGAAGACGTGCGTGGGGGGCATTTGGTGTAGCGAGATCATGATTGGGGTATTGTATTCAGGCTATTCATGTTTCAAAGTGTAACGTGTGGTGTGTGTAGATCAGAAATGCGAGCGCACTACAGTGACCTTGTTTCCCCACACAAGAAAAATGTGTCTCCCTTGTTCAAATTTCTGAATTCTGGAGTTTCATGTCTTTTGAGTGATTGTCGGTGATTTTTGCTGTATCAAACACAGGTGAATAAAGGCAATAAAGACTCTTTACTCATTCTCCCATTTAGGAAAAGTTTTTTTTTTACAAGTAGAATTGACTTTGTTTCTTGATGCCCAGTGTGTGTAAGAACTTGCAACTTGCACAATGATCCAAAGACATTTGTCAGTTTGGAGGTTAGACATAAATACAGGTGCTCCCCTAGTTACGATGGTCCGACTTACGATTTTTCGAAGTTACAATGACAATTGCGATGCGCTAAGAATTGTAAAACATTTAGAAAATATTTAAGATTCGTGGGCAGGCATCGCTCGTAGGCCAGCGTAACAATGTATGACGTACGATACTTTCAGACAAGTACGCGGACAACACGTGGAAGTATGTGGACGACATCCAGAAGTACAAGGATGACACTTGAAAGTATGCGGATGATGCTCAGATGTACGTGTCACTCGCCTTGCATGATGCCTCACTCTCTCCCGCAACTCAGAGTTAACTTGTGTATTGGTGTACTGTACAGTGCATTACGGCGTGTTTTTTTGTGTGCTTCAAGAGCTAATTTTAATTCAAAAGCAAGTCTTCTAAACGCCCCAGCATGTCTCCCACAGGAAAAGCCTCTTCGTTAGACTAGGCTAAGCTAAGTTAAACTACATAAGCTATCTAAGCTAGGCTAAGCAGTGGCCTGCGACATTTGACATACGATATTTTCCGCTTACGATTGGTACAGGGAAACACATCTCCATTGTAACTTGAGGACTACCTATAATAACTAGGAACAGCTATTTAGCCTACATTTAATTTCCTTGTTATTTAAGTGCAAAATCGTTTTAAAATTATATTCCACAAACTTGTTCAGCGCCCTCCTGTAATCTCTTTTGCACTCTCTCCGTGTAACTTTTGGACCTTCTTGTAATATTTGTCTCATTTTCTTACTGACACATTTGTTCTAAGTCTGTCTGATTGCTTGTCCAATCTGCTTTTTCCTCTCGACACATCTGTTCTAACCCTGCCAGATGTCATACACTGTGTTATTTTTAATCAAGCCTAGAGGATGAAACGGTCATGGAAAAGGTTTTCTTGTGTGCGTGTTTTTCCTTTTTTTGTATTTTGAAAACAATTATTTTCAGCCCAAACACACATATTATAATTTTGAACTTTTTGAAAAATTCTTTTATTTTCCATTTTGTAGAATAACTGTTAAAACAGAGGTCCATTTTCCCATTCAAAAACAATGGGAAATATAAACCTTTGTACCCAATAATAAAAAGAAACTAGTTATTCACTAGTGTGTCACATTATTACCACTTTCTACGGTGATCACTATGTTTTAGTCTTGAGGATGAGACTCTAAAGTGCCTGGTTACTCCTATAACAATCTAGTTATAGACAGGAATAGACAGGTTTGTGGACAAAAACACCTGTTTCTGATGATTATTAGCCACAGAGATGACAGGAGGATGAATATTTTGGGCAGTTCAAGGGAAAAGAAACAGCATTCATAATTTACAATCTGCGTCCTGCACATCCCCGAGGTTCTTTTTTTAACTGGCTGTACTGGTGCGACATGCTTCTTCCTCCAAAGATTCCAGTGACATACGCAGCTCCTGTTGTGTGCTGCAGGCTCATATTCGCACCGATATTCGATCAGCTCGCCCTACCTAAAACCTACTATTAAATGCTACAAGCGAGAATGTAGATCTGGTTGCATAATCATCAAGTGTCTCAGAATAGGAAATCGATTAGAACTGCAAGAACATTCTGAATGTGATGTCATTTTAGCCCTAGTAAAAGGCAATAGAACTAGCATGTATATTTCAGTATATTTAAGAAAAATGCTTCAGGTGGTTTGAATAGCAAAAAAAAAAATAAAATAACGGCACGATGCGGAGGTGACGATCTAACTAGCACTTACAGCACATCATCATACTATTCACACATTTATTTCCATGGTATTCGTTTAGTTTATTCATCTTCTGCCGCTTAATCCTGTTCAGGGTCGCGAAGGGAAGCTGGAGCCAATCCCAGGTGACTTCGGGCGAGAGGCGGGGTTACACCCTGGGCAGGTCAGCAATCCACCGCAGGGCCGACAGACAACCATTCACACTCTCATTCACACCTACGGGCAATTTAGAGTAGCCAGTTAGCCTAATCCCCTCTGTGCATGTCTTTGGATTGTGGGACGAAACCTGAGTACCCGAAGGAAACCCACATGGACACGGGGAGAACATGCAAACTCTACACAGAAAGGCGCCCAGGTCAACCCCAGGGATCGAACCCAAGATAGTGGTTAGAACAGTGCTAACCACTAACCCACCGTGCCGCCCTACTTCCTTGGTACTTGGCAGGAAATTATAAAGCATTTAAAAAAAAAATTAAGAACATGTGAATTGGAAACGATGAGAGAGATCTTGTCTTGTCGTATGCAGTGTTTAAATGCAATCCTAAAACAAGATTAATACCTTTTTTTATATTCAATTTAAGCTATTTTATATTTCTTATAGGACAAATTGTTATGTAAAAAAATGCAACTTTGTTTTTATTTTTTAAATAATACTCACTCAACACAAGTACAAAACATTTCCAAGGATATTTTTGGTATACAGGTAGCCCTCAAGTTACGATGGAGATGCGTTCGGCCACACCCATCGTAAGTCGAAAATATTGCAAGTCAAACAACTGTGTTGAACCACTTAGCCTAGCTTAGGTATCTCAGCCTATCTTAGCCTAGCTTATGTAACTAGGTTGAAATTGAAATTATAGGGTTATAATTTATTGTTTTTCCTGTTTGGTTGAAACTTCACCAATATCTCAAATGTTCTTTCATTTGATTAGCTAAAATATTTGTGTTCAGACCACAGTCCCATTTAAGAAAAAAGGGCAAGTTGGAAGTGTATGTATTCTGGGTACTGTCGCTTTGAGACTGCCAGCAGCCATTGTTTACTTCCTGGTTGAGGAAGAGGGGAGTGTTGAATGCCTGCTGCGTTTAAAATGAATTGTAAAGTTTTAATATGGTAAAATGAGTGATTGTGTAGTCCTGTTGTGTTGTTTAAGCTTTAAAGAATATGTATTTATGTTAATAAGTTGAAGTTCAGTTCTTTCAATATTTATTTTGTAAAGTTTTGTATCATGCTCCATGGTGCTGCGACCTCTTTATGTGCTCTGTTTTGCTAACAGGGAGACCAATATTTTATGCTGTGGTGCGAGTTAACATTTAAGCAAGATTTCCTTTAAATCACATTTCTGTCAGAGAGTTTCAAACCTGATGTGGGCTGCAGCACTGTATTTCTGAGCCCCGTTCAGCTGTGACACCCCGATACACAAATACTGAGCTCCAGCTACAGACAGTATTAATGTTCCATTAATAATCACAAGAAAACCTGAGGTAATGCACTGTACAGTACACCAGTACACAAGGTAACTCCGTGAGTTGTTGGTGAGAGTGAGGCATCACATGAGGCGAGTGATACGAGCATCGAACGCGTATTTACTGGTGTTGTCCGCGTATTTCCGGGCATTGTCTGAATGTCCGTGTACGTCATACGCTGTTATGCTGGCCTGCCAGCCCACAAATTTTAAATATTTTACGCAATTTTAAGCAGATCACAATCGTCAGCTTCGAAAAATCATAAGGCAGGCCATCGTAACTTGGGGGAGCACCTGTATTTATATTTATCTATATTTAATGAGAGCGGCTGAAACATGGAGGACATTTCATTTATAAATGGCGTTATCAAACCTGATATGAAGCCAAATCCAAATCAATTAAGACAAAACTGCGATGTATAAAAGAATCATGTCTGTGGTCTAGTCTGTGCACATGGGAGCCATAAGCCAAGGTGATGTTAGTGGCAGAACTGATATTACTAGAAAGGTTCTGATAAAAAGGCACGTGATGTCCTTAGGAGGGAATGAATATTTAGAAACCGCTGGTATGATTTTTGTCCCCAAGAGAATAAAAGCTGGTTCTAAGTCTGTTCCGTTTCCCATGGCATGTGCTCAATTTTTAAAAGCTTTGTCATGGTTTGGCCTCACCGCTCTCGATTAACAGTGATACTTTTTTGTGTGTGTGTGTCACACCATTTTCTTTTGACCTTGCTTATATTCTGATGGAGGTACGACATTGATTTCACCTCTATAATTTCTATATATTTTGTCCGTCATAGGTGTTGCGACTCCGCTGCATTTGATGCTAAATAATATTTCCAAATGTACTTCATCTTCCTCTTCAACGAAATTCTCTTTTTTGGCTGTTTAGTAACCATTTTGTACTTTACACTCTCTGCACTTGGCCTTTTTATTGAGTTTTAAGAGTGTTGCTTATCCAAAGAAAATTAGCGTTTACAAAACTTTTAGAAATCTAACATGGTGTGGTTTAATTTATCTAAATCTGCCTGTGTAACATTGTTCGTGATTGCTGTAAGAAACTCCTTAAGTATAAACCTAGCCACACACACAGATATACCTGTGTATTATAATAATTAAAGGTTATCTGATAAAAATATGATGTAAAATATGAAAACTTTCTCACACACTCTATCTAAGAGGTACAAGTGTCAGAGGTACAAATGTGTGGGAAAGATCTAATATGAAACCAGTGTTGTGATTGTAAGAGATTATATTGTCACCACTTTAGGTTGTAGAGGCGTAATCTTGATAAAAATGTGCTGGAAAAAGTCTTTCGCAAATTTAGTACCTGCTCTTCAGATATATTCATTTGCACACGCAATCACCGTTCCCTAATGAATTTCAGGTTTTAGAAATCACATAGTAAATGTTAGGGGTTTTTTCCCACAATTTTATCAATCTTTGCTCTCTGTTTTGAAGTTATGCACATAAAAACACTCCAAACTGCTTAACCTTCAAGAAAGGCACAATGGACAAAATAAGATTTCATTAGAAAAAAGATGCAATTGCTTGTATTGTTAATAAACCTGCTTGTATGTGCAAACCTTTAATAAATAAAATTGTGGGTAATTTCATTCCTACAAGTACTTTTGTAACAAGCATTATGAGTAATTCTGAGAAACTGGATGAATAAGGGTCCAGGTCTGAGCTCAGAAAAAAAAAATCAAAAATACCACTGAATCTTTTCCTGTGTCTTGGGGGGTGAAGCAAGAACCAATCCCAGCTGATTTCAGGCAAGAGGCAGGGTACCTGGGCAAGTCACCAATCCACCACAGGGCCGACACACAGAAACAGACAACCACCCATACTCACAGTCACACCTACGGGCAATTTAGAGTAGCCAATTAGCCTAATCCCCTCTGTACAAGTCTTTGGACTATGGGAGGAAACCAGAGTACCCAAAGGAAAGTCACAGGCACTACATGCAAAGTCCATCACAAACCCAATCTATTAATTTTCCAATTAATTTTATGATTCTTTTCTTTGAATCTTCTAGCTTGGAATTAGCTATGAGACTATAAGTGTATGTTTTCCTACACAGGTAGTAGGGATACCTAATATAAATGTGACCGTTTAGGAAACACGGGTTAAATCTACAGGCTGTGTGTCTGTACTTTAGATCTAGGTTACAGAATCTAGAGCTTCGGTTCAGGCAGTGGCTAAGAATTTTTAGCACATCATCCCTAGTGCTCTGAATGTAACTGACCTAATATCTTCCCTTGATGCTTTAGGATTAGTAATCATGGAGGTTGCGATCTGAGTCAGGAAGCCGGTTAGCTCAAATCATTGTGTACTGATTAAAAAAAAGAAAAATTCAGGCAAAAAACATAACAATAAATCTACGGTGATAGACAGCAAAGAGGAGCAGATTGTATCTTTAACAGATCTAAATGCCATCACTTATCGCCTCAGTGACCTTTGCAAACCACATCATGAACAGACATCAAACACCGATGATCTTTTTTGTACTCTGTTGAATGCGGAGCGCTTTGGAAAAAAAGAAAAGCATGAGCGGGGTGTGGTTTCTGTTTCCGCTACAAATGAAACGTATTTCAAGCTTGGGAATTTGCCCCTCAGTGTTACGGGGCTGATAACAAATGATAAAGTCATTAGCTCGGAAAAAAACACTCCAGTGTACCGCCGAATGCGATGTTTTAGTTGCCAGGACACCTAATTGATGTGGTTAATCAATGTAGCTAATGTAATTGTTGCTCGTGTAGCTACGAGATGTCTTTTTCTGTCTTCACATCGCAGATATTATTTAAGTGTGGTAGCATCTTCATTTTCCGTTTCCATATTACTTGGAGTTAGCAGGGGCATTCTACGTTGTATTATGGTTGGCTTCAAACTTTGCGTCAGTGCCCCAATGCAAGGTTTTGTGTTTTGTGAAAATCAATAACGAGTTTGGTTTTGTTTTTTTTCTGCTTGTTCAACCTACTTGTCCATCAGGCTACTGGTTTGTCCACCACTGCAACGTTTTTCCGTTTGCTCTCCACACATCTTAAGCTTTATCCCAATCTCCTATAGTTATCCAATAAAATAAAAACCTACATATTTATCTCTTTAGTCACAGTTACGCATTAGTTGAATATTCAAGCATCATATGAATCAGTATCCCAGTCAGAAGTCTAGACCCAGTCCCCTAACCACTGAGCCAGCACTGTACTCACATGACCCAAAAGCTGATACATGTGTATTTATAGTCTCTACTTTGGAAACCTTACAGATTCTCCAAGGATCTGCTGTTTGGACTTTTTTTTTTTTAATAAATCACTCTGGAGAGTTTTTGCAACATGACTGATAATGTAAATATAAGGGATTTCGCAATCCCCAATCCTCTATGAGTGTAGAAATAAAAAAATATATATGTACATCTCTCTCTATTATTTAATTTATGCATAAAAATCCAAAACATTAGAAAGTAATAAAAACCTCTCATGACTCTTCCATCTTCCACACTTGATCTAAAGATGTTTCAACAAACATGTCATCAAAAATAAGCAAAAATTGACTAGGCAACCTTGGTGAATAAAACAAGTGAGAGGACAGGATACACCCTAGGCAGGTTGCCAATCCACCACAAGGCCAACACACTCACATTCACGCCTGTGGGCAACTTAGAGTAGCCAATTAGCCTAATCCCCTCTGTGAATGTCTTTGGACTGTGGGAGGAAACCTGGGTTCTAGGGATGCACCGATACCACTTTTTTACAAAATGTTTTATTTGTGTACTTGTCGATACCGATACCGATAACGATACCGCTTAAATTGGATTTCCATGAAAGTGTAATCAATTTGGAGGCAGGTTTAATTTTCTCTTTTGCAGATTACAACAAGCC
>JAQLOM010000009.1:5043156-5062417 GCA_030068315.1 Chrysichthys thysi | reverse complement strand
AAGTTATTTGGATTTTTACAACATTATTGTTGAAATACACAGTCCTGAAAAAGGGGCGTTTCTTTTTTTGCTGAGTGAGTATATATATATATATATATATATACATATACATATATATATACATATACATATATATATATATATATATTCTTTTTTTTTCTTTCTCTGGGCTGTGAAACGAATTATCTGGGTTTCCATTATTTCTTATGGGGAAATCTGCTTTGATATACGAATGCTTTGGATTACAAGCACGTTTCCTGAACGAATTATGCTCGCAGTCCAAGGTTCCATTAAACAAAGAAGGCAATATTGTCATGGGTCAAGTAAATGTAAAAAATAAACTAAATAAAATCACTTTATGCCATTAGGTAAAAACAATTCTCATTTCCCAACATACTCTGTACTTTTGGGGTAAGCTAAAAAAAAAAATTTATCTGAGCGATCTTTTATTTAATGCATCTCCAAAACATGCATGTCAATCATTTATTCTACATGTATACATCACGTGATCACGTTAGCAAATGATGATGTGTTCCTGATAACCCAAGAGTAAGCAATAACTTAGCCGTGAAACCTTTTCTTAACAATTTATTGGTTGAAAATTCTGACTTATTTTTCTGGAAACACAGCTTGACAAATAAGAAAGCATTACCGACAAACCCTGCAAACGAAGGCTGTTTTCCAAAAGGCACATTCATCATTTCAGTGTCAAAGGCATGGCTTATTAATTAACTAAAAATGACAGTTTCCCTTTAATAGTTTACATTCAACATTTCTATTAAAAAAAGTGCTATGGCACTGGTACATCAACTCCGATATCAGTCACTGTCGACAAAAGAAAAGAAGAATCCTAGAGTGATATCATGACATGTACCAAAACACACACAAACTCTCATGCGCACACAAGAACCCTGTTAAAACATTTAACTCTGAAATAAAAAGAAAACAAGTCCGATTGAATGAAATAAAAGGGAAATAAAGTGAGTGCAGTGAAGCCTATCGGACATGCACAGAAATCAATACCACACATCTCCAGGCTTGGGCTCTGAATACGTTCACATTTAAGGGAGTGATTTTTGTACATGTCCTTTCTAGAAGCTGTAGAAAGAGTTAAAGGCAGGAGGTGCTTGAGAATACAAATGAACTGTAGCCTGTTTCATCGCGTGTTTTCTATGTTTTGCTGTAATGCATGTAGTCACAGTACAGGAATGGTTATGCACTACAGGCCTAGAAAAGGACCAGAGGTATTTTATTTGCGAGCTAAAATCATTAAATAGCGACAAATCTAAGCAATTTTAGTGATGTAGGCATTCCGTTACGGTCATTAACCTATAACGTAGCTGACCCCTTCAAGTACCAGAACCACACACCTTTATATTAGTTTCACTGCAGTTACTGAATAACTGAAGGTGAACTATGAATAAGAGGAAGTTTAAGGAGTTAACACTTGTACATCGTGTGATCTCAGTTCATCAAATCGCACAGCGCTGTGCATTATTCTTATTTGCAGTGCATGTAGGATATGTGTATGTGTAAATGTATAGAAAGGTATGCAATACCAGACTCCGTTCCTTCGCTACATAAAATCAAATTGAAATGAAATATAGCAGAACGGCTGAGTGTAAACGAATTAAGAATTTTTTGTGTGTGTGTGTGTATGTATGTATGTATGTATGTATGTGTCATGAATAATAAATCATGGCTTGTGAAATAAATCCTTAAATTACTTAAATGAGACACTTTGGTTACCACTTTGGCCTGAGTAGATAGTTTGTGCTCTAGCTGTTAGAGATTTCGACAGCTGTCCCCCTTGCATGACTGAAGCTTGATGAGCTTTTGGTTCAAGGCCTGTAGGAGCGCAGGGTCCACCTTCTTCACAACGTTCTCCAGCTGATGAGGATCGGCTGTCATGTTGTACAACTCCACAAATGCCTGGGGGGTGGGGGGTGGGGGGGGTGGAGAGAGAAATGCATTGTTTACGATGCAGGACGCTTGTAATATCTTCAGCGACATTGAATCAAAGAATTTGAAAGAAATATAAAATCACTTTTGTTAGTCAAGGAAGGTTTTTAGCATGAATGCAACTCTGAATGCAAGCTTGGGCCTGTTGGTGTCTATTTGCAGGTCATATGCATTCCACACATCAATGTGTCAACCCTCATCCGTGTCAAACCTTATTCGCAATGGCTCGCTGTGGGTGCGGGTTTTCATTTTAATCGAGCAGGAGCTGCACCCAATTCCACCTGTTTAATCGGCTGAACTTGGCTTTCAGGAGACTCAGGAGTGGCTTCTGGTTGATTGGAATGAAAACCTGCACCCACACACTGGCCATTTCTGAATAAGAGTTGAAATCTCTGATTTAACCCTTTCCTGTATGCTACTTCGTAATGGTGTTCATGTAGACGTAGGTTCAACACCGTTTCCAATAAATCTGGGATGTTGTGCAAGATGTAAATGAAAAACAGAATCCAGGGGTTTGCAAATCATGTACACCCATATTTATTTAAAAATAAATAAAACAAAGACAACATATCAAATGCAGAACCTGAGAAATTTTGTTTTATGAAAAATGTTTTGAATTTGAAGCCAGCTACAAGATGGCAACAATTTTCAAAAAAAGTTGGGACAGAGGCAACAAAAGACTGAAAACATTGCCTAATGCTAAAAATCTCACAACTAATTTGGTTGAATGGCAACAGGCCAGTCACATGACTGGGTATAAAAGTGCATCCCAGAAAGACGGAGTGTCTCAAGGATAAGGATGGTTCACCACTTTCTGAGATGCTGCATGGGCAAATAGAGCAACAACTTAAGATTAAGTGTTCCTCAATTTAAAACTGCAAGGAATTTCATCATCTGTAGTTCATATCATCATTAAAAGTTTCAGAGAATCTTGAGGAATGTCTTTATGCAAGAGACAAGGCCGAAAACCAGTACTGGATTGCCGTGCTCTTGGAGCCTTCAGGCAGACAAGACTCTATAGCGGAAATCATCACATGGGCTCAGGAACACTTCCAAAAACCACTGCCTGTAAAGACGGTTCTTTGTTGCATCCACAAATGCAGGTTAATACTCTATCATGCAAAGAAGAAACAGTAATACCCACAGCCTTCTTTGGATCCAAGCTGATTTAAGATGGACTGAGGTGAAGTGGAAAACTGTCCTTTGGTCATACAAAAAATGCATAAATCACAGACACCACGCACTCGGAGCTAAAGAGGAAAGGGACCATCCAGCTTGTTATCAGCACTCAATTCGATAGCCAGCATCAGTCATGGTATTGGGGTTCATTAGTGCACTTGGCACAGGTAGCTTGCACATTTGGGAAGGCATCATTAATGCTGAATGATACATACAGGTTTTGGTACAACGTATACTACCATCCAGAAAATGTCTTTTTAGCAGGTCAATATGCGAAACCACATTCTGTGCACATTACATGGCATGGCTCTGTAGTAGAAGACACCAGGTGCTAAACTGGCCTGCCTGCAGTCCAGCCCCATCATACATTAAAAGCATTTGGCACATCACTAAACAAAAAAAATAGTGGTCCAATGGTAAACGTGCCACAGCCCATCTTTTTGAAACGTCTGCTGACATCAAATTCAAAAAGAACATATATTTTTCCTAATTCAACAAAATGTCTGTTTCAACATTTGATATGTTGTCATTTCCTGTTTTCAATTAAATGTGTTTACATGATTTGTTTTTATTTACATCTTACATTTTAATTTATATTACAACACAGTGTTCCAACTTTTTTGGAAACAGGGTGACTTCAACATCAATTTTACAAATATTTAAGTAAAGTAACACCTCTGCAAAGACCTCTCATTTTTAGTCCTTAATTTCAGATCAAAATGAACCAAACATCATCTATGTAATCATGGGCCACACCCCCTCCTATAGGCCTGACTGGCGTAGAGACCACACCCCATTCACTAGACATGATGGGCAAAGAGGCCCAATCAAGTCAGTCATTAATAGCCCCCCAAGTTTAAACCAAGTACAGCCATAAATATTAAAATTGATGCATGGATCTTTACACCTTCAAGAAGAAAGAAATGAATTTGACCACAACAGACAAGCACTTACCTCATCATCAGCAAATTCACAATACTGCAAATTGTTGTCCTTGAAACTCCTAACACAGGCATATGTGTTGTTGAAGGCATCCTCGCAAACACAGTCTGGAAAGCATTGCTGTGGAATCAAAGCGACAGAGTCGAGGTTAAAGAAATACGTTCTGAAAAAATTTGGGCAGCGTGAAATGGCAGACACTTACAGATACTCCAGGGCCAAGTTTGGGGCACTCAGGATCTTTAGAATGGCCCTCACCAGTGTACTCCACTAAGAAGTAGGGACGTGAAGTGCCGTTGCGTAAAGACGGTGCCTGCATACAGAATGATCACGCAGTTATCCCATTTCTCCAACTTACAAAACTGATCTGGTTGTATATAAAAGAACTTGGATACTAGCCTCAACCAAACTGATAAATGTACGTGTTTCCAATGTGGTTTTCCTTTTGGTCTTAATTTTCATCTACAATTTGTGTTACTATCAAAGTCCTCATCCCGGAATCAACAATTACCCATGTACGTTCATATAAACGTGTGATTTGCCTTGGAGCCAGACTTGGAGCCTCAGCCATGCTGTTATAGAAAACTAATCAACAGCGTCTAACCAAACAGACCAATACAGGTAAGTATACTTGTGACTTATCACACGTGAAACACACCACAGCACAGCATAGCGTAACACAGTGAAATTACTATTTTTTTTTTATTAAAGGTTTTTTGTTTGTTTTTTTTAAATACCGTGGTATTTTGGATTTCAGAGTGATCAATGCAAATTGCAAAAGAAACAAAAACAATAAAAGCTAGCAGACAAACTAAATCAATACACTATACCAATTTAAAAAGAGGGGTAAGGGTAACTGCCCTGAAAAAGAAACGAAAAATGACTCAAAGAGTCGTGTGAATTGCAAGACAAAGCATCAACCATTCAATTAGGGAAGAAATGTGGTAAAGCTGCACTCACACACCACCACAAACGCAAACCACAGATGGGGCAAATAAACCTGAAGAATGCTCCGGAAAAAGGTGTGCTATATGAAATGTGTCTAATGTAACCAATGTGTTCAGATGCATAATACTCATTTACTCAGAACAGGTAGTTTAATAATATGTCTGATGTTCCAGCACAGTTTCATTTATGTAAAAGGGATGATACGAACTGCACATGCAAAGGGGTTTCTTCTCCAGTATACCATCATTACTGAGTGTTACAACAGAGTCAGACCTGAAATCTTCAAGAGTCTACACTCCTTTGATACAACAAACAGACTCAAGCCTTGGTCACCCTGTGCATCGCTGGGTGACACCCAGATCCCAAACTTCTGACGAAATGAGAAGACATCTAAAGACTCATGTCTGACAACATTTTTATCACCAGAGTTAAGATAGATAGATAGATAGATAGATAACCTCTCTTCATAAGCTGTTAATTCAGTGGTGACGGATCTGCCCTAGTGATCAGAAGCTTATGAGTTCAAATACCAGGAATGTCAAAGAAGTGTTAAAACATAAATAAATAAATAAATACATAAATAAATAAAAAAGAAAGAGCCTTGAGCAAATCTCTTTAGGAATACTTTTTAGAGTGAAGTGATTGACTCGGAAATATGCTAAAACATGTGTATTAGCTCACCACTTCCAGGCGTGGTTGTTTTTCCTGACTAGAAACCTTGGGTATCTTAGAAAGTCCAAGAAAATGTGTAAATGCCCAAGAAACCTAGTGCATGAGAATATTGTTGCAAAAATATCTCCACTCACAAGTTGGTGTAGAAACGACTGCCCGTCCATATCCAAGGCAGAAATATTAACTCCGGCAATGTCAAGGATGGTCATGGCGAGATCGATGTTCATTACTGGGTCCTAGAAGACATTAAGACAAATGTCACCAAGCCATACACCCACATATGAGAATGAAACAAAACTGTGTCCGAGTTTTCAGAACTGACCTGCAGAGTTTGGCTAGGCTTGATCCCAGGCCCGCGTACCAAAAGCGGCACACGGATGTCAAATTCATACAGCTGTCTCTTGTCAATAGGGAGGGAGAACTGACCTGGAATTAAAAGTGGACGTGGTGTAAAGTGTGAAGATCAAACATGATTATGTGGGACAGGGAACGAGTGTGTACCTGTGTGATAACCGTTGTCCGAAGTGAAGAAAATATAAGTGTTATTCAGCTCCTTTATGTCTTCCAGTTTCTTTACCAGCTTCTCCACCAAGTCGTCTACAGACAGAAGGGTCTGCCACCTAAGAACCAGACCACAGAGTAAACTCACTAAGCATTCCAGGAGAGCAGTAATGACGCTCAATGTCTACATAAACATTTCTATACCTTCGACGGAAAGCGTCGTCGAGATAATTAATGGAGCTGTTCAGCATAGGGTTAACAGGCTGACGCAGCAGCCAGTGCTTGTCCTGAAGAAAGAAATAAACACACGCAAAGGCTGTTCACAAGGGCCACAATATGAAAAAGGAAGCATGAACCATGATCCCAGCTAATGCTTTAATTCGGATACCTTTCCAGGTTTGTTAAAACTGCCGTCACGTGGAGCTTTGATGTCATTGAAGCTGTTCTGGTACGCTGGAGCTGCGGTCCAGGGAGAGTGAGAGGCTGGAGGGCAAAGCATTACAAAAAATGGATGCTGCGGGCTACGCGAGTCCAGGAATTTCAGTGACCTGTTCAACTGGAATCAAAAAAATTTACAAAAGTTAATGAGTTTTTTCAAACAAAATAAAAAAGACAGGCTTGAGCTTCCTATAAAGCACCATACTCATAACATACAGTATATACCTACAGTACATCATTCCTACTCAGAAGTTAAGTTTAGGCGCCTACAATCTTTGCTGCTTCCTTCTGAGCTTTATTTTTCTTCATATTATCTCTATACACATTTATTGAAAGGTTGTATATGACCGAATAAGCTGAAAAAGGCTATTCTCAACTTTTCTTCCATTTTTTGTGAATTAAATGGGAAACGGGAACTAGCTGCAGATAGGAACTAAAGTCACACACCAAGGATCAACTGACCGAAATGTTTGGTCAGAGTTGAGAAAATCTCAGTTCAAATGTTGCATGTCGCGTGCCACCATGGCTGAAATCGCAGCTCCATGAC
Organism: Chrysichthys thysi; assembly: GCA_030068315.1. Classification (NCBI taxonomy): domain Eukaryota; kingdom Metazoa; phylum Chordata; class Actinopteri; order Siluriformes; family Claroteidae; genus Chrysichthys; species Chrysichthys thysi. The sequence continues at coordinate 5,055,231 of JAQLOM010000009.1, read as the reverse complement.
ACGCACGAGGAAAATGATTGATCAGCTTTGCTTTGCCACTTGCTAGTTTAAACATATGGTAAACAATGGGCACTTAAAAACACAATTTTATATTCTACATGCATTTATAATGGGCTGACTCATATCTACAGCCTCCCTGGTTCGATACTCAGCTTGTTATTGCCTGAATGGAGTTTCACATGGGTTTTCCTCCCACCTCCCCAAAACGATGCCAGTAGATGGACAGGAAACTCTAAATCGTCCCTAGGTGTGAATGACTGCGTGAATGTTTGCGCATGGTGCCCAGCGATGCACCGGCATCCCATTCAGCATGTATTCGTGAGACAGGCTTTGGATTCACCACAACTCTGACTAGGATAAAATGGTTACAGAAGATGAATAAATGAAAGAATAGGTGCATTTCGGTGAGCTTATAGTTGCTAATACGACTTAGTTTTCCCCCCCCTAGTGTCCCCCTCTTACAACATATGGCATCATAAGATTACATAGACAAAAGAGAATGCAGATCCTCATGGAACGATACAGTAGACTCTTTCATGTATAGAGGTTAAAACCAAGCCTACACATGGAAAGAAACTCAGCAGTTTTGCAAGTGGCTAAAGATGTGCAACACCATGAACATATCTGTGTAGCACGCGAAGGAAATAGCTGCTCAGACATGTTCAGTGTGGTTTCAGAGTCACTTAAAGGAAAGCACTTTTATATCAACACTTAAACAATACTATTACTCTGATGCACCTCTTTTAGACATGTATTAGTGATATAAACTATTAACAATGTCTATGCCAGTATATAAGATTCTGATTTTTTAAATTGGTTTAAGCACCAAGAACCTACGATAAGGTCCGTGAGGTAGTCCTTTTCATAGTTGTCTTTGTGAACCTCTGCTTTTCCGTTGACAGAAAGTGTATAATTGTAGTACTGAGAATTCCCCACCTGTAGAAAAGTGGAAAAAAAGTCATTTACGAAACCAAAAGATGCATGACACAAACTTCAAAATAAAAAAAAGAAGAGAAAGTGAAGTTAAAATGATAACACTGCTCGAACGAGAGAGGAAGTGGGTCATTCGTTTCATTGGCTGACAGGAAAAAGGGAGAGAGGCTGATGATGAAGCACATGACCCACCAGTGCATGCCACTGGTCCCATCCAGGAGGAACATGAGCCACACCTCCCGACTCATTCATCCCATACTGAGAAAAAAAAAAAACAATAGCACAACAGAAAGCACTTGTTATAATCACAAGTAGAAACAAACACAGAGAAGCATATGCACAAGTTGCACCAAAACGCACAGACCTGATTAAGGTATTTCCCTCCATAAAAGGTCTGATAATACTTCTTGCTGAGGTAGACTGGAAAGGCTTGCATCTCAGGACCATCTTGCCAAGCTTTGCTGCTGCAGTTACCCGACAAGGAATTGTTGTGGACCATGTGATTGTGTGGATATTTCCCAGAAAGGATGCTGCTCCGACTGGGACAGCACAGGGGCGTCGCTGTGTACTAGACCACGAGAGAGGGGAAGAAAAAATAAAAAGAGACAAAGGCTAATACAGTATTTCAGACAACAAAGAGGCAAACATGAACTTTTCTCTGGCATTTTTAGTCACCAAGGATGCCTGAGTTAATCTGCTTCTAATCTACAGGATGACCTGAGCTGAATGAAATTCAGAGACAATCACATGGGGTTGGTAAACATTTCAATAATCCTCTGTGAACCTGTGTCAGATTATCCTGACTATCGGAATCTCCTTGAGCAATAAAATTGTCTAGTAAAAAAAAACCTAGTTAAGATCACAGATTTGTATTCTCTTTTAAAATATTTGTAAGGCTGAACAGGGAGTTGGATGGGTGTTAAACCGACATTCCGAGGAAGATGTAGGATGAGACTTGACGTCAGGATGCACTGGGGCGCACTTGCACCACTCGTTTCGACTGGACTGGATTACCAATTGTCTAGTTTTTAAAATGTGGCGTCTGATCTTATCTAGAAAGGAACCGTGGTTCAACCAGGCAGAATCCACACCAGAGTTTATTAAAAGCCAAGAAGAACTGATTAAACCAGTGGAATCAGGCGTGGCTCATGTTTGATTAAAATAAAAATCTACCCTTTGTAGATAAGATTAGACACCTCTGGTGTAAACAGTTCCTGAAGAAAGCTGCAACAATAAATTCTTGCTTACGTGCCACTAAACAACTTTTTAGGAAAACTCAGCAAATCTTTTTCCATTCCACTGACTACATGTTGCTCTGAAAAGGCTCTTGTGTTACAAGTGGCTTTTCTAGTGATAGCAGTGCACACAAATGAATGTGTAATCACTGGAGTCTCAATCAGACTGCAACCTTCACGATTCTGAAGCACAAATGTACACAAAAAGTTATCAAGCACTACGTGGGACCATGGGCAGATTAGCCGAGGCTGTGATCAATATTCGGTTAAGCACAAGTATGTGCAAAAATGTTGCACCACACTCAAAAGAGATAAAAGGTACTAAACAATACTTTTGTACCTTTAGTATGCGGTGGTTGTTGTTTTGTTTTTTTAACTAAGAAACCTGCATGAAGTGTACCTTTAAAGCTTTACTTTTTAAAAAAAATTAAAGGCTTATGATCTTGCAACCTTAAACAATTTGTTAAATTTATACTATACAGTATATTTCCAGGTGAAACATGGAAACATGGAAAATATTAAAAGGTACATCAGATGTAACAATGCCACATCAATGACCAGAAAAGTACAAAAATAGTGCACTTTGGGTTGTTGTTTTTTTTTTTTTTTTTTTGGTGTAGGTTACACATTTCACATTTACTCACTGCGTGGGAGAAGGTGACACCAACATCCCCAATGAGGGCTTTGGTCTTCTTCAAGGGTGTCTGTAGTGAGATGACCAGAAATAGATTTGCGCAGATATATTGTGTTAATGGCTATGTCTTTAGGGTTAAAGGCTCATCTTGGAAACTATTCTTTAAATGCATTGAGGTCGAAATAAAAAAAATACCATACTCACCATTCCACCAAGCTCCACGTCCAGATCATCTGTCACAATGAGAATCATGTTGTTGCCTTGAGCACATTGAGCACACCTCAGCAGGCAGGTGAACAGGGTGAAGGAAAGCAAAAGACCAGGAACCTCTTGAGTCACTTTCCTAAGATGGTTCCTGTAGGTTCTCCTGGGCAGTGGACTTGCCATGAGTGCTCCAGGCTGGTCCTGAGTCCTGAGGAGGTCAGTTTAGAGCAGTGTTAGTAGCAGAGCTGAACTCAGGCTGCTGGTAGTGGGAGTGAGTCAAGTTTGAGGAAGTGAAACCCGGTGGTCATATGACTCTCATGTCGGTTGTGGAGGGACTTTAACCTGACGTATGGGTTCGCCTTCAATGAAATCGATAGGAGTGAAACCTGTAAAGGAAAAACAAAAAACAAACAAAAACCAGGCACTTCTTTCAAATGTGGAACAGAAACAAACCATCAACCATACTTAGTTTCTTCCTCTGTGGTGATGCAGCACTTCCTTTATTTAGCGAACAGTGAAACAATTCACTGTTTACGATTTAGTAGGCTGTGTGGGACAGGTTTTAACAAGGTTTTTGGGGAAAATAACACCCTGTGGGTAGATTATGGGAATTATAATCTTAATTTAATTCTAGGTCTATGTGGTGGTGTTTTTAGCAGCAGGTTTGTGGTGTGGAAAAACCTGTTCTACGAGTATATGAGCCACAAGAGAAACGCGCAGACTCAGGAATTTAGCATTTAGCTTCTTTACAAAACATTCAGGGTTTTAAAAAAGGCATTAAACACTTTGCTCATCGTTTTCCCAACTGGGTTCAATAGCTACCTAATTAGAGAAATAAACTTCAGTTTACAGATTTCCTCAGTACTTCCGTTGGACTCCGGGTTGCCAGATATTTTTTTTTTTGACTAACGCCAGAGGAGGTGGTATCCGAAACCAGGAAATAAAACCATGCTATCTTGCCTAATTAATTTTTTATTAATAAAAGGTGTGATTAAACTTCTTTGATTTATGTGTTGGCTAAAAAAACTTCCTATATTACCCACAATGCCTTTCCTACTACCTTTTTTGTAGTGCCGTTGTGGAATGTAACCTCTCATTTCTTTGTTGCTTAAAGTGATGATGCAGCAGCGCTTTAATCCATTGGTCTGGTCACCTCTCATGCCTCCTCATCTGTACACTCTGCTCGAACAGATCAGCTTTTAAATCTTCAAATTTAATGCTAATACCACCATCTACATCATCTTGGGCATCTCTAGTCAGGTGTGCCAGGTCTCTGCTTTAACTCAGTGAGCTGCAATGTATTCTGGGAACTTGCTGTCTCTAATATTTTGACATTAGATTTCCTATCAACATGATAGTGAATGTCATTCAAAATTGGTTATTGAGAAAAGATGCTCTTGCTTTTGTTGTTGCTGGGTTTTTTTATGAACTAGCAGCAAAATCTAACTTTAATTCTTATATTTTATATTGCTTAAAAAAATTCTACTAATACCGCCCAATATAATTTTCATAGTAATGTCCCCATGACATCAGCACAGCACAGTCACAACAAATACATTGACAACCAATAAAATTGCCCAGAATCACTACCTAAAATGACATTTTGTTCCCTTAGAGGGAAAGTTCTACTGACTAATCACCTTAATTCTATGATAAAAATATTTCCATTCTAATAGGAATGTTTTTTTTCCTGAATTACTCCACATTCAGGGTATGAGGACTCACTGAATGATTTGATGAACAAGGAAATTATGTAAATCATATTTTATGGCCCTTTCATACACCAGGTTCAATATCACACTCAACCAAGTTATATATATATATTTTTTTTTTTTTGGAGATTTTACACCTTTGAATACCATATAACCAAACATATTTTGGACATATATGGGCCTTCCCATATGTTGCAAAAAAATTGAAAGGACACAGTTGTTCAGAATGGCTTTGTATGCTGTAACATTAACATTTCTCTTCACTGGAACAACAGGGCCCAAATATGTTCCAGTATTACAATCCTCTCTGCGTACAAAGTTAGGTCTATAAAGACATGCTTTGTCGAGCCTGGTGTGGAAAAATTCAAGTGGCCTGCACTGAACATCTTTGGGATAAACCGGAATGCTGACTGCATGGGCTGTATGGCAAGCCTATCAAGTCATGTTTATGCTGTACAGTTTTGGTCCTGGGTTGAAATCGAATCAACATTGCAATCAAAGACATCCAGTGTTGAAATCCGAAATTTTGGACGCTCATCTATAAGCCAAGTGAAGGACAACATAGGACGATTCAAACCTCCTTGGTTGGCTACAAATACATTACTGGCTATAGAAAAATGTAAAAAAAAAAAAAAATCACAAAAGTATCTTTATTACCTCAAGCTCACTTTGAATACTGTTTCTGTTTATGCAGTTTTATTTTTGGCCCCGATGACAAGCAAACAAGAACATAGTGAATTTTTTACTGGAGGTCTTTTTTTTTTTTACAGGATCTTCATCATATGATGAAGTGCATAGTGTGACAAGTAATAATCATAAAAGGCTACTGAAATGGCACAAGCTAGCTTCAGGTTGCACCATCATCATCTTTTGGAAGAATGTTGTTCCTTCCTTTCAGTAGACTTTACTGCAGGTCTACTTTTATTGTTGCTCAGGGCACCCCAGTACCCTACCAAGACATTTTATGTTGTATTTTGGCTTGAATTTGCATATGCAAAATGTCCAAACCAGCACAGGGGAGCTGCCTCACAGCTCCAGGTTACTGCATGCCTGGGTTTCCCCCAGGTTTTCAGGTTTCTTCCTCCTTTTTAAAAACATATTACTGGGCAGAAGATTGGCTACCCTAAAATGCCCCTAGGTATGAACATATATACATGGTGCCCTACAATGGATTGGAGTCTCATTCAGGGTGTGTTTGCCACTTCACGTCCAGCAGTCTGCAGGATGGACTCCGGATCCACTGCACCTCAGACCAGCCCAGGATTGAGCTGCTTACAGAGAGTGAACGAGAAAAGGTGTTACAATTCTCCTGTACAGTTCTAGAAACTTCTGAAGCTGTTCTGGTGCCTGGTGGTGGCCAAATCCCTTACTGTTGTGTGATTTTTTTTTTCCGTCTTTGTATTTTGTATATGCAAAACGTCTTAACGCCAAAGAACAACCGTCAGAGATTTAGAGGTCCTAGTCGTGCATAAAAACCAGGGATCTGGCAACACACGTCGGAACTTTTTTGAGCACACGCATACGCACGCGCACACGCGCGCGCGCGCCTCTGAAGGTCTCTCACCTCAGCTTGCTGAAGTCACCGGTTTGTTGTTGTGTTGTGGTGACTAGTGATCTCTGAGCCAAGCAAATCGATAACAATGCCTATTTATTATCTGTATAACGTCCTGTTATGACACGGAAGCAGTTGTTTTCTTAATACCACCGATAAACTGTTGGTGTTTTTAGATAATAACTAAGTTATGTAGCTAGCTGGCTAGCACAGTGCCACCCACATAATGGTACCCCTAAAACGCAGGAGAGTGACTACACTAGGACAAAGTGCAAGTCGTGACAGTGAAGTGTGTAAATTTCCTGATGTTGCTATTTTCATCCTGGAAAGGAAGATGGGTGCATCCAGAAAAGCTTTCCTGACACGTCTGGGAAGGAGTAAAGGATTTCTAATTGATGAGTCTTTCAGGTAGACAGCAAAAACATACAAACAAAAAAAAGTCCTGTCAGTGATGCATTTTTGAAATATCATTTTGTAAAATGTAAATAATATTGAACACAAGCAGCATTGTTTGTTTTTGCAGCTCTTCTACCACACATGTGGTGTCAGAAAACAACACTGGGGATGAGGTTGACATTTGGATAAAGAATCAGGAGAGTGATGGAAAAGCCTCAGCCAACTCCATCAGTCTGCTGGACATCAGTTGGTTGACCGAGAGCATTGCGAGTGGAAAGCCTGTCCCCATTCAGGACAGACACACGTTAAAGGTAATAGTTCCTAACCCTTGTGTCTGGATCTTTTAGAAGCTTTTGTGTTCTGGGGAAACTTCAAACACTGGGATCTCTTTATAGACCAGCCCGAAGCCCTCTGAGGTCACGCCTGCGATTACGCTGAAAAGTTACGCCTGCCAGAGAAGAACTCCACTGAAGCACCACAACTCATTCCTTACAGTGAGTCCTTTACCTCTTGTACTTTCTTGCTCACTTTTACACACTCTGTCACGTTATCTTATTGATGTGCATTCTTACGTGTTGGAAATGGTTTGGAAAAAGACACACACACACAATTGCACAATTCTGCTCAGCCCAAATGTAGTCAGTCATCTCATTCCCAGATTTTTTTAAAGCCTTAATTATTTGCCATGCATTGCCATTTCAATAGGGAAATGTTCAGTGGAAGTTTTGCAGAAAATGGCTAAACGTATTGCATATGGAGTATTAAATATACAGGGTGGGCCGCAAAAAAGTAGCCCACGTCCGAAGAAAGGATGATAAGATAAACGAGCAACTGATTCGTTTTTATTCACTTTGTTTTTTTTGTATTTTTTTTATTCGCCAAAGTCACAACGAATGCTGGAAGTGGACCCCGTTCACCTCTATGCACCTACATGTGGGGCGACAGACGGACAGAACGGGGCTACGGCCTCCTCTAAAGAATGTGGCACCAGTATTGGAGGCGGGCTACTTTCTCATGGCCCACCCTGTATTATGAAATGTGAAATCTAACTCATTGTTTTGTTACGTTTGTTTGTTAGTGTTTTGTATTTTTATTATTAGAAGTTGTATTAGAAAATGGAAATTAACTTGAGGTCTTATGAAACCCCTGCAATGCTCCCACAAACCCCTACGAGCTCAGGAATAGATAATAATACCAGGATCAGACTATACAAATGCAGCCAGATTTTAACACGATGTAGTCATGGGCAACAAACTTGAGCATGAATATGAACATTAGGAAAGACAAAGTGTTAGGTGATATAATCAAAGAATGGTGATGTGGGGTCTGGGATGTACACTCAGACCTTGACGAAATGTCTGGCATGTCAGAATTTGTTGTATTTTCTCGCCTAGTTTGACAACTTCTCTAGGGTGTTTCTTGATGTTCCTTGTACCCCCAATTGACAGTTTCTTGAGCCTCTTCCCTGATGACACCCAAGGATGTGAATGATGAACAGTTGGGGTCAGTGTTGTAGTGTTGCTAGTCTTCCGACCAAGGCTTGGAAAGAATTTTGACCTGTTGTGCGATGTGAAAGACAAAAATATCATGCAGTCCGATCTCAGCATGGTGTCTGATACGAGTTTCTTTCTTTTTTTGAGTGGTATTTTGCATGTTCTTGTCATGTCTGCATGGGGTTCATCTGGGGTCTCTGGTTTCCTCCCATCGTCCATGAACAGAACACTAGGTGGCTTGGCTACTCTGTTTGTGTATATGGTGCCCTGCAATGGGCTGGCATCGCATCCAGGGTGTATTTCTTCATCACCCCCAGCATTCCTGCAGTTTTCCATTTATTTAATACCTGCATGCAGTGAAAACACAACGCTGATTGATTTGTATTGCAGGAAGCTCTAGAGATCTTAGCCGAGAATGCAGAGTTCAGTGAGAATGAAGGCAGGAGCGTAGCCTTCCGAAGGTCGGCGTCTGTCTTGAAGGCATTTCCTCATGTCGTGCGTTCGATGGACGAATTGAAGGATTTGCCCTGCTTGGGTGAACATTCACTGAGAGTTATAAAGGTGGGAGAGATTTGAGGTTGAAGTTCACGTCCATCTAATCATGTCCATCTAAACGGCACTGTTGCTGATATGAACACAAGAATCTCTTCTAGGAGATTTTAGAAGACGGCACATCAAGTGAAGTGGAGTCAACAAGACAGTCTGAGCAGTTTCGAGCCATGAAGGTTAGCAGTTGCCAAATTTCAGCTTGAAGCATTGCATACTTTGAAATTTCTTGTAATAACCCTCCCCTCCCCAATCTTCAGGCTCTGACTGGTGTTTTTGGTGTGGGAGTAAAGACTGCAGATCGGTGGTATAGAGAAGGCCTTCGTAGCCCATTAGAACTTGTACACGCAGGGCAAAAGCTGAACCATGCACAGCAAGCAGGTATAGGACTAATTCTGTTCAGGAATGAAAGAAAATGCAGATAATAATTCAGGTCATCAGTATTCATTTCACTTGCTCATTTGATTGTTTTTTCTTTTTTAGTCACACGTATTTAGACGAGCCTGACGGTGTGAAATGTGTGTTGAACTCTCTCTTTCTGACTGTTAGGGGTGCAGTATTGTGATGATCTGAACAGACCTGTGACTAAAAAGGAGGCTATGGTTATCAGTGACATCGTAGAAAAGGCAGTAAAAGCTGTGCTGCCCGGGGCTATTATTACACTCACAGGAGGATTCAGAAGGTATAAACATATCCTTCATACAGTATAGAGTGACAGGCACAGCTACAGAATGAATAAAAATGATAATTTGCTCAGTATTTAAATCATGATCATCTTGTTTATTTGTCCGATTTTGAAACAGAACCATGCCGTTGCACTGTCTGTCAGAACAGCTGTTCTAGAAAATTCATCAGTTGCTTTTGACAAATGAGAGTTCAGCATTTGCTCATTAGCTCCACTTTAGCTAAATTCAACAATATTCTGATGAATTATCTTTCATTATTTGAGGACAGTCTTCAAACACAAATACCTATACAGACTTAATACATAAATGCTTGGCTTATATTGTGCTGTGGGTTTTTTTTTTCTCCTAGGGGTAAGGATGTGGGCCATGATGTGGATTTCCTCATCACACACCCAGAGGAGGGGGCAGAGGAAAGATTGATGCCCAAAATTGTGAATTGGTTGGAGGATCAGGTATGCAGTGATAATGTGTAAATATTATTCAGGACCTGGAAAAGCACAGTGCGTTGCTTGTAAGAAAACACCCAACAATATCATAATGAATGTAAGCAGCAAACATTGCTATTGTTAGTACTCACGGCTATTGGCCAGCTCACTAGCTTTAGCAATATTTCTGCCTAGCCTTGTGAAAGACTCCGAACACACCCAATGCGTGCATCGGCTTTTTACGGCACTGTGACTGCCACAGATGGTATTTCTTTTCTTTTCTTTTTATTATCGGATCATTTGTTTTATTTATTGCTATTGGCATGTAAAAAGAATTTCAAGAAAGAGAACAAAAATGTTTCTGGAAAAAACCAAAATCGCCTATCCCACCTTTAATGGATTTCTAATTGTTTCCCTCTTTATAAGCTATTTAAAAGTGAAAAATGCTTCCACCTCAGAATGGAAAACAAATCATTAAATATGTCAGAAATTTCATAAATGTCTGGTGCTGCTCTATGAGAGAATAAGTATGTATGAGGAGCAACACAGCTGGAGTTTCTGTATATTTTCACCATTCTTGACACATTACTATTAGCCAATCACTGTGGAGATTCGGATGGAATGTTTTTGGAGGCAGATTTTTTCCAGACTACCTCACTTGTTCTCTCTCGGAAGTCTTTTTCAAAGCTTAAGAAAGATGTAGGGAAGAAAGCATAAATCATGTTTAGGAAAAGAGGCATAGCTGATCCTCTCTGTTCCAGCAGTTTTCGTTAGAAGTTTATTAAAATATTGTTAAGAATTATAAAACTGGTAAAGGTTTGCCTTCTTATTAAGGAGTAAGATAATTTAATACTGGCATTGCCATTACAAATGGGTGCATGTTAGCAGACCATAATGCCGCCATGTAGTGTGTTGAAATGTTATTTTGCCATTATGTAATTCTAGCCATAATTTTAATGTCACTAATATGTTTGGAATTGTTTACCTAAAACTACCCGTTTTCATTCGCAGGGTTTTCTGTTGTACCAGAAAACAACTAGGAATTCTTACCTGGAAAGTAAAGCTGGACCTGCTCGTCCTCCGAGTAACATGGACCGATTTGAGAGATGCTTCTCTATTTTCAAGCTTGAAAAATGTAAAGTGGACTGCGATACACACATAGAAGCTTGGACGGATGGAACAGAGGAACATCACACGGGGTCTACATGGAGAGCTGTTCGAGTCGATCTTGTGGTCAGTCCTTACAGCCAGTTTGCTTTTGCTACGCTTGGCTGGACAGGATCCAAGGTAAGGTATATTACTAACCAATTATTTATTAATTTTCATATGGACATGCTTTCACACATCTGTACTAGGGTTAAAACAGTTTCCACTATTGGAGAACATTTAAAAGTGTTTTTGTAATGCTAAAGATAATTCTGTTGTTTTCATAATGCAGTAATGGCAGAGTCAGTGTTTATAGGTGAAATGCACCATTAGGGGAACCCACTAAACCCACTAAAAGACACCTTTTAACACTTTTCTTACGCAGCTTTTTGAGAGGGAGCTGAGGCGCTGGGCAGTTCAGGAGAAAGGGATGTCCTTAAGCAGTCATGCACTCTACGATAGCAGACAAGTAAGTTCACGAACGCAATCCTTTTGTAATGAAGAGCAAATACTGAAAGGACAGCATTGTAATTTTTTTTTCCAGCCACAGTTTATAATCCAATATAGGGACCAGGGCTGGGTATCGTTGCTGATTTCCTGAATCGATCCGATTCCAATTCACAAGGTCATGATTCGATTCGATTCGATATCAATTTATTTAGAGATTTCTTTGTGTCGACACAAGTTTTGCTTGGTTATAAAATATCTTTACAAATAAAGATGCCAGTTCCCTCAGTAATGCTTAAGGCACGTTGAGAATTTGAAGCCAATTTAACCCCAAATGCCTTCTCCAGTGCTGTTTGATTCGCCCCTGACGATTTAGCTGAAACTATGTCAGTGTGGTGCCTGGATAAGTGGTTTCGGAGATTTGTGGCATTTCCACAATATTTTACCTCGATATGGCACAGTTTGCAGATTGCTTTTGTTTATCCAGTTCCTCTCTATCCTGGTAAGTTTTAAATCTGAACGGCAAAAACACAGTATTTATATTCATTAGTGTCTCACTAAAAATGTAGTGTCCGTACTCCGTAACCTTTTATGTGTGAAAAAATGTCAAACCTTGAACTAGAAAAAATATTTTTCTTTTTGTTTTACTTAGGAAGACTTAAAATA
>JAQLOM010000009.1:4905276-4917555 GCA_030068315.1 Chrysichthys thysi | reverse complement strand
AGGGTAAACTTTATCTATCTATCTATCTATCTATCTATCTATCTATCTATCTATCTATCTATCTATCTATCTATCTAAACTTAAAGGAATATGGGGATTTGTTCCTTCTTTGGGGGGATTTTGGATGTCTGCAGAAGTTGCCAAATATGATTCTTCACCCATTGGATGATTAATAAGTTGCGGCTACTATAGACCTATATAATGGCTAGCAAATATGCAACTCATGGCAATTATTGTGTTATAAAATGAATGAACCCCCCCCCAAATATTGACTTGAACCCCAGGAATGATGGAGATATCAGCATCCGTCCTACACAATTGTGAATTTTTTTTGCAACACTTTGGAGAAGACTCTCCAAATATTTGCATTTGATGGTCAGGCGTCCACTAACTTTTGGCAACAAGTGTATTAATTCATGGCCATGACTTGTTCAAAACATTCACCCTGACACCTCAGTGGATCCATAACTGTTTAATAATAAAAAAAAAAAGCCAGAGGATTTTGCTGGAATCAAACATCACTCTGATCAGAGTGAGAGCGAAGCACCTCACCAAACGCCCCAGAGAGGTTGTTAAACCCTGACATTGAAACGAATACCTCTTTGGAACCTTTTCAAATAATCCGCTTCTGTCATCATGGTGTCAGGGCTCTGAATACTCTATAGTGTGGCAGCTTTTCTGTTCACATCAGGTCAAACGATTTGCCAAGCTAATACAATTCATAGTTATGACGGATTTCTGTAGGCTTTAACTTGGTTTAGTAAAATGAGTTGGGTCACTCCTGAAGTACAGAGAGAATAAAAAAAAAATTGTGCATTTTGGTGGCTTGACCTCATAATTTTAAGACTCCCATTCTACCACACTAGCGCTCTCAAGTACTCGGTGCTGTGTTTACATTACAGTTTGATGGACAGTCCTGGGAGAGATGAGATCACAGCAGGAATGATTTCAGGCTTGCTCCTCTAACTGCTTCGAGTTTTTTCTGTCACTCAGCTTGCAATAATCATCTATGGTCCTGCTAGGCAAGGTTGTCAGGTCTTGGCAAAATTTCCTGCTCAACTGCATCTCAAAAACAGCACAAAATAACCTAAAAACGAGCCCATAAGTTGGGGAATTGGAAAAAGGAAATGCATTCTTCTTCTTTTTGGGTTGGAAGCAACCAGTTGATTGACAGCCGGCAGCTTCACTGTGCACAAAATATAAAGGATTTGTTTGACAAGTTAATGGGAGGTGGAGAAACTTTGCTGAAGTTTGGGAGAAAACCCAAGCTGTCACCTTCATCTGAGGGGAAGTTGGTTTGGATTTGTCAGGAACAACCATGGAATCATCAAGGCATGGGATCGCCATGAACTGGAAGCTGCTGGAACACTGTCTGCAGTCAAGTGAGATTTTCATCGACAGCGCCTGAGAAGAAGAAGCCCCTGATCCAAAATCAACACCTTCAAGTGGGCAGCTGACCACACGGACAGAGAAAAAGCCTTCTGGGGGAAAATTTTATGGTCAGATGAGACAAAGATTGAGCTATTTGGCTACAATGTCCAGAGTTACAGAGGAACACTGTAGCAGCTGTAAAGCATGCTGGTGGTAGCATCATGCTCTTATTTTGCTGCCAGTGGAAATGAAATAATGAAGAACCTCAGAATTCTTCAGCATAACCTCAAACCATCAGCCAGACAGCTGAAACAACACAAACTGGACACAAATTGGGTGTTTCAACAGGACACTTACCCCTTAGATGCACTGAGGCTGATTTTGCAATGGCTCAAGCAGGCTAATATTAAGCTTAAAACAAGTCCTGACCTCAAGCCTGTTGAAAACATGCCGACTGCTTAAAAACATGCCGCCTGTGCTGGGAAACACAAATTTATTTGAACTCTACCAATTATTGCCAAGAAGTGTGGTCAAACATCCAACCAGAAAAGCATCTGGTCAAGGTGAAGCTTGCTAAGGGACACTGAACCAAATATTACGTGTGCTGTACAGTATGTATAATTTTGACTGTGTGGATTTCAGAAACCCAAAATGAATTAAAACTTCTGCAACAAATTATCGTTTTTCTTTTCTATTCAAGATGCATGCTGTACAAGTACTCTGCCCCAGAAAAAGAACAGTTCAAAAGAAATCACTGAAAGCCCAATGCTGCCACGATGAGTTTATTACATTTTTAATAAAGAGAGCGCAATGTGGCCTAAATATTGCCCATTCGAAGCATTTCAAATTTCAACTGAGCAATTTCAATCAGATCTGATCGTCTCGTTGTTTTGTGCTTGTTCTCTATAGCTGTGTTCAACAACACGTATATCTAAATCCATAATTTTTCAGTTCTCACGTATCGATCGAGTTCCATGCACTGCCAAAGTTTCGTGCTTCAATGGGTAACTCTCGCACACTGAGGCTAAATCACCGCTCATCTAAACATCACATCGGGCAAGTTCTTTCAGGTCTGCCGCCTGCACAAAATCAATCAGTGGCGTTTGAGTTATTTGTGGCGTTTGACAGGGAGATTTTTCAAAGGCTGCATTAAAAATCCCCGGTTGTTCCGGACACCTGCTGCTTTTTCCGGCACACGCAATAGAGACTGATTGAGTTGTTCTGTACCCTGGCTGCTTGGCTTGTTTGGATGCTGTGCACAAAAAACCCCCCAAAAATGCCAATATGCACAAATTCCTTTGTCTTTTCTGCCTCATACCTGACACCTTCCACCTCATACCTGCACCCAACTTCCTGTGCCTGTTCTGTCAAATCAGATGCATTGCGATTTTCATAAAACTTCCCACCGTACCAAAAATAAAGCAGCACGCCACAGTACGATCTCTCACCATGACGTTCCGGTTCCGAAAACAGTAGGCTCAATGAAATATATAAATATTCGACTCCTTTTGTTCTTCTATACAGCACGCTGTACTATTTCAGCAGAATACGGTGGAAGTAATAGAAGATGAATGCTTTCAGAGTTCACTGAGAGATGCGAAGGATGCTGAGCTGGCTATTGATTTCTCGCTGTTTGTCATGCTTCACCGGCCTGCTGTGAGACTTCCACTGATCCGTTTACCCCCCACGACACCCCCTATGACATCCTTTGTGGCACTGCATGTAGTACTACACAGGATGTGGTACAATAAAAAAAGGAATGGCCATTAAAACAAACAGCAGATAAACAGTGAACTTAATTGGAGCAGTCTTTGTACTTATGGGTAAAGGCAAGCCACAAGAAAGATTTCTCTTTGACTTATAATAAGTTTGTTTCAGATCTGTTTGTTGTGCCATGGAGGAAAGATTCAAAGTTAGCGAAAGCACACGGTCATGCATGAGAGTCCAGCGTCACCAGTCAGGTAGGAACAGGAGAAACAATAAAAGTTCCAACATTAACTTGATTAAATGCATTATTCAGAGACAGTTTAGCGTGGAGTAGATCCTCGTCTATATATATATATTTAATAATCAGTAGGACCCCAGAGAACAGAAGCAATTTGGCAGCACATTAATGCTCTAATGTGGGGTCAGAAGTAGAGAGCCAGAGGGTCATTTTTTTCTTCTCCCTACAACGTTATCACAATGAATGAAATAATCTCTTTATGGTTTTCTGGAGGTTTGATTGTTTTATCATCTGCTTCACTAGGCTGGAGCTAATTTAGGAGGTACAATTAAATACGCCTAACTGTAGAGTCCAAACGCACATCAGTCCTCTTCTTAATCTGAAATGAACAGCTGTGAAATATTTTGTCTTGGTTTTTTTTTTTTTTTACGATTGCTATTATTTTTGTGTCCGACTCTCCGACTTCTAGGCTGTGATGAACCGAGCGTCCCTGTTCATCTTGCATGAATATTCATCGTACCTGAACTTTTTCCACATTCTGACCTAAACTGGATTGAACTGGGATATTTAACAGTAATCTCATAATTGGTAGAACGGTGTTAACAGTGTGCAGATGTCACACGGACTCAGATGCTAGAGGTTGCTAGTTAAACAAATTGCAACATGAAGGCGAAGAAGCTAAAACAAGTCAAGGACAAAACAATAAAAAAGGAATGCAAAGAATATGACACGGCCGTATCTTTGCCTAGAGGAGGGCGTCATCTAAAACTCAGTCACGAGGTAAACAGAGCATATCACATCATGATGCTACCACCACCATGCTTCACTGTGTGGAGGGTTCTCTCTCGCACACTTTCTCTCTATCTCACTCACTCACACACACACACTTACACAGTTGATGTTTCAGAAACAGGCCTGGTTAAAGTGTTAAAGTGGTGGGGTGAAAAATGTCACATTTTCAAAAATACAGGGACACATTTTTGTAGCACCATTGCAGACCGAACATCGATACTTTCAAACTATTTTTGAGCTTTAATAAATCAACATATTTATTCCTTCAAACATGACTGACTTGTCCTCAGGTTTGTGCCGTGAAGTCTGCAAGGGTTAAGTGCACTATTTATATTAAATGATTTGTAATCCAAAGTAAACAATTATTTATTCAAAATAGATGCGGAATCCTATTCAAGGACACGTTGTTCAAATTTCACTACTCAGCTTTAAAAGGGTCTTTATGGTTCACGACTTCTTTATTCGTCTTCTGCCGCTTAATCCTGTTCAGGGTCGCGGGGGGAAGCTGGCGCCAATCCCAGCTGACATCGGGTGAGAGGCAGGATACGCCCTGGGCAGGTCGTTCACGACTTCTTACTTTGCTTAATTACAAAAAAACAACTTGATATATTTCGTGCACATAACAACCTGCTAACAAACACTAAGGTTAATTATGGTCTCTCGTATTGACGCAGGTATAATGTGGTCCTCTGTATGTTATGCACGATCATCTCTACTTCACAACTCTTCAATCAATTCAAAAATTCCTCATATTAATACGCAAATAATGATGCGATGTTGTTTCAGAAATCTGATTTAATGACCAGAACGAGTTTTTCTGGGTTTTGGATATTGTTTTATATATATATATATATATATATATAAACACATTTCCCCCAAACTACATTGTGTGTATTTCCTTGTAAAATCCTCATATGAGGACCATTGGGTATTACTCTTTTGCCAGACTTCTTCCTGTTTGGAGACAATGATCAAGTTGAATAGTTATGAGTTACGAAAAAAGAGAAACAGTGAGGAGAAAGGACAAGGCACACACCATTAAACTTCAGGTCTCAGGAGGATATAATAATATAGGGGAAAAAAGAAGGCTCTTTTTATATTCTCCCACATACATATTGTCTTGTATCAAGCAATTTAAGCCTAAAAAATACATTTGACAATAGTCAAAAGTTTTGCGGAGGCCAGCTGGAAGGAAGAGAAACTATTCTCGTGTTTGCCAGATATACTGTCAGCCTCCTCCAATTTTTTCCACACACTGAGGTGCAAAGCCTGTAATGAGTGAGAATCAGTGAACTGCCAAAGCTTGAAGGACCAACACCTGAAAGCAGTCCACTGGCCGCTGTCCAGCCCTGTTAGACCAACCGTGTAGCAGGGGATCCAGTTCAAGCACAAAACAGTCAGCTCTCGCCCATGCCAACTCTCCAAAATGCCCCCCCATAGCCTTAAGACTTTGGCATCGAAAATGTACAACGCTGGTCGCGTTTATGAATCTGATTACAGAAATGGCTAATTGGTCTTCAAAACAGTGGCTTCACACCCAGTTCTCATTCACAGGGGGGCAAATTTACATAGATGCCATTTTGTTTTTTTCAGCCATTTGCAGGCTCTCAGCTCAAGCATTTGGAGTGACTAACTTAATTACGGAGTCCAAATTAATTAGTTCATAGCATGAAAGGGAAAGTACGTGGGAGAAATTTGGCCCGAACTGTTTGGTTGGAAAGATAAATTAAATCGGAATGTGGGGAAATTGTTGCAGAATGAGTTTTAAAGGATTACAAAATTAACGTTGGCATTTAATTAATGATTTCCCAGAGGACGTCTTGTGCGAGGGCTTCGAGTAAAATGAAGCGAACGTATGATAACAGTGAAAATAATAATTGAATATTTCAAAAATAAAACGGTTAGAATTTATTAATGCCAAGGACCATGCTAAAACGTTTTAGCTTAAATTACTCACCCTGATTATTATACGCCACTGTCTTTGTTCGGAAAGGACAGCAGGAATAATCCTGCAAGTCAAAGAAAACAAATGTAGAAAAAAATCCTGACAAACTGCTGAGACACTAATAATGTTATCCACTTAATTTTACTTTATCACTGCTCGGTATTTGTCGATAATGTTAGCAGTTAGCTAGCGAGGGAGACTGTAAACGTTTAGCTTTCATTTGAGCTTTTTAGAGCGATTCAATTCGCATTGCCATATTCTCACTTAGCATTACAACTAAACATTTAGCTACTGAAGATCCACACAAATTTGCGCAACTAGCTGAATAACCTAGCTAAAGTTGTGACGGACAGATCTTAGCTGACAAGGATTTTGTTTCTGACCGGAAATTAGGCCTGTTTTATCCCAGAATCCTGTCAGCTAAGAAACTGTTAAATCTGTTCATCATTAGCTAAGTTAGCCATGTAGTTAGATTAGCGCAGATATTTCAGTAGCTCATTGTTCACTTGCAATACTTTCTCCTCTAATAACTGAGCTCATACATAATGTTTTTTCCCATCTGTTTTTTTTTTTTTTAAATAATGGTCTAAAAAATAATTAATGATATATGAAATGAATTTGGTGCTGTGATAACAGATTTAACATAAACGCTGCTAATCGCAACTGGCCGTTTTCGAGGAGTTAGCCTGTTGTTAATTGTCTTTTGCGTTGGGTTACCAGTTCCTGAGCAATAGCAATTTGATGTTAATTTAATCAAAACAGGACAGCGACATGCATATCATCATCATTAATGAGAACGAATCATAGTTACCCGTATTCGCTCGGCACCTTCTGGACCGTTCTTGGAAAGCCACTAATTAGCTTGAATCTAGTTACAAGACACAGCTGCTCTTATTTGTATCAATCTGGAAATCCAAATGGGGATATGGAAAGTAGTTTACTATATTTGTGCTTGAACAAGTCTTCCTTCATGTTCCTTTTTTTCTTTTTTGAGGGACATATGCAGCATGTTAAAATGGCTGATGCAGTTGGCCAGTTCACATGGTCGGTGTAAAGATAAGTGTATGGTGGCGGGAGTGTCCTCATAAGGACAGGAAAGAGGATGGAGGTAATTCGGAGGACCGCAAAATGAGAAATGATATCTTCTGCAATGCTCTCTGGAGTGATAAGAAGCCCATCGATGGAGCTTTAAAAGGCTTTTCCCCCCCTGGCTGCCATGATGTCACTTCACCCCGAGGGGATTATTGCGCCCTCTTCGGAACATTCTATTTACCCAGCATAATCCTGATGGTGCTATGAAATTTTTTTTCATCGCTTGCTAGAGGTAGGCGTCTGAAAGCATCCCATTCGAGTGGGGGTAATGTTTTGTAAGATTACAGATTGGTTTTTGTGATCCTATTGTAAATCAGCAGGGGAAATAGGAAACTGAGCTGGATGATATTTTTCCGCAGACAAAACAGGGCAATGCGCAGCCAGGCGAACTAAACAAGCAGTCTCTCTCTCGCTCTTCACAAAGCTCCAAAATACCAATAATGGCGGTTTGAATTGCATGATGGGGATCTGCAGCTGTGTTGCAAACCTCCTCCCTTGGATCGTTGGAGTCAAATAGATACAGGATGGAAATACAGGTGTATATATTCCGAAACAAAAGGTGTGTGGTCTTTATTGAGGGTTTTCCTCCCATGAAATAGTCTTAATCATAGTATTTACCATGGATTAGAGACCTGTTAACACAGATGGACTCAAAGTACCAGGTTGGAAACTAGGAAAACAAGGAAGCAAAGACTATACTATTTAAAGAATTGAGAACCCGTAACCCTTTATTGGGTTAGGAACCATATTTGGTAACTTCAACGGATATCCAAAATGGCCTCCCCATGCCATTGCTCCCATCATAAAAAAAATAAATGTTCCTTTAAGTTTCTGTGTTTTAAATGAAATTAAAGTAAATTAAAGTATATTAATATTAAAGAATAAATTATTAAATAACAAAGGGTTAATGGTTCTTTGATTGTGCTTCTCTGAGGACCCTTTGAAATTCAACAGAACTATTAGAAATAGATCCGTTCCAATTAGATCCTATTTAGGACACCAAAGAACCCTTAATTATCCAAAGAACCATTTCCTAATGGTACCAAGCACCAAGGCTAGTTAGCTATTAAGGTATTGGGGGGGGGCATAATATACTGTACCTTTGGTGCTTGGACCCCTAATTATTTTTTACACACCCAGGTAACATCGTAAACACACTTAAAAAACAAGGTTCTTCAGGGGTTTTAACGGCTTCCTGATAATTGGACAATCAGCTTAATTAGAAAATTAATTACATACTCATACAGTAGAACCTTTCAGGGTTCCCACTGGGAAAACCAACGTATCCTATGAAGTTAAAGAGAGTCTGTAGAGATAATGTTGTCCTGATGTTACAATGTCAGCAAAGCCTCAAGTGCTCAAACAGAAAGTCCATTGGAACAACGTCTTTGGGAAGATTATTGGTGTTCAAAAGGTACAGTCGTGGCGTTTTCCCATAATACACTGTGAACGGTGAACGGTGCTCTTTGAATAACTACATTATAAAATTAAATATAATGTTAGCTATAGAGGGTCTGAGCCTAAGGTCAGGGTTGGTGTGTACCATTTATATTTGGAGCAGTGGCTTATGAAGATTATTTATATATGTTATTTATACCTTTATTAGCATTGCGACTGTGGTAAGTATCTTTGGATACTCTCTACAAGGTTATTAGACGTCTCTTTTTATTAGAATAAATCTGAATACACCGGGGGGTGGTCGGCACTTTGCTAGAGTCCAGCACAGAGCACAATCTCTAGCTAAAACCCAAGGCTGGCTGTAGCGGGAAAAAACAGTAAATAAAAGAGGCTCTATCGTTTCACCTTGAATGCTTTTTTATCAGCCTCTTATTATTTCATGAGCCTTCTGTCTGCACTGGCCAGCTGTCACTCTGGAGACAATATTGGCTATCAGAGGCCGAGCTGTGCCTAGTGAAGCCTGACTGATTGTCAAAACCACTGGAAAACACGATCGTGGGGCCTTACATGAGTGCACACTGGATGGAGTATGTAGGTAGACCATTTAGAGCTGTTAGAGGAAAAATAGTTTGTCTAGGGGAAAAAGAAATCGGGTTAAATCTTGGAGGCAGCATCGACTACAAGCGCAGGTGATCGTTGTACTTAAGTGGAATTGTATGTAAAAGCGAAACAAACTTATTTCCAGCGAGCTCAACGTAGAATTCATTTCACGTCTGTCTGTAGAGGAGAGGAAATGGATATGTAACGATACATTCGATTTGTAAACACAGAAAGCTGACCGTGTGGATATTAATACATGGATGGTCTACAGTAAGCTCAGTGAGCTTCAAAACACCTTACTGCTCAGTTAAGTGCTTGGATTCCATTGTGTCTCACTTCAGAGCTGCGTCGGATGCGAGTCAACAGAAGAAGAAGAACAAGAAGGAAAACAGCTATCCAGATGGTGTTATTTTAAAAAGTATTACACAGTGTCAGTAAACTTATTTCAGGCGTGAATATCTCATAACTTCACTTCTCATAACTCGGGAAACACAGAAAACCTTTTCATTCAGGAAACCTCTCGGCGACACTGTGAAGATGTATCGATAAAAATGGATAAAAACGGAACGAAGCAGGCGTACAAAGGGCGGGGGGGGGGGATAGAACGGGAAAAGTGTTTTTAACACATCTTCACCACAAGTACATCAGCAAGTACATCTGTGAATAATTCTCGACTCCTTCTCTCTTTCTGAGGGAAGAAGCCAGAAGGTCCCTCCAGACTAATGCTTTCAAACTGAGGACACAGACTGTGTGTGATAATGAGCATCACCGTTTAAAGTTCATTATGTTGATTGCGGCGCGTTAAAGCATTCCCATTTCCAAATTTAATTTTTATATTCTGCAGCACTCCTCTTGGGCAAGTCCATTAGACGTAAGCAAAGAGTAATGGTCTTAGCACTGTAACAATATCAGCTAAATGCACTGAATTGCACAGTTCTTAGCAAGGCCTTTGGCTTTCATGTCTTTCAGCAAGTTAGCAACACGTGGACGAGAGGCGCTGCTTCTTAAGCAGGATTAACATTCAGATTGAACAGTCCGAGTTTATCTATACGATAATCGACTCGTTTCAGGTCCGTTCTGGGACGACTGGAGACAGAAACCTGTCTAATGTAGAATACAAATTTCTCACCGTTTCCATCAGAGGAACGGCAACATGGGGCCGAAGGCTAT
Source organism: Chrysichthys thysi (assembly GCA_030068315.1). Taxonomy (NCBI): domain Eukaryota; kingdom Metazoa; phylum Chordata; class Actinopteri; order Siluriformes; family Claroteidae; genus Chrysichthys; species Chrysichthys thysi. Next base: position 4,907,242 of record JAQLOM010000009.1, on the reverse strand, counting down.
AATAAATTGCTGTATGATATATGCACTATGCTACACCATGCAGCATGTACAAATCTCATTTTCAAAGTGGACAAGGCCTAAACCTTCAGCAAAAAAAGAACCCTTCTGCTGTGTCCCCGGGAGCCATGGGAAATGTTAGAAGAAGAAAAAAAAAACAGAGGCAGAAATTCCAGCATTGTCAGTATAGTGTATATATCTTAGCACTGACTATTCCTCAGCCTCATCTACATCATTCCAGTTCATAAGTGGTCTCAACTTCAGATATACTGTAATCCTGATTACTCACTCATCTTCTACCATTTAATCCTGTTCAGGGTCACAGGGGGAAGCTGGCACAAGTCCCAGGTGACTTTGGGCGAGAGGCAGGGTACACCCTGGGCAGGTCGCCAATCCACCACTGGGTGACACACAGAGATGGACAACCGTTCACACTCACACCTACGGGATACTTAGCGTAGCCACTTAGCCTAATCCCCTCTGTGCATGTCTTTGGATTGTGGGAGGAAACCGGAGTACCCAGAGGAAAATCCCGGGTCTTTCGACTGAGTCCAGTAGTCCAGCAATTGTCCGCTATGTGGCCATGGCGTACATGCTACAAGTTGCTTGCAAGCGTCGGTTGAGCTGTGGTCGTTGTGAAGCCATACTGTTTTTTGGGGGGTTTATTTGGTTTACTTGGTGTTTTTCACCTCAATGTTTCACAATGTACTTACTTATTTATGTTGGTCGTTATGCTGCTTGTCATGTCTACAGTACTTGCGTAGCACTTTTATGGGTCTTAGTGGTGTTTTTCCTTGGATTTCCATTATTTTAACCCCCCACACTAAAACACGTAGCATCATCGGACTATTCAAGTCTACGGACAACCTCTCCCCCCAGTTAGTCCATTAATGCGAGGATCAACTGTATTTGCATTTGTCTTTGTAATTTGTATTTGTCTGTGGTTTCCCATGCCATTTTCCTGGCTTTGTTGTTTTCCTGGCCATTTTGTAGCAGAGGGAGTTACTTCTTGTTAAACATACTCTCAACAAACTCTTAGTCAAGAGGAAGACCATATATAGCCATATATATGACACTAATGTCCAAGACTGAGATAAGTCCAAGTACAAATGGCTGAGACATGACCAAAATGTCTGGATTCATTGGATTAAACATCCTATCAACCCACCTTCACTCATCTACTGTATACCTATATGCTGTAATGCATTAGAATGCGACTATCTTGTGTGATCAAGAAGAGGATAGGTTCTCTTTTGAGTCTGGTTCCTCTCAACGTCTCCTCCTCATGTTGTCTCAGTCTCAGCGACCACTGCCTCAGGCTTGTTCGTTAGCGATCTAAATCTACATCCTGATTTGTGTAAAGCTGCTTTGCAGCAGTATGAATTGCGTAAAACACAATAAATGCCATGTCAACCATTATATTATCAACCATATAATTACCGGGTTTTGTGGACCATAGATTAAAACAGGTGCATGTTTCCTGTTTGGGCAATGGAATTCACCGTGTGACACCCGAAATGTTTATGCAGTGTTAAGAAGCTTTTGGATGAAGTCGCATGTCTAGCTGAGAACACAATTTTGGATGTGGCACTTTTATTCATTACCACACATTAGCATGCATTACCATATATTAGCTTTAGATGCGGCGTTGCAGAGAAGCAAAGAGTGGAGTCCTGATTTCAATTGCTGTGACTTCATCCCAACAACCACAACACCAGCCTCAGTGGAGCTGAAATTCACACCCTCTGCTAATGTTAGCAGCTGCTTGTTGTTTATTACAATTTTATACGTGTTATTTTCCCCCACGGTGTAGACAAAACTCTATGCCTACTTCATCCAGTCAGGAAGTCGTGCGCTACACTTCTGGGGAGACTGGGAAGGTGTTGGTCCTGCTGAACAAATTAATTTTAAGACACCTGAATTTAACTGAATTCTTTTCAGTTAGGCTTGCTGCCAGTTACTGTAATAA
>JAQLOM010000009.1:4787798-4801978 GCA_030068315.1 Chrysichthys thysi | reverse complement strand
TTTCCAAAGCCACAGGGCCGCAGCATAAGGATGAAAGAGCCGCATGAGGCTCCAGAGCCGCGGGTTGCCGACCCCTGCCCTACGCTAAGTTGCATTTCTCTTAGTAGATTATGTTGGCCATTCTTAAAATCAGCTGACTGGATCGCGGTTTATTGATTTGTGCAGAATTGTAGTAGAACCCACAGAATTAGTCACTCCTACCTGTGCTTTATTTATTCATCTATTCATCTTCTGCCGCTTAATCCTGTTCAGAGTCGTGGGGGGAAGCTGGAGCCAATCCCAGCTGACTGCAGGCGAGAGGCGGGGTTACACCCTTGGCAGGTCGCTAACCCACCGCAGGGCGACACACAGAGACAACCCACATTCATACCTACGACCAATTTAGAGTAGCTAATTAGCCTAATCCCCACTGTGTATGGCTTTTGACTGTGGGAGGAAACTGGAGTACCTGGAGGAAACCCACGTAGACACGGGGAAAACACGCAAACTCCACACAGGTCGACTCCGGGGATCGAACGCAGGACCTTCTTGCTGCGAGGCGGCAGTGCTGACCACGTAGGCACCGTGCTGCGCTCGTTTGTTTATTTATTTATTTATTTATTTATTTATTTATTTATTTATTTCATACTAATGCTAATTTGTCCTGTTTCTGTCCCCTAAATCTGGCCCTTTGAATGCACTAAAAATCTGCATTCATTTGAAAACACAGTTTTTTTTAAGGCTGAGTAATAACCATACTTTTATTTTTTTAACACTGTTTACAACGCAGAATATATTTTATAATCCAGGGTGGGCTGCGAAAAAGTAGCCCGTCTCCGGCGATAGGAAGGTAAGATGAACGCACAAAAGTCACACCAGATGCTGAAAGTGGTCCGCGTTCAACATTTAAACACCTCCACACGGGGCGACAGACGGAGAGAAAGGGGCTCCGGCCTCCAAAGAGCCCGGCACCGGAATTAGAGGCGGGGCTTATTTTTCATAGCCTACGTTGTATATATGTATTTTACACCTATTTTTTTATCTTCATTTGTTTGTTTGCCTGGTTTTGCCCCACGCCCTGTAAAACATTTGCGGCTGCCCTGAAAATGTCCGAGAGATATCGCAAAAGATCCTGCATATCGCTTCATATAATTTTTCTTTTTAAAGCTGCCCTTTGAATGAAAGATAAAAGCGTTCGAACATCAGAGAGAGACTTTTTTTTTCCCGATAAGGCTGGGCTAAAATGAAATCTAAAGTGCTGCTGTGGTAAAGGTAAAAGCGATGATTCGCTCCCACACACTTCCTGCTCTAACGCATGTTAATGTGGATGGAGGGGAAAAAAAAGAAGAAAAAAAAACGGATAAAAAGCAGTCCAGAAGTGTTGAGTAGCACCTGTGAAGTGAAGTAATGTAAATTTCTCATTCGGAGCAGTATGTAGAGAACGGTCATCGCCGCCTCCACCACCTCCACTACCATGAAAACAGGAAAATCCAAAACATTATCGAGGGAGAGAGGGAGGGGGGGGGGCAGGAGTCCGAGAGAACAGCGTCTGATTATTGCTAGGGAAGACAGACATCACGGTGAAAGTTAAATCTCACTCCTGATGTGCAGCTGCACTCCAGTCGGCTATCTGTCCGTGACTATACTGAAAGAGGGCGTGAGGATGAGTTTCGTCTGGTCATAAGCTGAGTGATCACCGGGAGAGAGGGTTTATAGAGTTCGCAGCATGCCGCTCGAGGTCACAGAGACGAGGCCGGTGTGGGATTCCTGCACTGAGAAAGGACGAAGGCACCAAACACCCGGAGACGGCACAACAAAGTGCTGGAGATCCAGAAGTAGACATTTCGTCTTTATTTATTTATATCTTCTTCTTGACGTCTTTATATATTCCCTGAGGATTTTCCCCCAGTTTCCGCCTGAATATAGTTCTTACCCAATTCTTGGCCCATAGTTGGCTGGTGTTGCTGCAGTTGACAGGGATGAGAGCGTACACGCCATCCTCCATCCTTTATTATTACCGAGGAACCTCTGGTCACGAAAAAAATCGGTTCCCGAGCGAGAAATCCGCCAAAATCAGGCACCTGGTCACGACCACGCGATCGGGTGCAAGATCAAACACAGCCCCGGACATTTTCCCCTTCCGCTTCGTGCGCGCGTCGTACTCGTGTTGGGTGCGTATACTGTACTGTACAGTACCTAACAAAGGCGGGCGCACGCGTTCAGTCTCGCCTTGTAATCGGTCTTGGGAACCATGGCCTCTAAGCGTGGTAATGTTGGCGAGAAGAAAAGAAGTTCTGAAGAAAATTTAAACAGAAGTGAAGAAGGAAATTATTGAAAAGTATGAGTGGGGTGTGCGCGTTACCGATCCTCCTGCGGAGTACAAGAAGTCCGAGTCTACGAGAGCCGGACTCGCCCGCAAAACAGTAACCTCCTCCTTAAAAAAAAAGTTCACAGAGAACGGTTCGTCGGGGTCTAATACGGACTGGTGCAATGTTAGTTCTCTCTGTTATGCAAGATTTTTTTTAAATCACACAGCCGGACTCTCCCTCCTCACTTCCTTAACGGGAGAAGTCGACTCATGCAAGGTTAATTTTCTTGGTTGTTTACAGCAAATTTTTTTGGTTGTTTACAGTTGATTTTTGTACAAGTAAGGATTTTTTTCTTTGATTTTTTCCCCCCTGTGCTTAAAAAAAAAACCAAAATGTTTACAGTGAACGGTTCGTCGAGGTCTAATACGGACTCGTGCAACGTTAGTTTACTCTGTTCAAGGTTTTCTCAGTGTTATTCAAAATATTTACATTTAGCTTACTATTACACTCTGTACTCTATGGCATATAATTATAATAACCCTACTTGTGCTTAAAAATCGTAAAAAAATAAATAAATAAATAAAAATTACATACAGTTCATCCAGGGTCTGGAACGGACTAATCGTATTTATATATGATCCAATGGGGAAATTAGATTCGGGTCACGACCAGAGATTCGGAACAAATTATGGTCATGACCAGAGGCACCACTGTATTATTATTATTATTATTATTAGTAGTAGTAGTAGTAGTCGGAGGAGGAGGAGGAGGAGGAGGAGGAGTATAATAGCCAATAATTAAATTTATTTATTTGGTTTATTTCTTCTTCTTCCTCTTATTATTATAATTATTATTTGTTATTATTTTCATTATCATTAAATAACACCGTTGTCATCTTTGCACAGTAAACTGAACTGGGTGTGAAGAAAGGCTTATGCTACTATCCAAATTTATCCTTTGAAACTTACCAAGTCAAACAAACATTGCTCTTAATCAAGAGTAATAAGTGAAATGCAATAAATAACCCGATATATAAAGTAAGGAAATACATAACGAAGCGGCGCATAGCGTTTAGCCTAACTTCACACCGCTGTGCTATGACACATCTTAATACTGATTTACAAAATAAGGAAATAAAGTGAGCTGGAGTAAAGATCTGTAAATATCCCAGTTATTTTTAATCCACGTTCACGGTGCTAGCATTGCGCGAGTTGACATCTTGGAATTGGACGACACGAGCAGCGCTGCAAATACGCGGAGATCTAATTAAGCCCAGCACATGGTCAGATGTTTATACGGAATACGTTCTGCACAGCTTCTCGACGCTAGCGCGAGATATAAAACCTTTAATTTCATCATCTGCTGAAGGCATTTTTACTTCAAAGTGACCTTAAACCTTCTCAAAAGATGGCTCTAAATTGTTAAATTGTATCAGGAACGCTGGAGGCGCCCACACTGAGAAGGTGAGCGCCGGGCCTGAGAGAGGCGCAGTGATAATTGCTTTGATGGACTCAGCAGTGCGCTTCTCGTCAGCGTGTCTATTTCTGTCCGGGTGGAACAACACACGATCTCGCATCCGTCATAATAAAGGATCTGGTTTTAATTTTCATCCTCTAGCGCGCTTGTTAAAGGTTTTTTTTTGTTTGTTTTTTTTTTTAACCGACTGAATGATATTGCAGAGCTGAATACGAGTCAGGAATCAAACTCAATAATGCTGCATGCTCCCATCCACGGCAGACTTGGGTCTCTACTGGTTTTGCTTTGCGCGCTAACGCCCCAAATTAACACTTGCTCATTTTTGCTGGTTTTATAACCGTGTCGCGTCGCCGCGTTTACACATACGTGGTGGATTTGTTTATGATTGTATGCGAACGCTGCCAGGAATCGCATGGCACCGAATATCTCTCCATCACGGTGGGGAAGGGCGAGCTAAAGCTGGCTTTATTGGGCACAACAGAAAGCTGCAGTCACTGCGTGAAGTTGGCACGGGGCTCTTAAACTGCGCGCACACGCAGATGGCATTCTAAGTGGTAGAGCGCTAGCCTGGATCGCTGACAATGCTTGAAAGCTTTTCCTCTTGCATAAAACACACACACAAGACACGAATGCCTGAGTGCCATCAATATAGCAGATAATCCGCTGCGGTCTCCAGGGACATTCCAGCGAAGATTCAGGCATGATAGCAGGTTCACACTGAGTATCTTCAGAGTGAGGGTGAGACTACCTTTTCTGAGACGTACGAAGAGCTTTCCTTTGAGTAACTCCAGGGTGAGGGTGTGTCCATGATGGCCGTCCGTCTGCATCAGGACTCCGGAGTTGTGAAGGGTTTTGAAATTCATCGTTAGCAGGTCTTTGGGTGACGGACTGGCGGCTGCATCGGGCTTGAAGAGCAAGTAGCTGGTTCCGTCGAAGCTGGCCACGTCAGATTCTGCAAAATACACCGGAAATACAAAACATTTTTAAGCGAAACGGGTGTCAAGTTGCTATGACGTCCATCTCAAGATATCGTACGAAGCAGTAAACAATAAAAACTGTTAAAAATAAATGAAATGTGCATTTAAAGCAATTCACTCAAAAAAAAAAAAATACTTATAATTATTATCGCAGCTTGAAGTTGCTAGTTTTAAGGGACAGGAGGCCAAGAATTGGAGGTTCTTCAGTGGAACTGACAAAGAGGCCACGCCCACTTCACTGTGCAAGACAGACTCAGAGACCACACCTTGTTCACGGAAACTGATCGAGAGGCCACGCCCACTTCACTGCAACTGACAAACATGTCGAGACTTTTTTTTTACGAGAACTGACAGAGGCCACTCCTACCTCACTGGCGTTGACAGAAAAACTATTCCTACTTCACTGGAACCAAAAGAAAGACCACGCCCACTTCACTGGGCTGACATACAGGCCATGCCCACTTCCCTAGGCTGTCATGAAGGCCACTCGCACTTCAGTGGAATGGAGACAAAGGCCATTTCCATTTCTCTGGAACTCCCGTTTTACCGGAACAGACAGAGAGACCACTCCCACTTCGCTAGAATTGAGAGAAAGGCCACTCCCACTTTAAAGCAACTTCCAGAAAGCCCAGTCCTATTTCACTGGAACTTACACACACCACCGCCATGTCTCTTTCACTGGACCACAGAGAGACCACTCGCACATCATTGGAATTGACCAACACTAAGGCCACGCCTCTTTCACTGGAACTGAAGAGGCCACTCCCACTACATTGGAACTGACAGATTCTTCTTTTAATGGAGCTCACATAGGCCACACCTCTTTCACCATAACCAGTAGAGTAGTCAATCCCACTCTATCCCACAGCTCTACCAGAATTACCATTCAGCTTCCTGCTCCGAACACGACTTTCGGTCAGTTATGTAACCAAACCCAGGTTCATCCAAAAGTTTTCGAAGTACTCCAGGGTCCTTATAACGGTCAGCTAATGGACCGATTCAAAGCATCGATGCAGGGAGCATGGTGTCCGTGAAAGAATAGATTGCAAAAATAGCAGAGAGAGAGTGCGAATGAGTCAAGATGAGTAATTGCTCTGCGTCTATATGCTCCTTTATCCGAAGCTCCTCTGCTGACTGCTAACAATGGCAAACATGCGGAAACGCACACAGAGTCCGTCCAGTAGGAGCGAGAAAAGAGAAGGCAATCACATGCTGCATTTGGATACAGCAAAACATAAATTAGCCACGTGAGCTGCAGCCGGATTTAAATGCCTCGAGCAGCTCTTACTTTTGAGATAAGAAATCCAATATTTGGACTTTAGCAACACGAACGGGTTCACGGTGAGAAGAACTATTTTGTCATGGGACATTGTAGGCAGCGTATTTAAATTTCACTGTGGAAGAGGAAATTACATTTCGCATCGAGGGGAATTTCTGTGGGATTTTCTGTGGGATTTGGCATCCTGTGTGTGCGCGCGTGTGCGCGTGTAGGTGTGTGATTTTTCTTATAACACCTAAAGTGAAAATTCATATACTTTTCTCTCTCACTCACACTGGTGATACCTATTACTGATGAAGACATGATTTAAAGCAGAGACCATTTTCGCTGACTGAGAAATCCTGATATGAAATCCTGATGTGTGTAGCAATAATGCTACCACCACCCTGCAACCCCATATACACGTACAGCACAGTGAAATTCTTCTCGTTCTATATCCTAGCTTGTTCAGGGCTGGATTATTCATACATCCAGGTTCATGTGGCCAAGTGAAAGCTTCAGTGTGCCCAGTCCCTCCTTTTAGTTGCCCGGAAACTGACAAATAATAATGTACAGCATGCTACTTTGCTAGCTAAGTGCATTTAAATAGTAAAAGGTTCACTGTGTCATATTTTGAGGGGATCTAACTACAAATAAGTGTGTTTTTGTACGCTTAGAGCCCTTTATTTCGACACAGGGTGAAGGTCCATCTCTACGGAGCCGCCATCTTGCACGCGTCAAGACAGTACCCGAGAATGGGCAAATCTCTAGAGAACGCTTTCGTGTTTCGTATTTATACAAGTGTCAGTGTGAATACGGAAGGAAGCACCGGAAGGACGACAAAAAAAGAAGAAGAAAGCAACACAAGGAAGAAAAAAGAAGAGGAATCAGTGTTTGCTGGCATTGGTGGACAAGTTTGAGAACCCAAATTTTGACAAATGGAGGACCGTATCTATTATCTACAACCAAAAACAAGGGAGTGTGAATGTAAGTACTTGGACGTACCCTCCGGGAACCTGATGGCCACTGTGCATTCTAATACACGCTTGGAAAGGGAGGGGGAAGGGAAGGGTATTCAAGGGTTTGAATCCCGCATAGGGGACCTTTAACCCAATAAAAATCCAGCTTAATCTGACCTACTATTAGCTTTCAAAAAACAGGGCAAATCAGTCAAACTAGCCGACCACCTCCACCGACGGCTAACTACTAATAACGCTACTATTGGCTTGACCAGCCCAGGGGCCTTGTCTATAGCCAGACAAACCAAGCTAGATTTGTCAGCAGGGCCTTGTAAAGGTGTGCCTATTGATGAACAGACACTACACTTCCCATGTAATGACTTTAGAAAGGATGACAAAAAAAAACGACCAGGTTCGTCTTGTCGGTGGTTCATGAATTCGCCAAATTGAAAGAACGCTGCAGGCATTCTTATGACGACTGTAGTTTCACACTTTGAGCTCTCATTTATCACCAAAGGGAAGGAGAACCTGATTTAATGCAAAAACACCAGTAGATTTCCATCCTGATCCGATAAAAACAGTTCTTGTTCGAGGACGGATGACTATAATCATGAGACCTGATCTATAGTTGGCACATTTCTGGGTGAAGCAATGCATTATAGCACATTATCATCGATGTTCTGGTTAAAGACATCCGGGCCATCCTTACTGTATTGGCAGCCGTACGCCTCCAGTCGTAACCCGACTCTTCCATTGGGATTCCAATGCAGAGGCAGCACGCGGAGGAACTGAGTGAACACCGGCTGCTGGAGCTTGTAGGACACTACGCTGTCTGCGTTCGTGTTCCCAAAGAATACCTTTGAAAAACAGGATGAGGGAGAAATATTGAATATTAGACCTCAAATATTAAAATCACGTCACTCTGGGAGACGTGCGAAGACTGGAATCTAGAAGGCAAATCTGATGCATATAACTCACGCAAGGAAAAAAAAATTTTTTTATCAGTATTCACAATATTATCACTAGCAGTAAAGAACCTTTTAGCATTGTAATGCCTGGTATGTAACTGACACTACTAAATATATTGCTTGGTTGAAGTTGGAGACCTGTTTGCCTTTCGTTGAATCTTGAAGATGTAAGGTAATGGAAATATCATGGAATATTATCAATCCAATAGATGCAATCTTCTGGTTAATGTTTTTATCTTTCATTATAAAATCAGTACCAATTACTAAGTAAAGATTTTGCAGCAAAATACAGCCATATCCTCCTGAGACCCCAATGTCCTCCAGATAGGACATCACATTTTCCCCCAAACTACATTGTGTGGATTCCTCGTAAGATCCTCACATGAGGACCATTGGGTATTACTCTTTTGCCAGACTTCTTCCTGTTTGGAGACAATGATCAAGTTGATAGTTATGAATTATGAAAAAAGAGAAACAATGAGGAGAAAGGACAAGGCCCACACCATTAGACTTCGAGTCTCAGGAGGATATGTTACTCCATCCCTCTATCCATCCATCCATTATCTATACTGCTTATCTGTAATGAGTTGCAAGGAAAGTGAAGCCGATCCCAGCTGGCATTGGCCAAGAGGCAGGAAACACCCAGGGTAGGTCACCAAAGTATTACAGGGCTAACGCAGAGAGATGAACACCATTAAACCGTCAGGTGACCTGGGAGGAAACCCATGCAGACACGGGAAGAACATGCAAACATTCATATAGAGAAGCCCCATCTGGCTTGCAGGTTTGAACCCAGAACGTCCTTATGCTATGCTATGCTATGTTATGCTATGCTATGGTATGCTATGCTACGTTAAAGATTTGAAGTTGGAGAAACAAGCTGCCCTGCCTAATAAGTTGGCATCATTCCGTTAACCCTTTATCAGGCAAAGAACCATATTTGGTAACGTCAGCGGTCATCCAAAATGGTCCCCCGTGCCTCTCCATAAGCTCATAGAAGCTCGTGGATTTCTCCCATCCTAAATACATGTTCCTTTAACTTTATATAATGTCTTTTTCCTATATTTTTATACACAGTTTTTTTCCCTCCTACACTGGCCCCATATGGAAACTGTGCGTATTGATTTTCAACATAAAAATGCAAAAAACAAAAACCCAAAAAACAAAAACCCAACCCAAAAAAGGCTTTAAATTTCCTCCCATAACACTCTACGGTTGCAATTTTGACTTTCCAAGTATTTTATGTAATGCCCTATAAAGGGTTAACCTAAAGCTAGCTTTCAAAAACTAGCATCTGACGACATCAGTCACTCAAGGAGCTTAAGAGATGTGATCAAATGCACCATTTTAAGAATGCAGAACTATAATTTGGCCAACAAAAACACTGACCTGGAAACCTCTAAGACACATGCCAAGGTAAAGAGAACCTACAAAAGTTACGATCTCCCAAATACAGGAAATGGAATAAGACACGACGGTAGTGGTTTTCACTGACTAAAACTGTTTCGATAGAATTCACGTCAACAGAACGAAAAAGAAGACTTTTTGGCAAATAGGAGTCAGTGTAAATAATTTAAATATCTTACTGACATCTGGGGCTTCACGCCAAATATATTAAAATGACTAAGACTAAGGGTCAAAGGTAACCCCGCCCCCCAACACACACACACACACACACACACACACACATGCACACACACACAATTTCAGGCATAATTAGCCTGCATTCTGTGTGAACGGAGATCTGGAAAGTGCAACTCATTATACATTCTGTTTGATGTTCCAAACCCAGGTGTAAATTAACACCTTGCGTGTTGCTCGGAGCTTTATAGGCAGTGTTGTCAAGTGAGTGCTTTTCCCACAGCACTTTGAAATGCCAGAGCAATTTTAGAGATGTTGGAAAGATATTTTAAATTTATGACATTTATGTTTAATAATACGAGACTGTTTTAGGATCTCTGCTTGCCGATCGGGCTGCTTTGGTCACGAAGATCCGACCCTGGTCAAGAGCAAACTACAGTATATCAATTTTCATCGCGTCAATCAAAGAAATTCTACACACGAGATCCTGACTTTTGTGACGCCGCCAGTTTTCTAAATATCAGATAAGCTAAGGAATACAGTTATACACTTTTACACCAAACTTACGCAACGATGATTTCATGAAAACTCGGTAATCAAGTCACATATCGGGCACATCGAAGGGGTTTGGTACGTCTTTAGTCCTGAGAGTTTGGCACTGTATGATTACCTGCAGTCTTCATGATCTGAACATTAATGCCAATGTACTGTTTTGCAGGTATACATATATCTGGCTTTAAGAGTAAATCCAAATCAATAGCCGAAAATGTACAATGATGCCTAAACTAAATGTGCCCTGTAGGCCGAAGGTGGTGCGTTTGCCCTTGATGGGAAGGTACACGGTGGTATTTTGAATGCACGACGAGGGATCGATAAGACCTGCACTACTCAGTTGTGCATTTCCACCATGAAAGGTGGCCTGCGCATCTCTAATCACCTGTTGTATTAAAGGAAATCAATACAGACCAACTCAACTCAGCGAAAAAATACCTGCTGACACTTGCCAGCTACAGGCTTGGTGGCCGTTTACAGCAAAAGAAAAAAAACAAAAAAAAAAGGAGGAAGTTCAGGGCGAAACTTTAATTTGCTTCTCGTGGTACTTGAATTTAGTGCCAATGTGACTTTCCTAACACAGATTAATTCTAAGTTAAGTAGCATTTTCGGTGCCTTTGAAGGGATCAGGCCTCTGGTGAATCGGAGCGTAAAGCCGAGCAAATTGCGCACTTTCCTGCCCACGAAGCCCAAGAAGGAGCATCTCATTTGCTTTAAAGTGCTCTTCTGAAATGTGCCAGGAGCCAAGGTGCAAATCCTTGTAGCATTAGCCGTGACATGCTTTCTCCTCATAGAAGAGACACACAAGGGGAAAGCTCTTTCTAAGCTCAAGGCTCCTCTTCATTTAAAACTGAGAACATGAGTTATCTCTCTCAAGGCAGCACCAGAGTCTGTTCTGACTGACAGCAAAAACTAGGCTCGGTTAAACAAGTGCCTGGAGAATTCGTACAAACGCTGCCCACTTAAGCCCAGGTGCACTGATCGGCTTTTTTTCCCCCACCGTGTAACTACAGGATCAAGACGAGTTTTAAACCCACATTCAGCCTCATGTAATTTAATGGCAGAGCAAACTGTAACTGCTGTACCACTGGAGCAACGCACCAAAAGCTGCAATTAAAATAAAACCAAAAAAAAAAAAAAATCCCATTTTCAACAAAACAAGCAAACAAACCGTTATATACTAAAGTAGTATTTCTTTTCAGCGCACAAACGGCCCTTTACTCCAGCGTTTTGTAAAAATGAGGCTTTTTTTTTTTAAACAAACATGTCCATCTTTAGAGTCGGCCCAGTCGTTAGCACTGTCGCTTCACATCAAGAACCTTCTGGGAAGCAACGAGTTTGCATGTTTTCCTCGTGCCTGCATGGGTTTCCTCTGGGTGCTCCGGTTTCCTCCCCTAGCTCAGGTCAACTGGCTGAATGCGACTGAATGGTTGTTCATCCCTTTTAGCCCCAGGACAGATTGGCAACCTGCCCAGGGTGTACCCTGCGTCTCGCCCAAAGTCAGCTGGGATTAGCTCCAGCTTCCCCTGTGACCCAGCAGTACTGATAATGGATGGATGGAGGTCCATCTTTTGTGACTACAGCAATGTGGAAAGGTCAGGGTCAGGATTGAACTGCTTACCCCAATGCTGTCCTCCTGCCGGTACTGTCTCCAATTATGGCCCGTGTCACTAAACATAAGAAGGTAGTGAGTGACCCAGTCTGAACTGCCGTATCCACCCTGGGTAGCAATGGCTGTGACCTCTGTCCTCTCCCCGAGATTGATCTCCAACCACTGATACTTATTGGAATCCAATGGTGACCATCCACCTGCCCCTGTTGGAAAGAAATCGATTACTTAGCATGCTTGGATTGACTCAAAAATAATTACAACCACAAACATATTACAAAACAGCAGTACACCCTTGTATCCCCCATATCTGAGCCATTTTAAAAAATATCTTCTTCTTTTTTTTCCCAAAAAGAGGAATAATTGTATCGGAGTATCTGATATAAAGCGCCACTGTTATACAGGCTCTCAAAGCTAAAAAGACACCAATGTAAGGTTTGATTAATTTGCTGTTAATAAACATTTTCATCTTCAAGGAGCTTCTAAACTAAGCGCAACAGCACCAGAAAAGACACAAAGCTGTCTATCTGCCTTTACGCATATGTGTGTGACGGTTAGCCGGCGTTATTCTTATTTATGTCATCGCTAAGACCTTGAGCTATTGACAGATATTACGTTTTAGCTCTCCCATCTAATAACACAGTCAGCCGTCACAGATTTATATGGCTAATAATGAGGTGAACAACTGTATCGCTATAAAAATTAAATAAGACAGTGCTTCCAAGGCTCGGCGTTGAGCGGAATATTAAACGTCCTCAGAAATAGTCCACGTCCGGTGAGGTCCTCACCGAAGATGAGACAGTAGGGTGGGAAGAGGGTTCGTCTTGTTATATGACTCTCATCCTAAGAGCTAGAACGCACAGAGAGAAAGTGAACAGATTGCATTAGGCGTAGTTCATATCTCAGGGCGATCTATCAGGGGATGGTGTTGAGAGGAAACAATTTCCTCAGCTCCCCCTAGGCGTTTTGCGTGAAAATTGCGAAGCAGTCTTTTAACAGATGATTAAGAAGCAGCACGATTAAGATTTAATCAACATATTTCATTAAGGCGCAAGCTGTTATGCAGTCATCATGTGCTGGGTTATTATTCACCTCTGGTGTATATTTGTGTGAATGTGGATAAATGTAGCATTTCAGAAAAGATGAAATATGAAATGGGACAGTGTGATGAAATATAGTATTCCCCGTCAGAACGTTTTGACGGTGTGCATTTAAAGTGAGCTGAGCTCCCTCAGTGTTCATTGTCTAGCAGGTTTTCCTTCACTGAGCTTCATTGGTATGCTAAATCCATCAGGGCTCAGTGTATTAAGAGAGTCCATTTCCCTATAGGACTTTTTAAATCCTGCCCTGAAAGGAACAGACTTCTACAGTCCTGCTGATTTCAGCACTCCGGAGTGTCCCATTCACACCTGCTGTTAGTTAAGAGTCGAATTTAACTGGGATCTGTGGAAGAATCTGCTTCATTGTGGCGTAGGGATGTGTAGATAATCACTTAACAAATACCGTTTAGCACACATAATGCTGTAAGATTGCTACTGTGAACAGTAAAATACCTTCACCAATCCTGTCTTCCATTCAAAAGTAGGGAGCGATGTTGGCCAGCATTTGATTGAGATCTGATTCATAATGCTGGATAATACAATTTGGTCCGATTCGACACGATTTCTTCACCAGACGTCATTCAGACAGCAGTCGAAGTTTACGTCAGTTGCCAGTCTCGCAGACTATAATTTTCCTCTTCTGTCACATTTGTGCTTTTCTGACACTCAAACGTAGACAGTGTAATCAACTTGGCAGCACATGTCAATCAAGTAGCTAACGTTGTTTTATCTCTCTTTTCTAAACAGCCGCTAATCCATTTTATCATGTCATCATGATATCAACACATGGACTGTGAAGAAGAACGGGGTACTGCAAACGCTATGATTTCTCCACCTGAAGACAGCCGAGCATAAATACCACAGGGGAAGACATAAGCACGTGTTACATCCTGCTTCCGAAACCATGCTGAAACGAAGAGAAGTTGGCAGGACCAGACGCTGAGAGGTTGTGAAAATGTATGGAGCTGTAAGTCTTCCACAGTTATCCACAGTAGGCCAGAGATGCAGCACATTAAGAGCTGAGATACAGATGAATTTAGAAGAGTCGATCTGAGGAGCTGGAGAAAGCACTGGCATTTTCACATGGACTCTTTTTGTCAGACCCAAGTCCGTTTGCACAGAAATTTTAATACCTTTGGTCTCAGATGATCAACAATGAGAAAAAAAAGATTGTCCACTCCCTGATTATGCAGACATTCTTGACCAATCCTGCCCACTTCAACATGCCTGAACAATCCCACTTGCTTCCACATACCCACTTGTCCAATCAAACCCACTTCCTTAGACATGCTTGTCCAATCACACCCACTTCCTTAGACACTCCTGTCCAATCACACCCACTTCCTTAGACATGCTTGTCCAATCACACCCACTTCCTTAGACACTCCTGTCCAATCACACCCACTTCCTTA
>JAQLOM010000009.1:4599686-4610879 GCA_030068315.1 Chrysichthys thysi | reverse complement strand
ATCCCGCCTCTCACCCGATGTCAGCTGGGATTGGCGCCAGCTTCCCCCCGCAACCCTGAACAGGATTAAGCGGAAGACGATGAACGAACGAACGATATACACTAGAAAGAAATAGAATATACAGAAATACAACAATGTGCAAGAAAAACCTTTATTCAGTACGGGATGTTACAAAATGTTTTGTGACCATATTCCCTTTTAGTGTCGGATAAAACCGTGCGGTTTAGAGGAGTCGAATGAGGAGTATTTGAGTCGTGTGGAACTGGTTTACACCCCATGATGGCGTGCTGTTGGATCGAGTAGTGGGTCGTGTCCGTGCATCTCAAGGTTTTTACAGCCGAAATACGTTCCACAGATGTCCTCGGTATAGATTTATTCCATGAAAGTTAGGACAAAAATTTGAAGTCTTTTGGATTCCTGAATCTTTTAGAGCCGTAAAACTTTCAATTCCTGAATTTTCCGCTGATTGAATACGTCAGGTCTGAGTTGACTTTGGTGCTTGGACCCCTATGTTTAAAATACATTTGTTTAAAAAACAAACAGTCTTCAACCCCTTGGCTCTGCACCCCAGACTCCACTTTGATTTGAGAACCACTGGGTTATGTTACTGAGCTAAAATGTTTATAATTTTATTTCTGTCATGTGCTTTAAAAGAGCAATAATGTAGTATATGAAGTTTGTCAATTTGGTCCTAAGAGATTTTCTGTATTTCTACAGGTTCTTTCTGTCTGCAGCTTTCGCCTGCCAAACAATCACACATGGATCAGGTAATGTACCTTCAGGCCATTTCCATTCCGAAGCCATTCACATCTGTCGTTTTTAATACAGCAGCATTTCTGAAACGCGTCCCATCTCTAACATGGCCATGTTTTTCCTTATTCAGGTTGCGAAGGGGAAGGATGTGGGAATGCTAAAGCGTCAGGGACGCGTGATGAACATATTCAACTGCTGAATCAGTTTAATGAAATGAACTCGCCGTCTGCGGCTGGCCAGCACCGGGGCTCTGGGGCCGTGTTACCTTTTATAGGCCTCACTGGAAGTAAGCGATAAAGCCATGTGCAATTTATGATATTGTCCGGCGTGCCGGAGTCTCGTACTGTACAGTATGCACGTCCAAGTTCCAAGCACAGTTTAGCGATTCCCTGCCGGTTTTGTACCTAATGAGCTGGATCAGGTACATTTTGAGCCAAAAAATCTCCGTACTCTGCTGCACTCAGGCTTGTTTCAGTTAATCAGTGTCCTTTTTGTACTCCTTCAAATCTATTCTGGCTTCTGTTTCCTGCAGTTCTTGCAAACGTTATCATTTAGTTTTAGTTTTTGTTTCAGCATTTGTTATCGTGTATCGAGAGATGTCGTTACCATGTTGCACGCCCTAATTAGGAACTCAAGTAGAACACAAAATCTGGACTGCTTCTGCGTCCCTGAGGATCTTACGATCGAGTGTGTCAGGGTTTTCAAATTTCTTTTGAGTTTAAAAAACAAAACAAAAAAGATCTTAGAGCAGTGGACTGCTAAAAACATCCATGCGTTTATGCACTGTTGCTAACAGATGTATGAATACCAACTGTTTATTCTGTGCAGCTCTGGTGTGTGCAAAAAAAGCAACAATGCGTTCATTTGTTTACACACTTTTGTTTTTGAAATTTTATTCAAGGTGCTACACAGAGCCGTACCTGCTGCAAGAACGGGGGTACTTGCATCCTGGGGAGTTTTTGCGCCTGTCCGAAGCACTTTACCGGCCGGAGCTGCGAGCATGACGAACGTGTCCGGTAAGCACAGACGAGTTCAAATCCGCCAAGCGCTGCGACGTGCAAAATTTAACAGTTTGGTTCGGATTGTTGTCTTTTCACAGGAACTGCGGAGTTATTCCTCACGGAGAATGGGTTCAGAAAGGCTGCTCGTACTGCAGATGTGGATATGGGATGTTGCACTGCTTCCCTCAGGTCTTTCATAGTGACTGCGGTAAGGGGAGGGAAAAAAACACTGAAACTTTATGAATTGTTTGGGCTTCAGATGAACACGTTAGTTCTACACTGCACAGTATGCTAACGTCGTACAGTCATGTTTTGGCTGCATCATACCGCTGAACCAAGCACGGGCACGTTTCATCCACTATGTCCCTTACTGTTTAGTACTATACTAAAAATTTTGCTAACATGGTATGGGGCCATTTTGCTACGTTCATCTTAACTATCATACCGCTGAACCAAAAAAAGTATACAAGCAATCCACATGAGTCTAAAACATGCTGTTGTAGGACTTCCTATATCACACTAACGCGTAACAAGACCAAACGGCCCACATCTAAAGCGTCATATTGTTGTACTATGTTGTAGGCAAATAATTGGCAGTTAAAAGTCTAAAACAACAACCTGTTAAGAGTTAAAGAATACGCCAGAATAGTGTAATAACATTATGGCAACATCTAAAGAATATTTTAGATGTCCCTAATATTATGGCCAAAGGTCCTACAACTTTGTAGCCAACATATCTTGGTACTTTGTTAAATGGCGTATGAAGAGAGTATGTAAACGGTTTACCCAAGTGTCAACAACATACTACTGTTTTAAAATATAATTAAATAAATAAATGTAGGAAAATTCACCTTTTGAAGTACAATTTATTATCCACTAAATAGTGTCACCATTTTGGCTCCCAGGTTTTCCTGCCAAATACTGCTGTTAGAATTGGTGGGTATGGTGGTCACCCATAGCTCATGTATATTCTAGTTCGTCTCGGTGCGTTCGGGAATTCCTTTGTGCCGTAGCGATGCGCATTTTGAGTTCCACGCCCTTATTGGCTCGCTGGAAGCTCCTCCGTGTCGGACGTTTATCTCGCTCGTTAATATCATGATAAGCGAGAAAGTCCTCCTCGGAGCCAAAGCGCTCTTTATCAGGGACCGTCTGGAACAGGAATAGACTGCGAATGGGGAGAGAAAGGGCTTCACACCTCATTCACTGGCCAAATAGAGCTGCGAATCCCCACTGGCGGACGCTTAATTCCAGAGAACCCTTACAGGATTAGTCAGCAGGGGCTTGTTTTTCAGGTCTAAGCATGTGTTAATTGTCCCATTTCCCCCACCAACATGCATCTCAAATGCTCGGTATGGGTGTGCACTGATTGTGGGCTTCCTTTCTGGTTTTCAGACGATTCTCAGGAAGTGCTGTGGTTTCGCGCGAACGCCCAGAGAACGCTATTGACCCGCAGCCTCCTGTGTCTGATGCCGCTTCTTTCATTTCTGCTTTGAAGACGACTCCAGGACTCGTTTTGATATTCGGCGTGGACTTTTGGGCTCGGGTGTTTTTCGGGAGGGAAGGACGAGAGGCCAATCATAAGATGTTTTCTCTCTCTTATTTTTGTTGTCGTTCTTTGTTGTTAGTGTTTTATGCAGCATTTAATGACTGCACTGATGTATTGGGTTTTTCCTTCCCCTCCTTCCAGTGGAAGCTTGTCGTCTCGCTGTGTTTAATGTGAAGGACCCTGTGTGTAGAAAATATATTGTGCTTGTGTCGGTGTGAGCGTTGCCCGTAGAGCTGTACGTGTTTGATGCGTTTGTTTTGTTTTATGATTTTTTTTTTTTTTAAATGTTCATGTATCCTGAAACCCTTTCAAGAAGTCCTGTCTATCAGAATTGTTTTGTTTGACATTTGAGATTGGGAGAGAGTCTGATAACGCTAAGATAACAGAAAGGTCAACAATCTGAGATGATTTTTTTTTTTTTTTTATTTATTTTTTTCACTTCCGCCTTATCTTGCACAAACAATTGCTCAGGCCAATCAGTCACGCCGGCCCCTGTGACCTCGCAAGTTGGCCTGATAGATCATGGAAGGGATGTACTGTATCGGTCTCTTAACTCGAGCTGTGAAATGAATTTTCTCACCACGGACGTGAACAAAGGATTGTTTACCGGCTTTAATTTAGCTGAAAATAATCCACGGTATCGTAATTCATCCGGGGCATGAAGTCAAGTTGTACAGGGGCAAATAATGCAACGTGCAATAAAAAAAAAGCAGTATGTATTTGATTTCTTATGCATTCATAATCATGTCCTGGCATTTCTCTTAGTTATAGCATGCTCTCAAACGTTTTTGTGTTTTTAAAATACATATTTAACAAACGGTTTGTTCTTGCGTCTCACGAGGTTTGATGGAATCCAATTCAGGAACTGTCTTTTATATGTCCATACGAATGGAATGATGTGTTTTTCTTTCTTTTCTATCTTTTTATTCTGAGTAAATGATTATATTCCACAGCGCTGTAGAAATCTGGATGCTGCTTGCTCAGACAGTGTTGCCCATCATTGAAATTGCATGTTTATATTCATGTGCTCGTAATTTTTCCGTTGTTTTCATAGTATCATGCAGGAGGATTACTTTCATGAGGGACACTGTACATAATCTAAACCTGATGAACAGATTTCAAAGTGTGGGTGTTCTTGACTAAAGCAGCTCGTACCGTGTAATCGTCCTGTAAGGATATGTTTATGTAACGTTTGAGGAAGGCGTCGCCAGCGTTAATACTCAGGATTTATTTTTGTCTTATTAGTGGACCTGACAGGAACTGTGGTGAAGGAATGACTCCTTACATCGTCTGTAACATGAGCGACACCCTGGAGCTTGTTAACTTGTTTTGCAGACAATCCACACGATTTAAAGTTACGCCAAATTGACAGCACAACTATTCCCCATTCTGCCTTCGGTTTCTATTATTTCTCTTCTTATCCCTTGTACATCGTCACAGCCCGACATTTCTACCTGATCGGCAGCGTGACTCTGTCCCATTAATATCTGATTAGCCGTGGGACAGCTTTGTGTTTCTCTCTGAGTAGGAAAGTCACAATATTACTTTCTTTTCGAATCAGGAAGAGAAATGGGTAAAAATAAATAAATAAATAAATAAAAACAAGCTGTGAGTTTAATTTGCCAACAGTGTGTGCAGCTTTATCTTCAATAGCTACGGGCGGTGGTCTGATTGCTTGTACAACATTTGAATTTATAGTTAAGACTCGAGTGAGTTGTTGAACTGAAAGAGATCAGGTCAGGTTTTGGGGGGTGTATCCATGCAGCTTGAGGGGAGAATTATCTTTTTAAGATCATCCTCCTATACTTCCATAAGTCTGGAGACGAGATCATGTTTGGATCATGTGTGATATTAAACATTCGTCTTCAAAGGAAAATACAGGAACAGGTTCAGACTGGACGTAAGCATTGGTGCTGATCCTGTATCTTCTGTATCTTCAGCATTAACCGCAGTATGAGGTTCGGTTGTGGGGGAAGTGTCTAAAGTCTCTCTTCCTGCTAAAGACTGGAGAGTTGTATGGTTCCTGAGTGGAAGTGGAGCTCAGTACTGATCACTGTCTTTCTATTGAAATGCATGCAGCCTCCTTTATTCTGATAACAAGGCCGGGGTGGGGTAAAGTGCTCGGCACATTTTCAAGTCCTGTGACTTCCCCGTCACTATCAGCGCTGACAATGGGCTTTTTCTGCCTTTTTTCCCTTCACACTTTGCATCACAGTGTTTTTTTTGGCTTTCCTTTACCTCAGGAGCCCTTGATCGCCTTAAAAGGCCGAGCGGAGGGAAATCGCAAGACGCCAAGCTGCGAATCGTGTTCTGCATGGTTTTCTATCAAGCGCCTAACTCGATTGTGGTATCCAGACCGACTCTGGTGATTTCTTTCAGGTGCGGGTTTGACATTCTCAGGCGTCTCAGAACGACAGGCAATTATGTCCTGAATTGTTTAATCCTTTACACAGAAACGCCTTTTCTCCGTAGATTTGCTTCACTTCGAACCTCCAGGCACCGAAATCTCAAAACAATCCCTTTTGTTTTGTAGAGCAAGGTTTTCTTCTGAGCTCCTTAACCTAAGCCTCTCTCTCTCCTGAAGCCTGCAGAGACGCTGCCTCGGACGCTCTAGGGACGGACCCGCACGCGAAACCGTTATTCCGAACAAACAGCTAATGTGCTCTTAACAAATACAAATAGAAGGCTCAGGACTTGTTTTCTTTTTTTAAGCAGCTTGTCCAAACAGGGCATCTGGCTGAGAATAGAGATGCGCATCAGGAACTGGAACGTCAGCTCTCGGAGGATGCGAACAGAAGGTTTTTACTTTCACGCTGTTGGAGGGGAAGCTCGTGGGAGGAAACGATTATCCGTATTGATGAACCTAAACATGAGGCACCGTGTGACGCATTTAACATCCATTCATTCATCCTTAGTAACAGCCTGCTCAGGGTTCCAGTGTTTACATGAATGAGTTTGTTTGTTTGCATTTTGGGAATGACTTCCAACTCAGTTTGTTGGATAGTTCTGCCAGGGAGGTGCAACCCAAAAGAAAAACTACACGCCGGTGATTAAAGAGTCCGTGTGATGTAGATGAGGTTGAGAAACTGTCAGAGCTATAATTCATTCCCAAACCATGTGGAGTGTGTTTTTGTTTTTTTTGTGTTTTTTTTCCCCGTCAGTGTTTTGTAATCAAAGCGTATTTTAGGCTACACCCAATTTGGGTGTATCCATGTATCCATGATACAGATATGAATAGTTCGAGTATGAAGCAGAGCCCCTAAGACGCTCATTATCACCCTGGAAAAGAACTAAAGTTCACCCAAGTGTCGTTCTGATGAGAACAAAAAAGAACGAAAGAAAAAAACAGGATTCATTAGTGAGTTGAGAAAGTGATACTCTGAGGATTTATAGTAACTCCCACTTGCCCTCCTCCCCCCATTAGCCTATCCTCTTATCCTCCCGCGCCCCGCTGATACAGCGCGACCCTTTCAAGATTGCCGGTTCATATGCACAGGCTCCATCAATTCCCTTTGATAGAAAACCTGGCATGTGGGTTCCGTCGGGCTGAACCGACACGGCAGGATCCAGCCGAATGAAAAGCTCGGATGTCTGGGATTACACGCAGGAAATCTGCCGCTCTTTTGTTCAAAAAGAGTGGACGTCTCACTCCGAGGGAGCCCCGATCATCTCATCTGTCATGTCTGACTCCAATTAGACTCACTCGGCTGAGCGTCGGCTCGGATGAGCTCGTCCTTTATCTAACCAAGGAGAGCACGTTTTCCAGGGACAAGGGGACCGATAAGGCAAACGTGCAATGTGAAAGAGGGGGGGAAAAAAGAAATAATAATAATAATAAAGCTCAGGAGATTTCAAATGAGATCCATTTCCTGTCTCGGCGGGTGTCCTTTGTCGTCCACGTCCCTCTTTAGGAGGGTTTCATTGGGATTTAATGCTGACGCTGACAGCTGGAGATTTGCAGCTCAATCTCAGCATAATGAAGCAGGCAATGTGGTGCTGGGAAAAAGACCCGGCCCCGTCCTGATTTCATTTGTTATGGCACGCGTGTGATGCAGTACATTTTCTTTTTTCTTTTGTAATTTTAAGCAAAATATCTGCAGTCTGCCGCTTCTTATCACAGCATATTTAACTGACAAATCATCTCCACTAGGTTTTCCAACCCCACTCTACAACTTTTATTATGTTTATCTTTTCTCCTGCTTTTGTGTGTGTGTGTGTGTGTGTTGGATCCCTGTCTTTCTTCAGCTCTAGCTCCAGCTCGTGGACGGACGATCAGATATTCCCTTTTTAAATATTTCCTGACACGGCCCAGAATTCATTGCTCCTCCAGTTGCACGCACCGTCGTCTCATTTAGCGGCGAGAAATATTTCAGCAGTAGCTACTCGATTGGATCCACAGAGCTTCGTGTGCTGAGCGCGCGCTGAGGATCGATACGTCGTAGTTATTCATCTTTCTGCATATGAACGTTAGAGATGAGGTTTGAAAGCTGAGAAAAGGAAGGGGATGTGATTAGAGAGGCTTGATTTAGAACACACACACACACACACACACACACACACACATACATTCTTTCTGTCCTTTGTGGCTGACCTTTGGGCAGAAATAAGCAGAAACCTTTAAAGTCAGCAACAAGGCCCAGAGGTGATGTGACAAAGCACAGGTGCACGAATGAAATGCAGTAGTTCCTCGTCTTTCGCGGGGGTGACGTTCCAAAACTTCCTGCGAAAGATGAAAACCCGCACTGCACGGACACCACCCCCAAATTTGAATATTTTTAAAACTAGTTTAAGCCCTAAATGATCCTCCCATACTCTTTAAACACTTTCCAGACACAATTAAACATATAAAAAAATATTTGCGAGCATATAGCGACGTGAATTATGTCTTGAATTCGTAGAAACATCACATTTATAGCAAGTACTACTACAGGCGAAGAACTGGGATGTTGGCGAATGTTGGTTGCTTCTCCCCAACCGTACACATCGTAGCCAGCAGCCAATCACAACCAAGGTTAAATGAATAGGGCTTTCTGATTGGTCTGATTTCTGATTGGTCAGACTCAGCGCTGTGTTCTTTGTCTCTTGTGTAAATATGATCTACACTGTACTGTATTTTATATATTATTAATATTTTACTCCATTTTAATCAATGTTTATATTTTATAATACCGGAGAAATCCGCAAAGAAAATTCATGTATCCTAAATAAAAATCTGTGAATAGCCGGGGACGCGAAATGTGAGCCGCGATGTAGCGAGGGATTACTGTATAAATGTAAATGTTCTACTACGTTGTCGTTTCCATAGTCACAACTCATTCACAGGGGTCTATTGTACGGATAGCGGACACTCTACACAATCAAAGACTAATCATAAATGGATTAAAGTGTATGATCATGGGGACATTATTTATTTATTTATTTGTTTGTTTGTTTGTTTACTTATTTTGTAAGGAGATGTTTATTTAACCATTTTGTAAGGAGTCTCCAGTGTGAGGGTTTTTTTTTTTTTATTTTATTAATTTTTTGTTTTGTTTTGTTTTGTTGCCAGGGGAAATCTTAAGGAAGAGTCCTTTAATTTCATCTCATTAGGGTCAACACGGAGAAGAAGACAAGAGGAAACAGCTCTGTACTGCTGCTGACTTGTACGAGATAACACAATCTGTAACTATAAAAGGATTTTAAAAAAAGCTAATTTCATTCTTTAATAAATAAATAAATAAATAAATAAATAAATGTGATTGCTCACAAATCACTGGGGTATAAAATGGAATACGTCACGTCAGCATGCGCTGTTATAGGAAAACATTATACTGTAAGTAACTCAGGTTTTGTCACACATCCTGGTCATTCATTCATTCATTCATTTATTTATGTCATCATGTTTTCTTTCTTTCTTTTTTTTTGTTAAATCATATTTATCTTTCCTGATTTATCTTTTCTGTCGGTGTGCTGGTCTTCCTAACGAATGCTACAGGATGTTCGTTATTTAGATTATTAGCTGTCCAAAAGAAACCCAGCATTTTTTTTCTTTCCCAAACCCCTGATAAACCAAACACCCAAATGAGCCGGTTTTCACCCAGTTTCATCCGTTTCTAAAGGAAGAGCTACACGTACCGACCTTAATTAAAGCAAAAGCAGGCTAACTACACTTGTGCAGATATTTCACCAGAGTGACCGGTCCTGAGAAGATTCACCGCTCGCTTCAAGTGTTTTCCTTCAGGAGACTCGGAGGAGGTTTAGAGGAATCATGGGACTTAGAAATGGTCCTGCGGCCCTTTCCAGGTCGGCACATCGCTATAGGCTGCTCTGGGAATTTCCTGTTAATTGTGTGCTATAATGTCTGGAATTTTGCCTGCTGGTAAATCTAGTACGTCAGGTCGGTGTACACTGAGCAGGTCTGGCCTGTGTTCAGTCAACCGGCTCTAACAATCCCTTTAATTGGGTTGATTTAAACATGCGGACAAACGGTTTGGAGCTAATTTTTGTCGGACCGCGTCGCTCGTTGTGATCTGCTCGCTTTTTTTTTAATTCGCCATTCAATTCTTCACTTTTGTCAAGATGTAAGTAATATTTCACAGCCTTAATCTCTTCATATATCTTGAGAGGAGATTTCTAGACGACAATATTCCCTGCGTTCGCTCTTTCATTCTCGCTTTCTCGCTCTCTCTACATTTGGACTGCAGACCCAGAAAGCTATTCAGCGGTGGCAAATGCCTCTGCTTTGTGGCAGTAAACAACGGAGGATGGGGTAAACAAACCCTCGTGACCCTCTCTAACAGGGTGGGAATGGAAGGTTAGCAGGAAAGTGCTGTCTGACTTACACTCACACATCGAGCAATAGCGTATATCACACCAGCCAGAGACGTATTTACCCTTTACAAGCATGCGGGGGAAGGAGTTCAGAGCTTCTTCGAAAGCCTGCTGGTGTGGGGCAGATTAGGTAATTAAATAAATGATTTAAAGGTAGTAAATAAGGTAAAAGAGGTTTAAGGTAAAGTTGATAGGTATCGCAGTCGAGTTTTGGCACTCAATTATTGATGTTCTTCCGAACGTACAATTATTTACACAAATGAGGCGAAGTATGCGCACATTTGCATAATTTCTCTCTCTCTCTCTCTCTCTCTCTCTCTTATGAGGGACTCTTGACAAATGACCATAGGAAAAATCATTTCCTTTGTAAGGAAAACTACTTCACGTACATCAATTTCCAGCTAAAGTTTACCGTTAAATCAGGGTTAGGTTTTTTTTCCCTGAATTCAGAAACAAAAATCTAGGGTTTTAGATTCTCCACATGCATGAAATGTTACATTTCCCAAAATGTTGATGTGTTCATGCAAGGTTTTGAAATGAAAATAGAAGAAAATCAACAATGAGTAGTTTGTACATTCTGCTACTTCAAAATCACGGTTCACAAAAATGGCTTCTGGGGACCATCGGTGTTCTGAAGCATAACCAGAGGAAGAAGAAGAAGAAACAGATTAATATCCAGGAAATCAAAGCAAAAGGAAAGAAACCCCATGTACAGTGGGGTCACTACATGAAAATGTTTCAATTTTGTGTTATTTTTTATATATCTGTCATTACTATTAGATTATATTGTCAGCAATAACCTGAGCAAAAGGTAGAATCTTCGGACTATTTACCTGAATTTCTCATGCGTTTCTGAGTATTTGGTACGCACCCCACTCGAGCTGGCACAGACTCCACAAGTTGGTGTAAAACCTGACAATCGGTGTCCAGTCAGATGTGTCAGAATGTCATCTGAACTCATGCCACTATGGACGCTATAAGACTCAAGAGTTGGTAAAGCTACGAAAGAGTTAACAGGGTTCATATCAATATCCCAAGTTTGCTTAAAATTTCAACCGTAACCTAGAATGTACTTATTTTGTT
>JAQLOM010000009.1:4549032-4566244 GCA_030068315.1 Chrysichthys thysi | reverse complement strand
ATAATTAAGGTGATTTTAATTTTATTCTAGGTTTTATTGCCACACATAAACCCATAATACACTTTAAAAACATGTTTAAAGGGCTGAAACACATTAATAGTATTTACATTCATTTCAATGGAAAAATTTATTCGCGTCGCGAACAGAGTCTCAGCACGGATCAAGTTTGTGACCAGAGGTTCCACTGTATTAAAGTTGAGAGAAGAGAGACCTGTCCAGACTAAAGGACTAAAGCACTGCTGCATTGGTCTCTTTAGGTGCATATAGCGAAGGCTAAAACCACCTTGTACTACGAGTAGGTAGGTCACACCAACAGGTGAGCTCCGATGATCTTTACAACATCGGTGATCATGTTAATTATGTGGATTAATGTGCAAAATGCTCAGGAAAGGCTTTTCCTTTAGGCTCATTTATTATGACAGACATTACACACCACACAAGCCAAGTCCGAATGCTTAATAGTAATTTACTTCACTCATAAATTGGACTCCGAGAGAAAAAAACGTTCAAAGTTCATCTCAGCGTCACAGCGGGGCATCTGAGGAGTTGGTGCAGCGCGTCTGCTGTCCCTTGGAGCTCAAGATATTGGTATCTTCACTAAAGGCCTTCTCGAAGACCCGTCTCAAAGAGAGTTTAACTTTCTCTTTAAAGTCCTGCCCCATAAACACGTACAGTATCGGGTTCATGCAGCTGTTGACGTACGCGAAAGAGATGACCAAAGGGTCGATATCGTTAGCCAGCATGACATCCCATTTCCCACCATAAATGTCTACCAGACCCACCACATGATAGGGAAACCAGGAGAGAAAAAACGCCACCACAACAGCTAGCATGATCTGGAAAGCTCTCCCGGCACGAAAGTGGCTGCTCATAACCTTCTGCGCAATCCTGGTGTAGCAAAACACAATGCACAGAAGCGGTATAAGGAAGCCTAAAACAAACCGGGTCAGGGTTAGCGCCCTGTAAGAGCCATCTTTTTCAACACTGCATTCATCTGCTGAAGTATTTCTGTTACTGAACGTGCAAATGGTTACATTCCAGCCATCAATGGTTAACGTTTCTCGCAGGAT
Organism: Chrysichthys thysi; assembly: GCA_030068315.1. Taxonomy (NCBI): domain Eukaryota; kingdom Metazoa; phylum Chordata; class Actinopteri; order Siluriformes; family Claroteidae; genus Chrysichthys; species Chrysichthys thysi. Next base: position 4,565,174 of record JAQLOM010000009.1, on the reverse strand, counting down.
CATAGTGGGCAAGCTGAGGATTATGGCCAGTGCCCATGCTATGGCGCAGCATACCCATGCTAACCCAAGCGTACGATTATTTTGAGCCCAAACAGGTTTAACCACCTGGATAAAGCGATCCAGGCTGATGAAGTTCAGGGTGAAGATGCTGGCGAACATGTTGACGACGATGATCGTGGGGAGGACTTTGCACATACCATCTCCATAGGGCCAGTGATGATCCAGAAGGATTTCAGCCACAGTAAAAGGTATGGACAAGCAGCACAGGAGGTCAGCGATGGCCAGGTTCAGAAACCAGATGGTGTTAACAGTCTTCTTCATCTTCACACCAGCAATCCAGAGGACAAGGGCATTTCCAGGAACTCCAAGGATGCACGTCAGGCAGTAGAACACGAGCGCTGTTGTTTTAATGGAATTCTTTGAATCCTGAGACAACGCAGGGTCACAGGCTGTAAGTTCGTAGGAGACATTATCATAGTCATAGTTCGAATAGTTGAAGAAGGTGTCGTTCATGGTGCTGTCTTTGAGAAATCCAGACAGAATCTCTGGCTTCACTGTTTCTTTGATTGGAAAATATGGAAGCAGAAAAGATCTACGTTACTTAGATGTTAATAAAGGAATTTCAGCACCATCGAATTCATGGTATTATACATATATGAGTTACTTCAAAAGTTTTTAATTTAGCGCATTGTAATTTTTTTCATGCTTTCCAAATGTTGAAGGTTTTGCAAAAAAAAAAAAAAAAAAAAAAAAAATGCAATAATTCTCATCTGGAACATTCAGGTTTCTCAGAAATATACTTCAATCCTTTGAATTCAAGGATTTTTCTATGTCATAACTATTATAAGAATTAAGTGGCTTTTAACATTCACACTTTTGTCTCTTTTTTTTGTGTAATTATTTCAGACACAACACCCTGAAAAGCAAAGCGTACGGCACAAATGTTCAAATTGACATTTAATTCAGTCAGATTTGTACACTTAAGAGAGTGGAAGAGGTGACTTACCTTACTGAAGTGAGAGTCAAAACTGAAATGCCAGTAGCAAAGAAAAGAAGAAGAAGGAAAAAAATAGAAGTTTGCAGGAAAAGCTTTCAAGAATCAGTGACACAATCGAGCACGCCATCTTATCAGCACTGAGCGGAAGTTGTGAAACCACTGAAGCAAATTAAGCTTGCAGCTGGACCAGTAGTTAAAAGACATAAATATGTTTTCTTATTATACAACTGTCAAATAAATCATACACAATCAGTTTGACGCCTTCAGTATCAACAAATATAAAACAAAAAAAACGTAATAAGTAATAAGTACGTATGTGTAATAGTTTTTTTTATCTATTCATCTATGAAATTTCATTATTTCATTATCAAAAATGTTGAGAATTCTCCATCCGTCCTTATTGTGAAATTCAACATACAAACATCACAAGCTTTTACGTAATCTATAATATACAAAAACTATAAAAGTACATGAAGAAAGAGAGACTATACGATGCTCATAGAAAGTAAACTGTGGGATCATTCATATATTGCACACATGCAGCTTTCTGCACAATGTAAAAAAAAAAAAAGAGAGAGCGAGAGAGCTAAATTGACTCAGCACAGCTACGAATGTAATTTAATAATCACAAAGCAACTATACACCCACTGACCAATTTATTAGGAACAGCTGTATATCCACACATTAATGCAATTATCCAGTCAGCCAATCATGTTGCAGCATCACTATACATACAATTTTACATATAAAACAACCAACCAAACAAAAAATGTCCAACAGTAGTTCTTCCAAAGAAATTCCTTGTGGCCAAACAGGAACTCGCCTGTAATACAAATAACCACTCTTTCCAATCAGGGCAAGCAAAAAACCAAAACATAAAAGCAACACGGAACAGACGACCACACCTAACCTTGAGGCGAATGGGCTCTCTGTAGGATTTTGACCATACATACCAATTTTTTTTGCGCGGTGCTGCTAATTTGCTCGAATCGCAGAACACTGGTTTAAAGATTCAGAGATATTTCCCACCTTTTTTGATGGCGTGTTCATCAAGATCATTTCCAACAGCCAAACTATTTGCTCAGAGCCTCTGTTTCATCCTAATCATCCTAGTGTAATTCTCCAAAAGCAAATATAGCGCATGGTGGGTGTTTGGATCTACAAGTGGCACATACATTAGCTGGCAGGCTCATTCTAGGCTTAACGTCCTCCTTCGGAGCAGAACAGCAGGTTGGATTACCAGCCTTATCATGTTTATTAATTACTCCTGGTATATAGTTATCAAGCTAGTTTCTGTCCATACAAAGTCGTCCCCCACCTATCGCAGGGGCTACGGTCTGGACTCCCCCCCGCGACAGGTGAAATCCGCGAAGTAGCGACCTTATATTTTATATATTATATATAAAGGCTTTGTTAACCCTTCGCACACTCTTATAAAGTCTTCCTATGCTCGTTCGACACTATTAAACCTACGTACTTTTTACAACATAAAACTGTATGGGTACACACCAGTGACGTATACTACAATTTGAATGATCAAGATGATGAATTAGGTGTGCAGTACTGATGACGATGAAGGTGATGACGGGCAAACTAGCTCAAGCGGTGTCGGGGCGAGTAGAAATCACAAACGCTGTTTGCTGTAACACCCACCATAGTGCGGGAAGCGGAATCCCACCGGGAGACGGCGTACGGTTTAACTGGCGAAAATGCCGTATGGGGAAAAAGGCTCAAAACTCACGGTACCGGAGGATCTGAGTGTTGAGGAGGTAGACTGGAACCATGGACATGAAGCGAAAGAGCGATGTCTGAGAGAATGTCGGGGAGTTGACTTCCTGTTTATAGTCATCCTAGCCAATCCTAGTGCTCCCTCGCGGTCACATGACTGTTCCACCTGACAAGCGGTAGTGGCGTACACTGCGTTTTCAATGTGTGTTCATGCGCTGATGAAATACATATTGTATTTTATTTCGATTTAATAATCTTTTAATATGTTTGAATTAACGTTTTTAAATATTTCATATTCCAGAATCCTACGATATTTAAAAAAAATTTTCACAATTCAAAATTAGAAAAACTGCGATACATGGAAGCCGCGATAGGTCAACCACCCTATTGGGGGGGGGCGGCGGCGCATGACTGTACTAGACATGATTATAAGAATGTAAATCAGTCCGAGACTACCAGTCTTTTTTTTCCACAGCTAAAAATATTACTGATAATTACTGGAGCCCTAAAATGGAAAACCTCAGTTATGCACCTGAGATTACTGACTATATGGCTGTATTTTCTAGTTTAGGAAGTATGCAACTTGAAATAAGTAGTTACATTAAAACAAACTTTTCAGGAACCAGAACTTGCTGGTTGAATTTACTTATACATTTGTGCAATTGTAGAAAAGTCTGAGTAATTACACCACCGGCAGAATGAATCAGATATCATGCAATAAACCTTTAATTATATTACTTTTTTTTATTAATATGCTTTGAAAAGTAAAAATAAGGGGGGAAAAACTGATTGCAAATTCAACGATAAAATGCACAAGAAGCAACTCTCACCAAAATGGTGTTTATTACATCGATTTGCCATTTGTAATTTGAAAAGTATGTCAAACATCAATCAGCCTACTTTAGTGCATGAGGAAACAAAACAATGTGGCATTTTGGTAGAAGAGTACATCTGATCATGTGCTTTAACAATAACTTTGAATAATGGGTAAAGTAAATCAGGTTTTAAAAAACAACACTAAAACCTACAATAATTTAATTCTAACAACTTCAGTTCTTTAGAAACCAAAGTGTCAATTTAAAACACTCACCTTAACTGGAAAGGTTGTACACAAATAGCAAAGCAATGAATCTATTTATTTTTATAATCCATGTCCATTGTAAATAATCCTCAGAAATGTTTGTTTTCCATAGTTAATTCCTTACTTTCAAAAGCACAGACAAAAAGTGTAAAATGTTACACTACAGCTATCAGTACATCGTGTGTCCACATCAATTTTCATCTTTACTTCAGGAAACAGCAGAACATTGGATGAGATCATGCAAGATGCCATAACATACAATATGTGGCAGCAAAAATGAGTTGGACATTTGAATTAATACAGGTGTACAGTTCCTTAAAAATCAAATGCATTAGTAAGGAGGGTCGACCAAAAATTCTCTCAACGTTCCAAATATTCCACTGTAATTATCTACCTCTACCAAAGTCAGGCAAGATAGCATCTTTTCACCGGTTTAAATTAAATATATACATAATTAAATCTGTACAAATTGACATACAATCTCCCACCCATCTTCCTCAGATAATCACGTGTGCCTGTCACAATTCTACCAGCAAAAAGTACATAACCGTATATTTGCTTCGACTACAATAGGTTTAAAGTTTTTCCTCCCACAGAGATGAACACGTTCCAAGTACTGTCCAATCTATTAACACAATTTTTACACTGAGGTGACAATGTAGGACCCACTTTCTGTTGTGTCTCCTTTAGAGTCTCTCTTTTTTACATTGCTGTTAACTGGAGTGGGGATCTGAGATGGCCTCGGCGTTGCGCTGTCAGCACTGCTCTTCCTAGGGCTTGGCGTATAGTTAAAAGGACTAACCCTAGCAGCAACAGCCCCACTAGGGGAGCTGTGCTTGCTGGAATTGGTTGAGCTGAAAGGCGTACGCTCTGCAATTGCAATTTCATGAACTTCCGAAGCAATATTTGGAGTGCTTAAAACAGGCTTGATGTCAGTCAACTTTTTGTCAAGACTCTCACTACTTCGAATCAAGTTTAAATTAGTTTCTGAACCAACACACCGACTGGCTGCATTCTCGTTGGCTGCTGGTTGCTTATGATGCATTTCACTCAAGTCCCAATCACTAGGATGTAGTCTTCCAGATAAGCCATCAATTACTGGGGGGGTGTTGGCTGTTGGTGACTTACTAGACCTAGGGCTGTTGATTGGACAATCTTCAATCCGCACCCAGACATCCTCAGTTTTAGACGCTGTGGTACTCGTCTGATGTGCCGTGCGTACATCACTGGTTGGATCAGGTAAGTCTAGAGTCATCGAGGGACCAGTTTCATTATCTTTTATCTTTCGCCACGTCCCTTTCCTTTCTAGTCCCCCGTCCTTGTTCTGTCCAGATCGCTGAGGCGGATTAGTCGGCTGACGTTCATCTTCACTTCTGCCCTTTTCACTAGACTCAGATGATGCAGAAAGTATAGAGGAACTGCTGCCTCTTCTTTTCCAAGTACCTACTCTTGGGAGAGAGGACGAATGCTTGCTGTGCTCCCTTTTCCATGTCCCTCCCCTGTTAATTGGGAGTCTTGAGGGACTCTCTGAATGGGACCGGGATATGTCATGCCGTCTAAGAGACTTCCCATCTCCATTTTCAGAAGAGTTTTGGCTTTGAGGAGACTTTTTCCAGCCACTTCCTTGATAGGGCAGAGTGAGAGACATGTCTGGTAAGGATGGGCTTGAAATAGGTGTTTGAGACTGACTAGGAGAAGAAGGAGACAAAGACTCAAATGAAGCAGACTCCTCTAATTTCCTTTTCAGGGTTGGACTAGGAGCTTCTTTAATAAATGTGGATTGGCGAACAAGTCCAGGTTTCTCTGATCGGTCAGACTCGCTCCCACTTGACTTTGTGGAAGACATTCGAGACAGCTCGGCTTTTTTGGACGGGCCTGTGGCTCCACACTGATTTAGACTTTTTGAGGCAGATTCACTCCTGGGTATGCCACTGGTGCTTCTTGGCAAGCCACTATGTTTTGGAGGTGTTTGCTGACCCAGCTGCCTACCTGGAGAGGGGTAAGACATTCGACCAGACCCAGGCTTGGAAGCTGAACTTGGAGAAATAGTACGAGGTATCTGAGAGAATTTACCTGGCGGAGTTAACCCATTCCTACCTGGTGAGGCAGCAGTACGACCAGGAGACTGCATGGGTCTAGCTAGGGACTGCTGGGGTGGTCTAGAGGGTGTGGAATCTCTTGATCCTGATCGCGAAGAGGTTTTACTTGATCCTCCTTGAGAGGCAGCTGGTTCTCTGGCAGGACTAGGATCTGATTTTGATGGTGTCTTCATTGCCCTAGGAGAGTTTCCAGAATTTGCTACCTGAGCAGCTGGGGGTTTTGTGGCTTGCCCACGAGTAGGAGGCTTTTTTGGTATAGGGCTGGTACTGGGAGAACTGCTTCTCACACCAGGGACATGAACCATTGTCCTTCCTCTTGAAACTGCAGGGACTTGAGCATGTCTCTGTTGAGAAGTCATGGTCTCAAGACTAGGTCTTGGTTTTCCAGTGATAAGACTTTTATACACTTTCTTACCACCTTTTAGGCTTTTAGCAGATTCCTCCTCTTTCTTTTTAGACTCCAAAGTGCTCTTCTCACCCGGTTTCAATATTCTTGGTCCTTTATGGGCAGGTGCCTTATTGTCATCTTGATTTGAAGGCAGGTGGAAAGGGGATCCAATAGAAATGCCAGATTTGAGAGAAAGGATAGAATCCGAATCAGACGATCCTTGTCTGGATAGACTGGCTGCAGCCTGGTGAAGACTGCTAACAATTGAATTGGCACCCTCTTGGATGGCTTTCCAGTCAAATGACTCGGAGTCTGGAGACAAGGCTTGCTCTGAAATAGGACTGTGTGTATCTGTGAGATCCAGTATGAGGTCTGGCTCCTCTGCTAAAATGCCATCAGCTAAAATGCCTTTCTCCTCCTTAACACCTTGATCATCACTCTTACTTCTAGGTAGTTGCTTCTTTTTCTTTGGCATTGCAGAACTTATGCACTCTTGAAGGAGGTCATCCTCAGAATCAATACTGAGTGAACTCAGAGAACTATTTCGAGAGAAACAAACAGGAGTATCCTCCACATGAAAGGCTTTTGGTGCATAGCCAGAGGCTTGAGGCCTGGGCATTTCTACTTGTGATGTGTCCTCTTTGTGTGAGCAATCTTTGTTGTTGTTTTCTTGGTCAATGTCACTAAGAGAACTGAGGGAGGAATTTCTCGAGAAACACACTGGGGTGTCCTCTATTGAAAAGTTTTGCTTTTCATCAGGCACTGTTCCAGTATTTTCTTTGGATGCAAGCGAAAAACCTGGTTTTTGAAGGGCCTTTGATGGGGCACTCTGAAATGTGGTCACTCTGTTGGTGTTTCCAGAATGCTCTCCATTACTCTTTGAAGGTGGAAGCTTTCTTTGTTCCTTATCTTTTCGGAGTTCAGCTTTCTCTTTGGAAAGGTCAAGATCGTCGTCCTCGAAGTCAAGTGAGCTTAGAGAATCATTGCGAGAAAAGCAATAAGGAGTACCCTCAATTGGTGTGTAATGGTGTGGAGAATCAAAGGCAAATCCTGGACGGGTACGGTCCTCCGTGTTCAGAGGCTTTTCTGCCAATGCTCTGGGGCCTGCTTTAGACTCTAGTTTTTTTGTTTCTGTGTTTTTATCAGGATACGCTGCGTCTGATAAGTTGCTTGAAGCATCTGGTCGTTTAAGCATCCTTGCTCTGTATTCATTGCTTTGCGGCATTGGCTTTACAGGAGAAGTTGGCTTTTTCTTTTCAAACTCTTGCTGAACTAGACTGCCAGTAGCAGTAGGTGGATGTTGAGGTTGATCTGACATTTTTTGCACTCTGAATGGCTTGTGTGTTTTTCCTTTAGGCATTGCTGAGTTGATGCACTCAGCAAGAATGTCCTCCCCTTCATTCTCAGCAGGAGCACACTGCACATCAAAAGCTGCAGAATTATCTGCTGTTTCTGCACTTTTACCCTCTGGAACAGTGTCTCGTCTTTGATTTGAGATCTCTGCTTTGGGAGCTGAAATTTCAACAGTAGCCAACTCATTCGGAGGTGAATCAATAGTAAGGTCACTAAGAGATGTTGCTGTGGAGAAGTTAGTAGGTGTTCCTTCTACGCAATAAACCCGCGGCATGTCCTCGCCATGACTTAACGCCATATGTTTTTGCAGTTGTCCTCTGTTTTGTGTGGGGAGTAGTTTGTAAACCGGGAGCTGGCTTGGTTTACGCACCACCGGTGGTGGTATTCTTGAAGTGTTTGGGGGTGCTTGCTTCTTGGGTTTTCTTGAGGACTTTGTAGGCATGGCTGAATTTATACACGCTTCTAGGATCTCTCTATCATCATCATCATTGTCAGAATCATCCAATATGTCTTTCTCAGATTCAGTAGTTGCTGGAGGCTTGTCTTGCCTCTTAGGCTCATTAGTGTCTTCCTTCTCCAGTTCTGTCTTGTTTCCATGGTCATCCTCATGAAGCGGGGGCATTATCTTTAACTCAACATCCTTCTGAATAAAGGGCTCATCCAGACTTAATGCACTGAGGCTAGAGGCACATGAAAATCCCTCTGGCGTACTCTCTGTAGCAAAATGAAGAAGGGTGTCATTATCTGGAAGAACTTGCACTTTTTGCACAGCGGCATTGACAGCTGCATGTCTTGGCGCCAAGTCACGTTTCTCGGCATGCGGTGGCACGCTAACTTTCTGCTTTATGGATGTTGTACGTGGGGGTGGTGGTGGGGGTGTCTTGCTACGACTGGGTGGCATTGTTTGGCCGGGGCTATCGGGCAGGTCACTAGGGCTGATTATACCGCTGACCATTCCGCTGTATGGCTCACTCTGTACTGAGCTTGCAATGGAGTGGCTCTCGAAGCTGTCAAGAGAGCTGACGGAAGTGCATCTGCTAAAAACAAGCGGGGTTTCTTGCACGTAATGCTCGGGTGGACTTTTGGGGGTCTGGGCACCACTTTTTGATGGTGATTTAGCACCTGATGAAAATTCTACTACTTTCTGATGTCTGGAACCCTCACCATGCCCAACATGAGATCCTTGCTGTCGCGGTGGCTTCATTCTGACATAATGGCTGGATGATTGAGCTTCTGTTGTGCGCTGATCAGGAACACTATTAGAGGATTTCTCTGGAACAGGCAAATTTGCGTACTTACTAGATGCATTGACATTCTGCTTACAGCTCTCCATTTCATCTTCAGAAGATAAGGACGATAGAGAGCTCCCCCTTGAGAAACATATAGGTGTACCCTCCACACAGTAGGTCTGCAATGTTTCTTGATTTATAGCAGGAGCCTTGCAAGTGGCCTTTTGAATCGCCCTGCCAGGACCTGGTCGAGTCTGAGCTGAGGTTTGCTGTAGCTGTTTTTGCCTATTCTGAGGTTTTATTGATGTAACAGAAGACGAACTGTCCTGGCTTAACTGGTCCTTGACAGAGCTCTGTGAAGATGATGCTTTTGAATGACTGAATACTGGCTTTTTTGAAGATGTCTCAGAATACTTCAGACTATAATCAATAGGTTGTTCCACATGGTGATCTTCACTGTATTTTATGCTATAATTTGTAGGCTGCTCATCAAGTTGTTCCTCTTCTGAATAGCGCTCACTGTAGTTAGTTGGTTTGTCATCACCAAAATCATCCACAGTACAAATTGTTTGGTTCATTTTTTTATTCATTCCATGACCAGACGCACCGCTGCTTTGCTCATTAGGTCCCCTGGATCGAAATCCTCCAGACATGTCTTGTTGAACAAACAGGGGCTGGTATTTTTTAAGCTTATCTTCATTTTCACCATTTCCCTCTGGGTACATTGGGTACCCTGGGCTCTGGGACCTGGGTGGATTGTGGTCGGAGCGTTTCATTTCATCCTCCAAAATCTTGGGCCTTGCCCACCTCTCACTCTGGCTTGGGCTTTGTCGGCCAGAATTGAGCTGCTCATCTGAATACTTCAAACTGTAGTTAATTGGCGTGTCTAGATCGCCATCATCATCCTCCATATGATTTGCATTGTGTATCTTATGGGCAAGGTCAGCTGGGTATTTCCTGTAGACACACCATTTTCCTTCATCATCTTCAGAGTAGGAATCCACAGATGGTTTCATCTGACCCCTTTTTCCATAGCCATCTGTGCTGCTGACACTATTAAGGCTGTCATTAGATGCTCTATACTCCAGTTTGGGCATCGGGCAAGGTCTGCCCGATGTATCCGGTTTACTATAGCTGTACATATTTTGGTGACTGTGAACCCCAGTCTGACGTCTGATGAGGTCATCCTGAACTATGTGAGGGTCAGGAGCAGCAGTTCGGTCATCCAGGCCCAAGTGCATACTTTGTACTTCTTCCATTACGATTGCTATTTGTGCTGCAGTGGTAGGAATTTGCATTCCCATTCTTTTACCCGAGTCAGGATCTGGGTGGACACCTCTTCTCTCCCGATCCAGACTCTTGTCTCTCTCAGCCCTAACACTGTCTGCATTTCCCCTGTTATCACGAGAAGTTGGGCTGGAGAGTACTGGTGTGTTCATGTAAGGGGAACGAACACCAACACCACTAGTGTTAAAACCATCTGGCCTGCAAACTCCATCACCGTAAACGTTGTGCTTGTGCCGAGGCTTGTTCCTGTGAGAAGCCTTAGGACTCAAATTATCTATATTATCAAAAGTTTCAGAAAGATGCTGTGCATCCAGTTCTTCAATTAGTGCTTTCTGTTTTCTTACATGTAGTGAAGGCAGGCTAGATCCAGGAGACATTATGTTCGCGTCTTTGTATTTGGCAGGCCGATTGGCCATGAGGTTTCTCAGAGCTGCAGCACTACCCATAGCAATCATTTTGTGCTTGGAGTGAATCAGATTTTTTAACATACTAACTGCACCCATATCCCACAACGCCTCCTGGTCTTTTGCATTTCGAGCAGAGAGGTTCCACAGAGTTCCACAGGCATTGCTCACTATGGTTAAGCTGTGAGATTTCAGATGCTGAAGAAGGGTCTGCAGACAGCTGCTCTCTCGCAGGATTTGCCTACAAAAATATTATAAAAGAGACAAGAATTAGCATTTGCAGCACTGGGAAATTAGCAACAATTGCTTATGAAAAAAAGAAGCAAGAGAACATAGATTTCACCTGTGCTCCTCATTTGTGGCTATAAGGCTTGAAACATTCCTCAAGATGCCTCCACCACTTTCTATAATGGCAAGGGTGTTAGTTTGGCTTCGGTAAGTTAGCGTGCTCACTAAAAACGCCAGGGCGCCAGCAACAGAACAGATATCAGCCTTGTTTTCAGTGCAATGAGCAGATAAGTTCCAGAGGGCACTAAGCACACTTTTTAGTGTCGATTCCTATAAAATCATAAGGATTCATACAAGATGTCAGGATACAAAACACACAACAATGATGTTTACTGTGTATACTGCACCTAAATCAGTTCTTACCTTTTGAACCTCAAGGGCACACTCCATTAGAGCCCTAACACTACCAACCTCACGCAATGTCTTTTTACTATTGACATCAGCACGCCAAGACAGGTTTCTCAACACACTGGCAATTACCTGAAGAAATAAAAATGATCAAATTAAAAATAACAGGATTGGTGTAAGACAGGTATACATTCATAAGTGCTGTATGATATTAAAGTTACCTGCTGCAAATCCTCACTCTCAGATTTCAATTGAGCTACCATGGCCCTCATACAGCCCTTCATAGAACAAAGTGTGGCCTGTAAAAAAAAAGAAAGAAAGGATCATGGTTAATAATAATAACAACAACAACAGTACCATTATTACAATAATTGGTTCAAATCTGAAACTGAATAGAGTTCCCTACCTTGTTGGCTACATCTCCAAAAGTTAAGTTGGTTAAAGCCATGCCAGCATATCGTCTCAGTGTGACACTGTAGTGGTCACTCGTAAGGCCATAAATTTCACAGTCCACCTGCAACAGTTCGCCTATAGCCTGCAGTCCACCTACAAACCATAAACATCCAGTCATTCTTAAAAATACAAAATATACAGTACATAGTATACATGTTGTTCTCAACAAACTCACTGAGATGCCTGGAAATCTGAGCAAAAGGCAGGACACAGGAAAAAACTTACCCAGTTCGTTCATTGCATGTCTATGCTCCTCATCAAAGGACAGCTTCATGAGGACACAAACAGCTGGGCAGATCTGGTGCTCCATAGGGGAAGGCACTAAAATAAAAAAATAAATAAAAAGTACATTAGATAAATAAAAGTGCCACTTAGTAGGACAGCTACGACAGTACCATTCTTAAACCGAAGCGTAAAACAAAGAGAGAAAAAGCACAAGCCAAGCTTACTTGGGTTTTTGTCTTGGTCTACTCCACGTTCATGGCTCTCCTGCCATTCCCAGCAGGTCTCGCAGTAAGCCCTGATCTGTTCCAGCAAGTGGAGCACTCGGATCTCTCTCCGGCCACGCTTGTCGTCTGGCTGCGAGTGGATGATGTTATGTAGGGCAGCACTGGCCCTGGCTCGGGCCTCCTTGCTGCCTCGAGAGTTGCCCAACAGAACAGAGTCCTTGTCATTGCCATGTAGGAGCTGGATAAGCAGCGGCAGGCAGCCAGACTGACGCATAGCTATACAACTGTCCTGAGAACTGGACATGGCGAGGAGAGTTCGAGACATATCATCCTTATCATGAGTGCCCAGCATGGAGAGCAGAGAGTACACCATTTCCACCTGCAGAGAGGGGACAATAGTCAAGATTTCTTCATGCTAGTTGAATGGTTAAGCGCACAAGGAAACTGCTGAATATAACCCCAATTAGGTAAAACACCTAATGAGCTGAATAATAAAATTATGGTTTATGTAGCAATAAATGTTTTATTTGTTACATTTATTTGTCTGTCCTACTTACAATGACAAATTTAACAACTGATTAAGTCTCTCCCCCTGGTTAAAATTTCCCCAAACAGAACAGGCACAGCTACATAGATCATCTTTTTTTTTTCTTAATTAAATATCATCTTTTATACGTCTTCCGTGTGATTTATTAGTTCACCTTGGTGCCCAAATGACTGGTAAGTCTGCGTGGAACCGAGTAGCTTCCTCCACTACTCATCTCACTGGCTGTGTCATGATCCACACGAGAGCTTGAAGCCTGGCAAAACAGAGCAAGTTCACTTTAGGAAGACACAACAAAACTCTCTCTCCATCCCTCTACCCCTCTAACATTTACTATTAACCACATAACCTCAGCTAAGGTCACTAAATCACATTTGATCCCTGTGGATAATTCCCTGACACGTCTGTGGCGCCATCTGTCTGCAAAATGCTATTGTTCAGCGAGCCACGAATATGGCATGCAATTCACCAGCAAGGCCACAACGGGCATTTAAACAAATTCATTATATTACTATTTAAAACACTCCTTGAATAGACTCAAAACACTTTCCAAATTCGTTCCAAAGGACAAAATTAAACTGCATAAGAACCACCATTTTAGTGAGAAGAGCCGGAACATGCAAGTTTGTCTTTCCTTACCTGAGAGCAAGCTCCATTCCCGATGACCGAGTCTCCCGATGCCTGCGCACCCTCAGCCTGGGCCATGAGGTCATGCTTGGCCTGAAGATGGACGAAACAACAAATGTTACAGAAGACGTAATAAGGCTTAAAGAAACAAAGTAAGAAAACGCAGCGAGCCTGCTGCTGGGACACATCATCAAGATCGTGATAAATCATGTCATGATGAGCTGTTCTGAGATATATTCTTTTCTTTTTTTTTTTTTTACTTTTTTTTTTATAATAAATGATATACACTGTGGAAGCAATAGTGTTTCAGTGTTCAGTTTTTGATTTATTTATCGTTAAAAGTTAGCTTTTTTTTTTTTTTTTAATGCAACTCTCCTGTTTTGCTAGAGATTTCTTAACAATTCTGCACATCGTAACAATGTCTTTGAAAATTATACATTTAATTTCCATGTGTGCCTGAGTAAAGCAAAGGAAAGTGTGTGTGTGTGTGCACACACCCATGAATCTCCCCAGGTCTCTCTCGATCTGTCAGGCACAAACTGACAGGCCCAGCCCTGACAGTCAGTCAATTAGTCAGCTGTAGTACCTCCTAGAGTTTCTCATCATGACCTACATAATCCTGACATCGCACGCGCACACACATTCAAGCGTACTTTGGCACCTATATATGCAGCTGATTTATACATCAACATCTTCCCAAACATAAACTCCTCATCATCATAAATGCACACACACAACCTGGTACTGAGTCTTCCACTTGCACATCAAGCCTTATGGCCCCTGATCTGTACTGTACATCTAAAAGGCAGGTCATCTCTGGACATCTGTTCATGCTCTGTCATGCAAAGTGTCTATATTTGGTGCACAACAGTACTACATTCAAATGTTCACACATGTAGAAAGTGTATAATGACAGACATAGTAACAGGTCCACGGGCAAAAATTTGTGCAACATTACAAAAAAAAAATCATCTAAGCAAGAGAAATGCTCTTGCGTCACATAATATATTTTTATTATTTTATGGTTAATTTAAAACAAATATAGAATCGAATCGATTTTCACTCATTTCAAGCTTGAATTGGTCTTATGCTGTTTTTTTTTTTTTATCTCCAAAGAAGCAAAATCAACACCACTTTGTTTTAGTTAGTAAAAATGTTAACCTTATATTCGTTTTCCAATAATCGAATAAAAAAATATATATATTAGACGCATTTGCCTATGTTCATGTGCCAAGATAGAAAGAAGCCAGAAAAAGAGGCGGAAATTGAGACATCCTGTCATCTCAGATTAAGATCCCCGAGAGGGTAAGATACTTGTATGATGTGACCTAGATCATCAAAACCTCTGCATTTGACTTTTGAGATTAGAAAACCTCTGAAACAGGCGATAAGATGTTCTGAGGGTGATGTATCACTAAATTAGATCACGGTCTATGTTTATCGAGACCACGATAAAGTACCTCAGTGGAGTGTACGAGTCCTAGTTCGGGACTGCATGACTCTCTGATGGCACTCAGACGCACCATGTACAACCTGCTGTTTATTTGCTTGAGTGGACCAAGCTTTCATGGAGGGTGTTGCGAGTTTGGATGACTAACCTCAGTTTCTGCTGGCTGGGATTGCAAGTGTTGGTGCAGCCGCAGCATGTCCTTCTCGATCTGCTGGATACGCGCTAACCGCACCTGAAAACATAACCACGTTACAGATTTTACAGAATTTAGAGACAGAATTTATCAGATCATGCGTTAAAATTCTGCGGGGTTAAACTTGGTTCAAATCCTGTGACTGCCCCTGTTGGTGCTTTAAGCAAAAGACTTAACATTGAACAACAAGAGCGCCAATACTGCTAGCAAAAAAATCTTCGAAAAATGTTTTACCCCCCACCCTACTGCGTGCTGTTAGAAAATAGCAAGGCAAAAACAAAGCGACTGCAGTCCAGGCAGCCCCAGTCCATGTTTTCTATTGGTTCACAAAGCCAACACTTTCACCTCCCTTTCACTGAACCGGCTTTTCCGCAAGGGGTATTTTATTTGCACCAAGTTTGACCTATACTTAATCAGAAAAAAAACAGGAAAGTATATCATATCGACAAAATCGCAGAAGTCACCGCTGAACCACAGATATCATCCCCCTGGAGTACATTCAAACATAACTATTGGACGTTTTGTTAAGGGACACCTCACCTGTGCCCTTTTCTCCATGTCCTGGCACGTGCCCAGCTGCTCCTCCATTGCTGCCCGGATCTGCCGAGCCTCGTATTCCAGCTGCCTGCGCGTCATGTCTGTCTGTAATGAGAACTACGCAGCAAAAAATAAAAATAAACATCATGAATAAATAAATTTAAAAAAGAGAGAGAGTAAAACCAAGCTAATCTAGCATGCCAACATTATCCACATTCATTTCTGGTTCAATACACCTTTTCTATGATAAAAACTTAATTTATGAATGTACACTTTCAGTCAGCGGCAGGCTGTCGATCCTTTTGGTGAGGTTTTGCAACTGGGCATAGTACCAATCCTTCTCTTTCTCCTCTTTCTGAAGCTCAGCCATTAACAATGACCTAAACAGATTAAAAAGCAGACAACAAGGCAAACAATGCTGTTAAACATTACACTGGGGGGTGGGGTGGGGGCACATTATTACACAGGTGGGAAGTAACAGAGGAACACAGCACCAGGGTTACATGTAAAATCAACAGAAAAACTATTTCAGATTTAGGAAAACGCTCAGACGGAGGGACGTTTGATCCTTTGGAGGCCAGAAAATCTACAGGAGCTCAAGGAAAGTACGGTGGTGCTTGAAAGTTTGTGAACCCTTTAGAATTGTCTACATTTCTGCTTAAATATGACCTGAAACATCACATTTTC
>JAQLOM010000009.1:4525645-4535814 GCA_030068315.1 Chrysichthys thysi | reverse complement strand
CTGCATGTTGGAGTATTTTTCCTTTAAGTGGAAAGATTTAATTTCATTATTTTTGAAGTCATTTTTACTTTGCAGCACTTCCTTGCACGTGCCGAAGACTTTTGCACAGTACTACACACATATATATATATAGTGTGCTGAACACATCGTACTGTAGGTTTCCATTCAAATGCTTTGCAAATTTCATGCAAACATCCAAAGGGCTGGCTAACTGTTTAAGGAAATGCAAACTTTCTCGACTATTCAAAAAGGAGGCCATGAGCTACATCCAACAGCCACAATTGTGTGGCCCTGCTTGATGCAGTTCCTTGGGAAATGCATCCAACCAAATTCGTTAGAATATATAACTAATGGAAATATCAGGCGCAGAAATAACATCTCTGCTTAAATTGGGGTTAAAAACAGTCTCTAAGACCAGATTTTGGAACTTAAGTCGTGTCACTTGCGAGCTTGAGGTACGATCGGAATAAGCGTTCACACTCGGTGAACATTTCTTGGGGGGAGACAGGCCAGACCTACCTCAGATTGAATATAAAGATATTTGGCGCACTAAACCGATGCAGCCAGTGGAACTTTATTACACCCTTAAGTATTATATTTGGTGTAAATGCTGTTTAATAAGGCAGCATGGGGTTTAAGACACAACCCTGCTACATCATCATACAAGCTACTGCATGGTTCCTTTTAATACATTCTCCCAGTTGTTGTTTTTTTTTTTTTTTAATTTTCCACACAGTTCTCTTATTCAGTTTCGTACAATATTAAAGGTAGCTAATTGGACATTGAAAAGGATCGTTATTTAAGGGGACTGGAAATGCCGAGAGCCATAGTTGTACCGTCCTGAGCAGATACTACTATAAAAAAAAAAAAAATCATATTTCTAGTAAATGTTTCCCTAGGAGTCATACTTATTCATATCTGGAAATAAGTGTCTTTACATTAGTGACTTTATATTAAGAAAAGAATTTCACTGAACTTGGAACATTTGGCAATAAACTAGCTTTATATTAGTGGCTTAAACTTCATGCCTGAGTATCATTAGCTTTATACAAGAGACTAAATAGAAGAAGCAGCTTACTTTAAGGACTTTATATTAGTTGCTTAACATTAGGGACTTTATATAGTGGCTTGATATTAAAAAGGGAATGGTGGTGCACTTCTATATGTGACAAAGGCTCGTCTTCTAGTGATTTCATACAGGTGACTTAACATTAGTGGCTTAAACTTAGTGTCCCACCTGAGTGACTTAACATGAGTATTCAAATTACTGGCTTAACACGAACGACTTGAGGTGAATGGTCTCATGAGAGTGACGTCATATTAGTGAGACGTCAGGCTTTACATTGAGAAAAGATTTTCACTGTAATTGTTCGTGCGCTGATAAAGGTGAAATGTAATACTAGTGGCTTAACATTTGTGGCTTTAACATAGTGACTTTCCCAGACCTTTGCAAAACACAATTATCCATCAAACTTGCATGTTCTCTTAATATTAATCTCTTAACCAAGAGCCGATTGTACCTTTTCCTCGCCTTTTCCATTCAGGTTTTCTTATGTGCAAATTCAACGCTCACAGAGAACAGGTGGATGGTTCATTCGGGCGCATCATATTCCAGTTCAAAGGCAGTCCAGTACAATAACCGTGAATAAAACAACAACGTCCTTGACCGAGAGTTTAAATAATACCCAATGGATGGCGTTCTGATTACGGAGATAATTGCTGCAATCCACTCTTTCAAGGTTTTGCTTTCCAAGCAGTCTCACCGACAGCTCGCCCATCGCACGTACCTTCATATTAGAGGCCTCGGTCTCCAGCTTGGTGAGGTGATTCGAGTTGTCCTCGAGCTCTTGTCTCAGGTTGGAGTTCTCCATCTTCAGGGCCTCCACTTGCTTCAGCAGCTGATCATAGGATGCTGCAGCCATCTTGGACTACCTTTTGACCTAAGCAGCAGTAAATAACAGAATGAAGCACGCGTTATTGGAACGGTAACTAGCTTCCAGTTGTATAATTGCTTATGCGACTCTATCCAGGTACCCGGAGCAAGCCTCCTCACATTTCTACAGAGATCACTGCCATTCTGGAATAAAACGTCTAACGGTTTCAGGGGGTAATTAATGTCCACATTATCTACACCCGATAAAAAATAAGGCGCAACTAAAGAAGACCAAATCTATTTTCGTCAAGAAGGTCAACAGCCGTTGTGAAAACAAAGAGAAAACGCAAACTGCTAGAAAAGAAAAGAGATGAGACCATCATCCAATTACCAACAGACCAACACAGAGTGACCTTCATACTACGGCGGGGCCATATCCGTCATCAGATCTGTGTGACGGATGTGCGTGTGCACAATTTAAAAATCAATAATGTCACGTCAACGATTATAACCAACAATAAAACTGCTGTAGCGATAAAATTAAGCACTGCATGCTCAAGGCAGCTGATCATACAAGTGACGATTCTTGTGAAAAGACATAGTCCAGACATATATGCATCCAGAATAAATTCTGATTTCCAAATGACATCTTAAATCAGCTACACTCCTGCGTTCATTTGCCTGCTTCCTATCTGACCCAAAGAACGCTCTGGAACATATTGCATACTTTACTATTTACTACAAATATTCATTTTGAGCACCGTTCAGCCACTTTTGAAACCCATATATTGAAGGTTTGGGAAAATCCTAAACTGATTCATTTAACCCACTGGACACTCCAGTGTGCTGCCTAGTCCAGTGTTCTGGTTTCCTCTTAACCTAATTAACAAGGATAAATGAAGTAGTTAACATAATTAACAAAAGCTAGTTGGCTACTTAAGTGCATTAATAACATCTAATAACGTGCACGAAGCTGCACCATTAAAATAACAACACAGATGATAGGGGAATGTTTAAATTCCCAGAAAAGGGCCAATTACCCACGTCTAGTTGCCTTGGTCACGGTGTGTAGCGAGTACTAGTTACAGTATATGAACAGATCGCTGCATGTTACGTGCATACGCAGGAAACCAGGCCTGGATGATACATACCGATAAATTATCGCTATCGCGATATTACCATTCATATCGTTTGCCAACGGAATATCGTGATTTACCAGAAATATCAACTTTCCTTTAGCATGCCGTATACAGTGGACCCTCGGCTTGCGAACGCATTGGACGGCGAACAAATCAACGTACGAACTAAACTCCAGAGCAGATTTTGTACCGAATGACGAACAAATCCTCGAATGACGCACAGGCAGCCAACCCATGCTTCGTGGCACAAACCTTAAGCACTCGTGGTGGGAACGTGTTCAATGCATTTTTTCGTTGCGTTTCTCTGCATTTTTGCTCTATAAGCTTCATTATGGGTCCCAAGAAAGTGGAAATGGTAGTGAGAGCAAGAAGCCTAAGCGTATATCAGTTGAAATAAAGAAATAATCACAAAACATGAGAATCGCCATCATTGAGGGCTGAAATAGATTAATTGTATTTACATTCATTTCAATGGGAAAAACTGATTGTGATAAAAAAAATTTATTAGCGCGAAAATGTCCGAAAATATCGTGATATGATTTTTAGGTCATATCGCTCAGCCCTACAGGAAACTTACAGATAACAGGACATGGAGTCATGAATAACTTTAAGGCTAAATGCTAATAGCTCTATCATGGTCAGGGTGGTGAAGACTATACCAGGTAGCACAAGGTTGGAGATCCATCAGTCTATCCAATGGTACGTTCATTCACACCTTGGGCCAATTTTGCCTAGGCAATCCTCCAATCGGCATGTTTGGTGTATTGTTTTTTGTTTTGTTTTTTTGGGGGTGACCGGAGATCCCTGAGGAAACCCACATGGACACAAAGGGAACGTGGGGAAACCTGAGCAGCAGAGTTGTAAATATTGACCAAATTTAGTTATTTAAGCTGGACTGGGATTAGATCTGAGAGAAGTTAAGACTAGCTGTTACACACGCACATCACAGGATGATCTGGGAAGGTAAGTGTTTAAGACCAGCCAGGTCCATGGTGTCTCGATGTGGGTCGGTTTTGCTCAACTCCTCTTAATTCATATATATAAAAAAATATCAAATAATAATTTGTATATACATGCCCTTACACCTATAAGCCTACAGGGTTTACAGCAGGGTTGCCATGGTAACTGGTTTCTTTCTATTGATCGCATCTCTTATTGAACAGATGGCGCCCTCCTATATATTTCAAAGGCTCTTGAATATAACCCCCCCACCCCCCCGTTTTTTTAAATAAGTATCTTTGGTCAAAAAAATGGGTACGGACTACAAACCCAAGCAGCCTGAAGTCTGATGTCAGGCCTGAACATCATGATCGATCGTGATTGGCGGCCTGAACAGAAAGTAGAAGAAGAAGAAGAAGAAGAATCAGCAGTGGAAGGGCAGAGATTAAATATTTGTTAGTGTTTGAGTTGATATCAGTCAGGGAGCTTTTGTGCTACATTCGGAATAAGTCGGGAATTAAACAACGGGGCGTGCCGTTAAAGGATATTAAACGACGACAATGCGGTGTATGAGCATTCTGCTTCCGACACAGCAATTTGCCAATCACTCCTTTTTAACTGTTTGGAGTTACGTTTAACGTTTTGGAAGATCCGCAAGCCAGGTTCCTCTTATCACTTACCTTACAGCAGCCTACAAGTGACATGAAAGCAGACTTTCACATTTATCTTTTTTCAGTCTTTCCTGACGTCAACAAGAAAAAACAAACAAACAAAAAACAGCTTTTCGTGTCAACGTCAAAACGTCAACTGATCTTTTTCTTTGCCAAATTACAATTGTACATTTGTGTATTAAGCATCAAGAATGGATGGAGCGTCTACCACATAGTTCCTGTGCATGCGGTGTTACTATAGGAACAACACGGTTTCGGAGTTTAACACATGAAGGAAAAATGAATCAATAAGCGCTTTCTTTTCTTTCTTTTTTTTTTTTTTTTTAAATAAATAACATTTATTTGTCTTAAATGATGTTTTCTGTCTTTTTTCCTTCTTACAGGAAACGACCTGAAGAATTTAGAAGAATTAAAGAGTCCCTGCTTTAACGTGTAATTTGGCATCCATGTTGCTCATCCCTTTAAACAGAAGACAAGACGTCTGCGCTAGACTTTTAGGCTGATGGATGCTGGACTAAAATGGCTTCTCCAAACATAACTGCGTCGCAAAAGACCTAATTCCATCAAACGAACATCAGGGACAATTAGCGCGCAGGTTTCCGTCTAGGAGGATAACCTGATCGGGAATTTTCCTTATATGGCCGTCTGTGGAATAGCGCGAACGGACTCGGACTGACAGATGGGAGAGGCGGCCGACTGCCACACATATTCTGCTGACACACATTTGCTGACACACATTCGGTGAACAAATCATCATCAGCCAATAATGTTGCGCATTATGGGAACAGAAACGCACACATTTCAAAGGAGCTTAAAAGAAAAACTCGTACATTGCCCTAATTTAATAAGCGGCCCAACATCGGTCATTTTTCTTTCCCCACAGAGACACGTCAGCTCCTTACAGCCTTGTGTAGGTACTAGAGAAAATCCTGAGAACCTCCTAAGGGCACTCAAGAAAAACCCGTTTAAGGAGCAAGCAGACTAAAATGGTCGACACTGCGACGGAAGCTTAGGAGGTGCGCTAGAAAGACGAGCTTTTAAGATGAGGTGGACCCTACACCACGTGAACGAGGATGAACGATGTCTTACATACATTTTATTCACTAAACCCAGCACGATGCTATTAAAAAATGTGTGAGGACACAAGAACTAATGACTTCTGCTCCTGGTGCACGTGCTGTCACAGCGTTCACTCAAGCGGAATCCATTTTGGAAGGCTGGTTTTTACATTTATCTGAGGTGCAGCTTTATGGATAAAGCATGCTTTCCCCCCGTTCAGGCATGCAGGTTTCTATGAAACCCTGCAGCCAAGCCGCAAGAGCGCGAACGCCCTTCCCTTCAGTCCACAAAGACACAGCGGGGCGACTGCGTACGCCTATTAGTGCACACCTTGAGCGCTGATCTGTGCGAAACCACCCCGGGAAAAAAAAAAAAACAAAAAAAACAAAAAAAACAACCAAGTCGCCAAAAGAGCAAGACGCGCTTCTCGGAGGAATCCTGAAAAACCACCACCACCATGACATGTCTGCTTTGTTTGAGCATCACCCTCAGCCCCTCCTTCCTCCATCACGGCTCTTAAAGGACATTTTTACACTTCTGTTACATTCGCATCTCTCCGCTCTCGTCCCCTACGAGCCGTTTTTGCCTTCATAAAGCAAGAAGCGGAGAACCTGCACACATCCCCCAACACCCACCCAGTCTGCCTCTCAACAAGCATCAAAACAATAGGCTTAGCGGAACCGCCTCACTATTCAACTACACACACACACGCGCGTGCACGCACACGCCCATGGCCCAAACGCTCCTCATTCACCACGGAGGCTGTTCCGAATCCTCATGAAAAGACGGCAGGAAAACACAACCGCACATCCTGGAAAGATGGAAAAAGCACAAACCTACCCCATTGCGATACCAGCGACAGCCTCCATCCCATCTCCCCTTCGAGCTGGCTCCTTTTTTTTTTTTTTTTTTTTTTTTTGCACGGCAGCAACCCGCCAGCACGATCCCATGGGCGCTGGGGGCGCCAATCAGAGGGCTCACGTGCTCGGAGCCGGCGCTGCAGTGGCCGGTCGGTGGCTGGCTCGCGTCCCAATTGCAGCTGCGTCCCTCGGCTCAATTAAAGCCCTTACAGTGAGCGACATGGAGTGACGCGGGGGAAGGTCGTAATTGGGACGGTGTGGGAGGTCAGAGGGTCTAAAGGTCACGGCGTGAAGCTAACGGGTTGATAAAAACAGTCTAATTACGTACATATCATGGCTAGGGCAAACATGATTGCGACTAGGCCCGTATGGTATAAAGATTTCAATCACCTCGACGCAGTACTACACTACCATAACACTCTGAGCCGTCACCTGAGTTCAGCTGAACTCCCAAGTGGTAAGATTTTGCTTCAGGAATTTAACATGGGCTCAAGCTACAATGAGTCATCACCCAAAAAAACATGCCTTAAAATGAGGGTTTCCATTCCAATAAAATGAGACGCGAGCTAATTCGCAAAATCTGCAATTAGATCTAGAATTAGACCCCCCCCACACACACACACCTCATATCCTCCACAAAAACACGTTAAACATGAAGATAATTACAATCTGATTAAATATGCTTTGTTTAGTTTTTCGCTTTCCTGCACCAGGGAGTACTCAGACGTGTTTGAACGCTTTCGGCCAAGCGGACATCGGATCAACCTATTTATTAGAGGACTGAATTTAAAATCGTCAGTTTTACTGAATATGTGCTGTGCTGTACTGTACTGTTTACGATGCCTGACCTCAGAAACACCCAAAAAGTCTCCATCCATCTGATTTTCTGCCTTCGCCACTGCCATCAAGAAGTTCCCTACGATAGAGCTGATAAATATTTCATCGCGCCCTCTCCATATCTTCTCAGACCTGAAATGGTGAAACGTCCTTCTTAGTGCTGGGCGGTGTGACCAAAATTCTCTCACTGCATTTTTCAAAATTACATCGGTTTCACGGTTTTTGACGGGGTTTTTTTCTCCCCATGCGTGACGTGTTAACCACATTGATCGTGAGAAGAATTACTGCAGTAGACGGGTTAAGACGGAGTGCCCTATTCCACGCTCATGAGAACTGTAAAAAAACATTTCCACATTAGTATTACATCTAATACAGGTTTGCATAGCCCCACAGTCAGATTCAATTTTCAGAGGGTGGCACTAAAGTAGTGAAGGAATCATATGGCATGACAGTTGCAGTGAAAATGCACAACCTGGGGATTTCCATTTCACTAAAGTATTTCCGACTCGGGATGTCATATCTGGAATCAAGCGTCGTTATCATAGCCCTGAATCCGTCTCTTTCAACTGTGTTCATAGGAACCATGTCTTTAGCTATCGAAGTTGTTATGGGCTGTGTTCCAATATCCATACTTTCATGAGTACGTAGTACACAGTCCGCACTTCCTGAGTGAACAGATTTCAGTAGGTAAGTGTTGTTCCATATCGCCTACTCCATGGTGCACTTACCGGAAATTACGATCACGACTGCCGCCACGGCTCGTCATCCCGCCGAAAATCATCCCCGACTTTGAACAGCGAACAGATTTTTAACCCTTCACAGATTTCTAGCTTGCAAAATGACTCCACTAATGCAGGCTGTGTGGAAAATCTGTTCCGGTAGCCATTTTTCTTTTATATTTCGAGCAGAGTTGGGTCCGCCTCTTCCGCTACATAGCTAAGATGGCGGCTGTTGCGTGCGAAAAGTGTACATTTTTCCACACGTCAAGATGTGACCGTTATGAGGGCAGCAGCCAGGTCCTTTCAGTACACTTATTTTCACCGCAATCATAATGAGAACACCCTACGTACTCAAACTAAGCATAGTAAGTACAGAAAGTATGGCTACTGGAACACAGCAACGAAGTTGGTCATCTCAATCCACTGCTTGCTTTTTCTGTCATACGGCGTACCTTTAGCAAACGCTTCAACAAGTGACATCTGACTTGACGGTCCTTTAGCTTTGTCACTTACTTTTACCTGATGGTGTGGAAGACGCTGATTTTAGTTTAATGCATTCTTGGTACGCCAAAGCATGCTAGCGGCTAAGGTGCTTCAGCAAATTGCTAGTGTTGCCGCCTCCGGCGACAACTTTAGCTCAACGACATCTGCAATAAATTATTGTTTGGTCCACGTCCGACCTTTTAAATCCAAAGTACCTCCAGACAACCGACGCGGCTCCCTTTTTCGGTAAAAGTTCTTCTGGGTCATCATCTTCAACTTTTACATCTGGTTCGGACCTTGCCCTGTCCATTTTCACCACGCACTACAACTCCACTCGTGCTCTGTTCCATGCGTGTCTAGCGGTGCAGCAATGAACAACGTCCCCTGTGAAACAATTAACCACCGCACTGTGTTCTGGACATGTTTCGGCTATTTTAACCAGTGTTGCCGGTTTAGGAATCTACATCATAACAGAAATTAAAAAAAAAAAAAAAAAAAAAAAAAAAAAAAAAAAAGTTTTTCAGTGCGAACTGGTATACCGCCCAGCACTAGTCCTTCTACTGCCAAGTCGTGTCCATAATG
Source organism: Chrysichthys thysi (assembly GCA_030068315.1). Classification (NCBI taxonomy): domain Eukaryota; kingdom Metazoa; phylum Chordata; class Actinopteri; order Siluriformes; family Claroteidae; genus Chrysichthys; species Chrysichthys thysi. Next base: position 4,526,652 of record JAQLOM010000009.1, on the reverse strand, counting down.
TCTCATACGATAAAAATGTTGGTGCAACGACACCCGATGTTGCCTTGCAAAGCTTACTACTTTTCCAGTACTGTTTTTTTTTTACCCAGTTTTGCAGAATGAAATATTTAAAATCATGCATTAAAAAAAAAAAATCAATAATGCAGCAAAGTTTAGCAGCAAGCAAAATAAACAGAACTGGATCAAATGGTGCATAAAGCCACTGACAGCTTAATGCCAAGTAGGTTACCGACTCCCCATCAGTATCACCATCTACATCAGTGTAACAACTTACAAACAACCAGCATCGGTGAATTCATAACTTTGACATTAAATCAATGGAATTTCAATAAAGCTATAGTTAAACATATTGGTTTTAGATTACTCATGAGCAAAAAGAGCTATCCACTTACTCTGTGTACATTTAACCTCTAGGCACTTGTCACTCCAACCTATACATTTAACGGCTATCAGTGGCGCAATATATATATTATATACACACGCACACACGCACATCCCTCGCCATATCGTGGTTCACCTATTGCTGCTTCACTGTATTGCGGTTTTTATATGCAATATAAAAAACAGAAAACTGCTAATTCAAACATATTAAAAGAATATTAAATCAAAATAAAATACAGGAAGTATTTCATCAGCGGATGAATACACAATGAAAACGCAGTGTACGCCACTACCGCTAAAGCTAGTTTGCCCGTGTGAGATTGTACACGGCACACTATTGGCTGATGGATGGGAGGCGACCAACCAGAGGGCTGTGTTCTGTATCCTGGGCGCTGATTGGCTCGGTGACTGTTCATCTCATTATCATCAGCTTCATCGTCATGAGTACTGCACAGCTAATTCATCATCTTGATCATTCAGGTTGTAGTATACGTCAGGGGTCCCCAACCACCAGGCCGTGGACCGGTACCGGCTCTCTTCCATCGCAACATTTTGCCGCCCCCCCCCCGCGCACTCATCCATCGCAACATTCTACCCCCCGTGCACACGCGCTCTCCTCCATCGCA
>JAQLOM010000009.1:4448495-4460142 GCA_030068315.1 Chrysichthys thysi | reverse complement strand
GAGGTGGAGGTATGCTCTGGAAAGGAGAGGGATGAAGGTTAGCTGCAGCAAGACAGAGTACATGTGTGTGAATGAGAAGGACCCGAGTGTAACAGTGAGTTTACAGGGAGGAGAGATAAAGAAGGTGGAGAATTGTAAGTACTTAGGGTCAACAATCCAGAGCAATGAAGAGCGTGGAAAAGAAGTGAAGAAGCGTGAGCAAGCAGGATGGAACGGGTGCAGAAAAGTGTCAGGGGTTTTGTGTGATAAAAGAGTATCAGCAAGAACGAAAGGAAAGGTGTACAAGATGGTGGTGAGACCAGCAATGTTGTACAGCCTAGAGACCGTGGAGCTGAGGAAAAGTCAAGAGAAAGAGCTCGATGTGGCAGAGATGAAAATACTGAGGTTCTCTTTGGGAGTGACGAGAATGGATAGGAGCAGAAATGAGTACATTAGAGGGTACAGGCGCATGTTAGATGTTTTGGGGATAAAGTTTGAGAGGCCAGACTGAGCTGGTTTGGACATGTACAGAGGAGGGATAGGGGATATATCAGGAGAAGGACGAACCACCGGAGAGGAGACCTAGAGGAAGTCCAAAGAGGAGATTTATGGATGTAGTGAAAGAGGACATGAAGTTAGCTGGTGTAAGATAAGAGGATGCAAAGAATAGAGTTCGATAGAGACAGATGATTCACTGTGGCAACCCCTGAAGGGAACAACCGAAAGGAGTAGTTGTAGTGTCTTTTTCTGTTCCCAAATTCACACCAATAGTGTTTTTGTCATTTTAACCCCTTGGGGGGGGGGGTGTGCTTTTTTAGTTGAGGTGCTGTTGAAAACAATATCTTCCAATATATTTAAGTGAGGTTGGATTCGGTGTACAATGTGTATTCTTTTCAGACACTGTAAAGAAACTTGAATCCTTGGAATTGTTATCACAGTAGCACATTCATAGTGCTCAATTACTTCATCCTTATTACACACCTGAATGATATTTTGTAAAGTATTTATACAAGAGGAACACGTTAAGCAACTCTAACACAAATTGTCCATCAAATCTACCAAGAAAAGAAAATTAATCCAGAGACAAAATGGACCAAGCAGATATTAAAGCAAAGGAAGGACAATTTCACATGAGCAGAAACAAATACATTGATAGGAGGTGTACGGTACTCCGTCATCACCCTATCTTAATGAGTACACTACTGAAGTTATTTCAAAAAGGAAGCCAGATGTTTGGGCTTCAATCTGTAACAGTGTTAAATCCTGGTACTGACCTGTTAAGGATCACAGAGCAGGTTCTCCACTGGAAGAATTTCAACCAGAAGGGTTTTAAAGACAACTATGAATCCAGATACCCTGCAACTGGGAACAAGCCCCACAAACGAGGAGAATTCACTGACCAGGTGCTGGACATCACTGGTGGAAAAAAATCTCAAGCTCTGCATGGAATTTGCAGAGTCAGCACCAAGTACTCAGGAGGAGTGTGAAGCTAACCCCAGAGACCCCGTGGTTAATCCTTACCCCTGAGGAGGCTGAACCTGAAAATGTCCTCAGCGTGGAGCCTACAGAGTCTAGAAATCTACAATTTGTTGAACTGCAATCATCACAACCCAGGAAAAGACAAGTTCAAAAAAGTGGTGATGCGTATGAGGACTTTGTGAGGATGGAAACAGGAAGGGTGAAAAAACATATACAGTTAAAATGAAATCCATCTAATCAGGTGCCAACAGGAGACAAACATGAGGGTTGTTCTTTCTGATGAAGAGTTGTGCTGGTACGGTAGAATGTAGCCTAAAATGTACTTTTAATAATTATTTTCACATGCATGGCTGGTAATGAATTGCCATAGCAAAGCAGTGTTGTAAAATGTGTTCCTTATCTCAGACTAGAACCTCAATTTGAACATACTTTTTTGGAAACTGAACTCTCGAGCCGCTGAAAATCCACCGCTTACCGTTGTGTCATAAATGCAAAACCAAATTGTCATGAAATGCGGCGTGGAGGACACAAGCGCGGTGAGCCGAGGAATAAATATATATTGATATATTTATTTAGTAGAAGAGATGGCAAACAAATCCAAAGTCGGCAGGCACAAGGAGAATCCAAAATACGAGCAATGGTCAAGTGATCGGGCAAACAGGCTAAACTAGGAAGAGCAGTAATCTGAATTACTAAACACAGTCCAAAGTCAAAACCGGAAGAATCACAACAAGGTCGAACTAGGGCAGAGCTGGGAATCGTAAACAGGAATCAAAACGGGTCAATACACACAAGAGCTTAACAGGAGTCAAAGGCTTGGCAATAACAGCGTCTATGAAGAGCGTTAATACTTCGCAAAGTTTGTTCAGAAATAAGAGTCTTATATAGTCCAGAATAAACAAGCAACAGCTGTTTCTAATCACGGCCGTGAACTGTGAGCGCAATGTCTACGCACGCGCCACTGGCGCTATCGTGCGAATCACTAAGGCGTTCAAGAACGCATACAGTTCCATCGGTGCGCCTTCGTGCAGTTCATGTCTGCCTCGCGAAAGCGCAGACGGCAGGGCGGAATCCTGACACAAATATGTCAACTTGTTTGGTTAAAAAGACATTGTTAATTAAATGCCTTCAAGAGAAAGCTGTTTATATTCTATTTTTGCAAAACATATTGAGTACATTGGTTTTTAGGACAGAAACGACGACAACGGTGAAAATTTATTCGATATCAAAACATGACTTATAATAGATTTGATAAATATATTCATCACAATAACATCCAATAGTCAAGTGAGCATTACTCTTACATTGGCTTTTACATCATTTCTGCAAGAAATGTGCTGTTCGTGTACCCCAAATTCACCTTGCAAGGTAGAATCAACATAGTCCTCTTTTTTGGCATTTTAAAATGATCTAAATATTACCTTTACCTTTTAAGACTTTGAACTAGATTACAAATTACTAATCCAAATAATCAGGATAGAAGTATTGGGGGGGAGACCATGACGACACGACTTTGAAAAATGCGATTTTCTGATTTGATCTGATCCGATTACTTTGATCCTTACTTTTAGAATTACTTTTGAAAAACCGGCCCAAGAATATTCCATTCCTTAAAAAAGGTCTAACAAATAAAACCTCATTCATGTGCTTCTTGTACCTTTTAAGGACTCATCTAATAATAGTAATAAAAAAGTACAATAAAACTCATAAATAATAAATGCATCAATGAAAACAAAAGCTCTACAGAAAAAAAAGATCATCGCTGACATACTCATTGTATGGAAAGCTAAATGGAATTTATTTTCCATGCTAATACTACATACCACAGCATTTCCATGACATTTGCATATTGGTTACCTCTTTCAGCACTTTCATGCAACATAACATGTGAGTGCCATTTAAATCTGCATTTTTCAACCCTCTCTTACTGACCTTGCTGTCTGTAGGTATTTCTCTAACTGCCCTTGTAGGTTTTTGTGTTGTAAACTGCATAGCTCCTGTGAGTATTGATTACTAATGAAACAAACCCAAAACCTTTTCCTATAGTCCACCAAAAAAAGACCGTCCCAGGGCGTCATGGACAAATTTAAGGCTTTCTTCAAACTTTGCATAAGACATTTCTAAACACACTGAGATCATTCCATATCATATAATTCTTGAACATATGATCAAGCAAACACAAGTATTAAGGTCCAAATCGTTACATATTGTCATATTGCGCAACGGTATGCAATATAAGGTTGCAAGCTGGTGGATGTACAATAATTTCATAATGGTGTTTAGAAAAATAGGTCTCCTGATCCAAGACACTAATAGGCCTCTTCTCGTCTTATCCGTTTGCTCCTATCATGTGTTGGTGCCCTTATCCAGTCCAGAAGATGCTCTTTGTAGTTTCCATCAAAAACACATCTCTGTGTTAGTACAAATGAGTAAGCCAAAAGAATGACAAGAAAGCCTTTATTGTCACATATAGAAATACAGCGTAGTCAAATTCTTTGCTTTATTCATCCCCGACATTTTAGGAACCGAGAACCAATGCACAGGGTCTTCCATGATAGGCCACCATTGGAGCAGAGCACAACCTGTTGATCAGCAGACCAGGACCCTAACACTAAACCACACCTATCCCTGAGCACGACAGGTGTATACAGCAAGAAAAACAGCGCACGTTGAATTTTCTCCTCAATGGCAATCACGACCACCGGCAAGGGAGCTAGGCTGCTGATCAGAAGGTTATGCGCTGCTTCCGTGGACCTAAGAGGTAGAACATCAAGTTGGTAGCAACAAAAACGGTACAAATCCAGGTTTTTGAGTGCTAATTTATGTGCTTAATGAAGAGGTAGTTGTGCGGTCTTTGTGTGAAAACGGATAGTGACTCAGCTGTTCAGACATCCAGGGAAAAAAGTTAGAGTAGGGTTCTAAACAAGCACTTTCTATAGAGAACTTCCAGATCCTGAAACCTGAATGATCGAGCCAGGTTAGCAACATGAGGGCCGAAGGATGGTTGTTTGAAGTACCCCCGAGGTTGCCTGCCTTGTTAAATGGCGTGACCTGAGTAGAATCTTTGGGGAAGTTAAACAATGTCCTACTAAGAAAAGAAAAGAAGTGTTGAGTGTCATCAGTATAGCAGTGGTGTGAAAACCATGTGAGGATATAAACCCCCATGTTGGCTGGTAAAGAGGGAGAATGGAAGAAGCCTGAGAACTGAGTGTTGTGGAGCACCAATGGAGAGTTTGCATACAGCAGATGTGTATCCTCTCCATAACACTTGATTTGACTGTCCCAGTGCCACTGCCATACTGCTGCCAACCTGTGCACCTGATTCCAATGCTTCTTCCCTTTGTATCTAGGACAGGAGATCCTTGTAAATGACCATGATAAAGGCTGCTGAGAGAGGACTGATTATAGTTTGGCTGGTCTATTGGCATGAAGCTTCTCAGTGGAGTGTACCACTTTGTGATCAGACAGGTTAGGTTAGGCTCTTCTGGGTAAGAAAAGCTAGACCACTTGGAGTATACAGCATATTCACAAATTTCAAAAAAGAAAAGAGAGAAGTGATACGGTGGGCTTTTTTTCGCCCAAATCAGTTTATAACCCTTGTTGTCTTGAAGGCAGTTGATACACGACTGGATGATAGTGATGAAGAGTAGGTGGTCTTGCCAGATCCAGTTGTGGAAAGCATGAGTTCTTGCAGGCAGGTGGTAAGATTTCTAGAAAAGGGAAGCTTCTGTAGAAAGCAGAGAACACTGTGTTAAGGAGAAAAGAGGAAAGCAGATTGTGAAAACAGATTGCGCCGTGTAGGAATATGGGCAGGAGGCGGAAAACTGACAGATTTTGGTAAATGAGATCTCAGCAAAGATGGTGGCAAAGTCATCAGCAGTCAAAGGGGATGGGAAATAAAAATGTCATGGAGCTTGTGCTGATCAAGTGCTTTTTGTCTTCACTTGATTACCTGTAAATTATGAAAGTAAATTACATATTGGGGTATATCTATACATTTTACATTTTATTCCACACAAAAATGATTAAACATGCTAATTTCATGCAAAGGCCACCATTTCTTTGTCCTAGTTATGCCAGGAAATGTGTTCACCATATTTTATTATTATATAAAATGGAACAAATTGTGCCATTCTTTTCAGATTCATGAGGGCAGGCACGATTTCTTTAAATCATAATGGTAAAATAGCTTTGAACCAGCCCCATAATCTGGTTATCCACAGATTTACTCCGAGGTCTGTTAAGTACTGAATTTCTGGCGTTAGCATCTTTCTGCAGAGCTCCCTGTACTGCTGCTCAATGTTGCTCCTCATGTTGTATCCCAAAATAGAGCTCTCTCCAACAGGCTGCCAGGGCCTCATGCTTTGGTCCCTTATGTCCTCATCCTCCACCGCCATCCCTCCGCTAATGCAGATGGCTGCCATCTCGCTGTTCCTCTGGCGCAATTCTTTCACCTCCTTCTCCATGCGCTTCCTCCCGTAGGCATCCACTTTGGCCCAGAGCGTGGCATTGAAGTAATGGTAGAGCTTCCAGTCAACTCCGTTCCATATACGAGCCTTGGCCTTCAGCTCGGGCGTGAGCCGAGACACGCTTTTAGACCTGCGTGTGTTCATATTAAAAAACAGCAAGTCATCCATCTGCCAGCACAATGCGTCCTTAAGCAGAACGAGTGACTCCTCAAAATGTTCGGCAATCAGGATGAGCTGGAAGCGCTCCGCAATGGCACGAATGGCGCTGTCCACTCTTGGATCCTCTGGCTCCAAGGTGTTGTCAAAGCCGAAGTCGAAAAAATGAAGGTTCTTCAGATAAAAGGAGTTGAAACCTTCTGAGCCAAAGTAGAGCTGTGGATCATTCAGAAAATCTGCCAGTTTATCCTCACTGTTGATCCTCCATGTCAAGGGCACAACCCTATTGTAGTAATGAAATGAGGACTCGAAGACCAGAGCCGGGTCTCTAAGGATGGTGAAGAAGAATGCGTCGTCTGATAGAAGCGCTTCGACCTCAGGCGGATTGAAACGCATATGGTTGCAGATGATATTGAAGCATTCGCCTGGCTTGTAATCCTTCACATACATGCGACTGAATGTAGCCGGATAAGAGAAATCATTTCGACCATTAGGGAGACCGAACTTCAACTTGTTCTTCTCCCCATAGCGCAGGAGAATATTCAGAATAGTACTGCTTGCTGCTTTGTGGGTCTTCAAAAACATCAGGTTTACTTTTGGCACACAGTGCTCCACCTTGCTCGTAGTGAAAGAGGCATTCTTCTTTTGTGATGGTGGAGTTTTGTTTGCACATGGAGCTAGCACGGGAAATCTGTGTATGAGACAGATGCAGTACAGGGTTACTAGGCCTACTTGCTATTTGAGGAACAGCTATTATGATGAAATTAACCCAGACTAGGAGGGAGTTTGTATATCCCAATTATTTAAAAAAATAAATAATATTTGCAATAAGATACAGTGAAACTGGGTAGTTATAATGCATTGATTTCATAAAGCAATCCTCCTAACAAGTCAATATATTAAAAAAAAAAATTCTACCACCGTTCCAAACCAAATAATGTAATGGTTCCACTCCTATTCGAGCAAGTTCCTGTAATGCCGTCTTTTTAAAAATAATTGTGAGCATTGCGAGCAGGTGCAGTTCTTATATCACACTCTTGTCATTTCTTATGTAACGTTCAAAGCAAATATTCCTCCCCACCTGCACCTGTCTCTTGCTCTGTCAAAAACATGAATGACAAACCTTGGCGTGCTGTCTTGAAATGTTGGCGTCGAAAAACAGTACAACACCGTCGTGATGCAGGTGAACAGGAACCCCAACATAAACTTGTGCGCACCTGACCTGGGGAGATGATGGTACATTTTCTACACGCCCTCCAGATTTGATACCCAAAGCCTGTTGATGCAGATGCAAAAGATCTGGAACAAAAGATACCTTTGTGATTTACTTAGCAATCAAGTGAACAAGTTAGTCTTCAGAAAAGTCTAGCAGCACACGTATCACTATTATTCTTTCTTATTACAGTAATGGTCTAATCTTTTGTCACAATATTCAACATTAAAGCGATGGATTATTTTTTACTACCAAAGCAATGTTGAATTCTCGATTCTGATTGGTCAGAAGGCAGCTCATACACAGGGACCTGTATGGCAGACACTCCACATTAACAGACTAAAAATATGTTGAAAGAAAAAAATCTACATAACATCTTCTATTATAACATCTTTTTTACTTCACAAGAGTGAAAAAGAGAAACTGGTAAGTGAACAACTGTTTATAGTTACCATAACGTAGAGTGGACCTTCGGCTCGCGAACGCATTGGATGGCGAACAAATCGGTGTACAAACTAAATTCCCGAGCAGATTTCGTACCAACCTATGAGCAAATCCTCAACTGACGTACAGGAAGGCAACCCACACTTCGCGGCACAAATATTCAGTTCCGGTCAAGCGCTCGTGGTGTGAACGTGTTCAACGCATTTTTTCGTTGTGTTTCTCTGCACTTTTGCTCTATAAGCTTCATTACGGGTCCCAGGAAAGTGGAAATGGTAGTGAGAGTAAGAAGCCTAAGCGTATAAACAGTTGAAATAAATAAAGAAATAATCCCGAAACATGAGAAGCGCCACCATATCCCTCCGCCACCGTTCACCTACGCCAGCAACTACGTCTCCACCGCAAAGGGAACGTGCCTTAAAATCATCTGTTTATTTCATTTAGTTTCATTTTTCTATAATTAAGATTATTTTAATCTGATTCTATGTTTTATTGCCACACATAAACCCATAATACACTTTAAAAACATGTTTTGCGTGTTGAAACACATTCATTATATTTACATTCATTTCAGTGTGAAAAATTAATTTGGGTCGGTTCACGAACCAGAGTCTCGGAACAAATTAAGTTAGTGAGCTGACGGTCCACTGTAAATGAAAACAGGAATCAGCATGATTCTCCACTGTTACCTGCTTAAACGTGCCTGAAACTGATCAAAACATACAGTACATGTTTTGGCAAATTGCTGTGGTACAAGAGGAATAAAATGTTTCAGGTCTGCTGTAAGTGGAGAAATAATCATCTTCATATCTACGGGGTGACAGGGCCTCTGCTTCATGTCTGTCCTCAGCACTCTGCCCCGACATTTATTTTCCTATAATAACATAACCCCCAAGTGTTTCATTGCTTACAGAGATAAGTAAAATTATGAGTTTGCCATATGTACTAGATCACAAAGAGTAAAATATGTCGCAGATTTGGTCAATATGTACAGACACTGTCTCCAGGCTTCACTTTTGCAGCATGCAAATAATGTAATTTTACAAATATAACAATTATATGACAATTATGATATCTTAACTCTTGTATAACCAATGAGCTGTACATTTCTCAACTCTTGGACTGGATTCTGCATCGGCTACACTATATGGCCAAAAGTTTGTGAACGCCTAACCATCACATCCATACTGTATGTGTTTTGAAACATCCTGTTTCAGATTTATTTCACTTTGCTGTTATAACAATCTCCACTTTTCTCTTAAGGCTTTCCACTAGAATTTGGCCACAAGCCACAAGATCATTAGTGAGGTCAGGCACTGGTGTAGGGCAAGGACACCTGGTAATGAGTTGGCATGCCAGTTCATCCAAAAAGTGTTCAGTGGGGTTGAGGTCAGGGATCTTCACGACACTTGAGTTCTTCCACACCAATCTTGGCAAACCATGTCTTTATAGAGCTCGCTTTGTGCACAGGGGTATTATCATGCTGGAACAGGTTTGGGCTTCTTAGTTCCAGTGAAGGGAAATATTAAACCTACAACATACAAAAGACATTCTTTTCCATAAGGTTGTGGAAGACACACATATGGGTGTGATGGTCAGGTATCCACATATGTTTGACCATACAGTGTTGAGGTCACGTTGAATGCAAAGCATCTGCCAAACATCATAGTAGTACAGTTCACAGGCATCTCAAAAAAGAAGACACCCCTCACCCTGTTTTATCCATTGCCACACCAACTGGCCCTCCAATCTTGTGAATATATTGTTGTTGTTTTTTTACAGTATATATATTGTTTATTGCAAGTAGCCATGCGGCGAACAGCACAAGCAAAAGAGTTGTGTGATTTTGCCAGCGTATGATTGCACAAAACCACAGTCAAGAGATTGATTGTACAATTCAAAAGCAAAGGAAAGAAAAAACAGCATCCCACTCAGGTCAACCTGGGCCCTCTGACAGGTGTCTTCAGACTGTCGAGTGCGGTGTTGAAAAATAATCCCCGCTGTAAAGCTGCCGATGTTGCACAGCGACTCCAAGTGAGTCAGAGTACTTCTGTGAGGGATCTCCATCAACTTGGCTACTATGGCAAAGCAGCTAGAAGGACATTTGTAGAAATAAAATTTCAGAAAATGATGGCGTCTATTTACTTTTGAGATGCCTGTGTAGTAGTATTGTAACACCATAACCCTAACCTTAACCCTCTGTGTCAAAACAGGGTGGAGAGTAAGACAATACTTCGACTGCAATTAAATATTCATCATTTACTAGTTGTTACTTGTTGTTACCTTGCTATGTTCATAAATTTTTCACATTTTAAATGTTGACTCAGGAGGAAAACACAATATTCCGCTGTTAAAAATGAATTATTGGGTGAAACTTATACCTTTTTGGTGGCCTATTGTTTTTTTGTTTTTTTTCAATCAGATAAAATGGCGAACTTTGTACACTTGTGTTTGTTACTTTAGTTTCAGGGCTTGGCTTTTTGCTTCATAGAAATGACAAGGATGTTTTTGTAGGCATTGCAGGCAAGCGAAGATGAAAGGCTATACAGTTCATCCAAGATAATGGCTGCATGTAAACAAAAGATCAACCCTTTTTAGTCGCATTCAGCAAAGAATATACGGTAATTCAATTGAAAGTAATTTACATGAAAGAATGGAATGTGTGAAACCAGACAGCACTATGATTTTGTGTCATGGACAGTTATGTGTTCATATATGTCAGGAATACATGGAAAATATTCGTGTTATGGATCCAGTTGATTTTGGTTGATTGGCAAAATAGAGGTTGCTAAATAGAAGGTTCGCTAAAGTACTAAATTGACTAACACTCCTCATCACTGGGGTGGTACCCTGTTTCGTACCTTTCATATCTCTTACATGGTAATAATCCATACTGTATATTGGGCACCTTTAAAATGTAAGGTACACAACTGGACCTTAAGGAGAAATATTCCTCTTTTAAAGAGGAAGTATTTGATTCTAGACAAAAAGATGTTGATATTTGAATGCAACAGCCAATCAAATTCACACCTTCAGTGCTCCATCAGAAGACTCTGGTTACTATTTGGTTGTAATAGCATACACTTTCTTTGTTTCCCTGTTTACAGAGCCAGAGCTGCGTACACACATGGGATTTTTTCCGCGCACACACAGAACGGACAGCTAGTGGACCGTAAGTAGAAAAGTACAAAAAGTATACTGGATTATAATCGATCACTGCACCTTTAAGTAGCTTTTACTTTAAAGGTGCACTACATGCAGGTTTTCTAGGTGAAAGGATACGAGATGTTCGTTCCATTAATGGTTCCACTGCAGTGACAAGGAAAGGTCCCATTTAGTACCTAGTTTTCTGACAGTGTAGACAAATTCTCAGCTTTTGTTTGGAAAGAAAGTACATTCATGTATACTACAAATTTAGCTAAGTTTACTATGGGGATTAATGCACTTATAGTACATTTTAAAATGTACTAGAGTAGAGTTTATGTACAGGTATGAGTAACGTGAGTCTAATACGTGAGGTAAGTAGTGGTGAATTCTAGGGATTCCCTCGAGTGCTGTGATTTTTTTTTTTTTTTACTACTGTTAAGGGTGTGGGATCAAACCACTGTGACGTTAAGAGTTATGATCATCATTCACGTATACCTAGTATCACTGGAGTTTGAAAACAAGCCAAGAGCCATACTGTTGAAAAGGATGGGTTGAAGGAGTAGGGCGATGTATTTACACAGCAAACAGGCTTAGTAATAAACCATGTTATTGTGACGAGAACCATTGTTGCACCTTACCAAACATGTCTCAGGATGAGCAGCGAAGCACAAGCCTTGACGGTGTGTTGATTGAATTGATATACAGTAAAAATGGTCATTCATTCATTTTATTTCCCAGAGACATCTTATTTTACAAAGAAGGT
>JAQLOM010000009.1:4437327-4448156 GCA_030068315.1 Chrysichthys thysi | reverse complement strand
GCGGTGCTTGGATTTGAACTCCCAACCTTCCGATCAGTAGGCCAACGCCTTAACCCCCTGAGCTACCACTGTCCCAAAAGCTGTGTTTTACCTTCACCAGCATCCACACCTGCCTACCTGCCAATAATAAACATTTGCAGTGCAATTTCATAAGGGACCGTATGGCCACGTACAAACTCTACACGTCTTTTGACGATACACTGATGCCCTGTGGCTGTGTGAAAATAAACAGCATTCATTCATTCATATTCAGTTACCACTTTACTCATCCTAATCTCACCAAAGCTATCATCTCAAGCCATTTTGCTCATTTACATCTCCTTGGGATATTCCACCAACTTCATGTGTTGAATTAATTTTCTTTCCATTATTTATTCTCTTAATAGCCAACAGTCTGTTTAGCTACTTGAGTTGAATATCTCTGATTTCAACTATCCGAAACATATAGAGAATTCACCTGAGGCTCAAACCCATAAGATACTCTTCTATTAGATTATCCATTAGATTATCACACCAATGTAGATTTGTATCTAGGACCTGCTCATCCCAGGTCTCATTCACAAGCTGCTCATGCTGAAGAAGAAGAATAATTTTTAATCATTCTATTCAGTGCCACCCAGAAGACAATGGCTTCCACTGGGAGTCCAGTTCCTCTCAAGGTTTCTTCCTCGTGTAAATTCTAGCCCTCTGGCTAGTTAGTTGTATTACTAATAAGAAAGTGAAACTATAATGAAAAGCTTTCTGTTTCATTATTGTAATCCTGAACGTTATTAAACTTGGCCATCTTTTAGCTTTTAAGGGCTGACTATTTATTTGAAGCTTTAGCAAAAAAAAAAAAAAAAAGTGGAGATTGTGGACAAATTAATCAGTCTGCATCCAAATTCCCACGATTATGTCAAATATGCTTTCTTGTGCAAACCTAGCCTAGATCGCTACTATTAAAGCACAACAATGAGATCGGCTTTAAAATATTAGCTATTGGAAGAACCAATCTCAGAAGTGCAGAAGACAGTTCACAAGAGGCAGCTAAACAAATGGGTTGATACTATCATTTGGTTAGGAAATAATTAAAATCAGTAGTGTCTGTGTGTGACGCATGTGACTTGCAAAGTAATCACTTTAAACAAAAGAAAATCATAAGAAATGAGATATGTACCATGTATTGATCACAGGCCTGGAAGAAATGGCCTTTTTTTAGGCGTAGATACTGAATATACTGTATGAAGAATATACAGTTGATCCTCTCATCTACGGACCCCGCATTAATGGATATCGGATGCAACGGACAAAATCTGCTGGTCTGAATACATAATCCATTAGTCAGAATGTCCGGTACGAAAGTTTAAAAATCCTGGGTGTTGCGAACTGAGTCCTGTAGTTCAGCAGTTGTCCGCTAGGCGGCTGTTGCTTGCGTGCTACTAGTCGCTTACAAGCGTTGGTTGAGCTGTGGGCGTTGTGAAGCTGTACTGCTATTTCGGTGATTATTTGGTGTTTTTCACCTCAATGTTTTCTCAACGTACTTCCCTGTTTATGTTGGTCGTTATGCTGCTTGTCATGTGTACAGTACTTGGGTAGGACTTTTATGGACCTTGGTGGTGTTTTTCCTTGGATTTCCATTATTTTAGCCCCCCGCACTAAAACACTTCACATCATCGGACTATTCAAGTCTACGGACAACATCTCCCCCCAATTAGTCTGTTAATGCGAGGGTCAACTGTACCACATACGTAAATCGTCATCATAACGCTGAATACTGTATGCTGAATACTGTTTGCTTTAACCTTACCAGGGAATGGAATTCTTAAAACATGGGCTATAGCAAAGGATGGAAAAAAACCATTTGCCTGACAACAAGTGATTCAAAACAGATAAGGCACGTTTTGAGATTTGATCTGATGTGGGAAGTGCAAAAGCTAGGAATGTTGAAATCCACAAAAAGAAATAGCTTTAGAGCAAACAGCTTAGTCATACTGTACATACTCGCTCGCTCATCTCCCATCCACCGCAGGGTGACACACAGAGACATACAACCATTCACACCTACAAGCAATCTAGAGTAGCCAATTAGCCTAATCCCCTCTGTGCATGTCTTTGGACTGTGGGAGGAAACCCACATAGATACGGGGAGAACACGCAAACTCCACACAGAAAGATACCCAGGGGATCCGTAATCCCGAGGGATCGAACCCAGGTCCTTCTTGCTGTGAGGTGACAGTGCTAACCACCATACCACCATGCTACCCACTGTACGTACTCATAAAATAGACAAATGTCTCTCTCAGGTTGGTTTAGGAAAATATGTGAGGAAATCCCATATTTTGATTCATTAGTTGTACGATCCGCATTTCACAGCTCCACCAGCTCTCTAAGTCCACCCTAATGTTCAGCGTGACAGGCTTAAAAAAACCTGAACACAAACCACATTATTAGAATATAAAGATATGCTGTGTGTGTGTGTGTGTGTGCGTGTGTGTGTGTGTGTGCTTAACTGGACCTCTTCGCCTAGCAAGTCCAGTGTATTTATGAGTGTCAATAATAACAACCATCTGCTCTACTGTTAAGCACTGAATGAGCAGAAAACCAGGAATCATTTGAGCACTTGAAACTTGTCTGGAGGAAAATATATTTATCATAGTATAATGCATGCTAGGATTACTTGGAGTATAATGTTTTGATCTTCATAACAACCTTGAAATGAATGCAGACTAATAAGAGATTTGTTTGGGGTTTTTTTCATATAGAATGGTTAATGTTGTTTAAATAGGCTACTACATTTTTACATACAATCAGTGACTATGGATTTGAAAATCCTCCTACCTTACTGAAGTAATTCCTGATTTAGAATCAGGAGAGTCAGGAGAGTCAGGAGGGTCGGGAATAACTCTGTCCTGAAGAGATGTTTGAGAGCGTGTGACATTCCCACATCTTTGTTCCAGGCTTATAATCTTGAACTCAGCTCAATGAACCTGCTCGGCTTTGCCTCTGAATTTCCACCTCTCTGCCTCTGGGAGAAAAGGGTGTGTGAGGGTGTTTATGCGTGACACCTTGCACAATTATGGGCTGGGCTTGCTGTCAGGGAACCAACCAGATTCTTGTCTCAGGTAGAAATTATGGGTCAGGAAAAAACAAACAAACAAAAAACCCTCCAGTGACCGCAAAAGAAGGCCTGCTGTCGTGGGTATGGAATAGTTGCATGATCTTTTTATATATGAAGCTTAGACCTCCAGATGTACAGAAAAACCTAGCACGTGATGGTTTTTTTAATTATTTATTTATTTTTTACATGAGTGCGGTATTGTCCCACTTAACTTGTCTGGGTTCCTTCAGGTGACATCAACACCATCAACAATAAAAAGACCGAAATGGTTCATGAATGGTGCTTTAGGTTTCTCATAACACCTGGAGACCAAAATAAACTCACAGAAGGCTCCTAATAAGTCTAAAAAAAAACTGTGTATAAGGCTAACTACGCACAGTAAGGAAATATCGGCACTCAGCTAGTCAAAAACTATTATTTTAAATTATACATTTAATTCATCTTAACTAATACAAATGAATATGTTTATGTTTTGGAAAAACCTACAGGGGGCAGGATGCCACTGGTTGAGCAGAAACTCGTGACTGGTGTCAAATTACATCAGATAGTGTGTGTATGAATGTGCTGCTGACATGAAAAGTGACACAAAAGTCACACACAAATGCACGACTGATCATGATCACCATCAGCACCTAAATAACTAATCATGTCATTTAAATTGTCAAGGTGAAAGTGTGATCAGTGCCTGTCTATCTAGTTGTCTGTTCCACAAGGTCTCAATACATAGGGTTTAGGCAAGCAAACAATGAGGGACAATTTCAGGTCTTTTTGCCAAGTGGTGGACTTGTGAAGTTGTATGAGACAGAAGTGTTCTTTTAATGCATTTATTTATACTTTCCTTGAGTGTTACTGACGTTAAACCTTCTTCCTTCGGTTAATTTTCAAGAAATTATTTTGCACTTCTTAGATTTTTAATGAAAACCTTCAAAGTTCTCTTTTGCTCATTCTGAAGCTCTCTTCTTCTCTCATGAGGTCATGGCTGTAAACTATGTCAGTAGTTCTCCAGTGTATTTTATTTACCTATATTTACATAAATATATTTTAAAGTTAAATGTGCTTTTAACTGATGATGATGTGGAAAAAAACCCCTAAAAAAGCTCTTTTTGAGTGCCTTGGATATAGGATGCTTGGGCATTAGGTATACAGATGTTAAAAATGAGACCTATTGTCTTTTTTTTTTCCTTGATAAAGGAATTGGATTTAACTCTTTGTGTCTAGTCTTGGCTTTTAGAGATGAAATAATTTCAACCCCAAACAAGCCTCAACATTTTCCATGGTAAAAAAAAAATGATTTGGACTAGTTTCAGGTCTTTTGTGAGGTATCTGAGATGTAACTTGGCTGGACATTTTGCGGAGACTCTGCGAACACACCTGCTGTTTAGACAAGGTCGAACGAAGGTGTGTCTTGTCTGAAAGAACTCAAAAGATACTGCTGGATGAGTGTATATTGTGAACCCTTCACACTCTTGATGGCTTCTTGATCTAATTTTTTTCGAGGCTGGGTCATTGTTTGTGTTGCCCTAGCCCATAAAAATCAAAAATCATGAGCTGCTAGGCCATCCCAAAAGAAGTATGTACAGATCCCCTTATGGCAATGTTTCCCAAACTAAGGGTCACGACCTAAAATGGGTCGCCAAGCCTTATTTATTGGGTCTCCATTTGGCAGGTTTGTTATGTGTAAATATAGATGTTATGAGTATTCCTGATGTATTTTTGCGAGTTTGGGTCCCGCTGTGACACCAAATTTCTATTTTGGGTCTCGTCCTGAAAAAGTTTGGGAACCACTGCCTTATGGGAAACAACTCGCAACTGGTAGATTGGGTCAGGCATGTATGAAACGTCCAGAACTTTCAGTGGATCGTGTGTTGGTTGGGAATTTATGACCAATTTTTCATGTCTGATCTAAAAATAAATAAATAAATAAATAATAATGTGTACAATTACCTTCGTTCATTAACATCTACTCAGAATATTCTGAACAAGGAAACTGAAGTCAGGTATACTGGGACAGTTTTTCAACACATGATACATTTCTGAAATCCTCACACATGTCCAATGTCAAAGTAAAATATTTATAAGTGTGACTTACACTTTTGACGAAACAAACTGAGAACTCTTTTTAATGAAATTTGAAACACATTGGTTTATGCCAATAATTGGTTTTCATCTTCAGTGACACGTGCAAAACATTTTTGATTTGTCACATACTTATAATCATGCAAACAATAAGTTGCATAATTTGGGATAAACTGATACATTTATAAAGATATGAACATTTGAAATACTGTATATTAGTCACCACTACTTATCTTATGAAATAAACTACCTGAAGCATGTCAATTCTCCTACCTTCTTTGGGGTCAACTTCCTTTTTGATGTTGACCACACCCCTTTATATGATCTTACATGAATGAAATCATGTTATTTCTGTCAAATAGTTCCTCTGCAAGGACTTAGGAATATAAACAATGGCGGCAGTAAAATACTGAGAAACCAAACTTATGTATACATACTTAAGAATAGAAAATATCCATTAAAACCAATTAAAAGTGCAAGCAAATAGCCAAAAATGTACTCAAGTAAATATAAAAAAACCTTGTAAATGTAAAAAAAAAAAAAAAAGTTTATGCCATGTTTTCATGTGAGAAAGAAGTAAGTTTGTTACTTAAAGATTTAAATCTGTTATATAACTATACTGCGTTGCCTTAAATGCATGGCCAAGCATAGATAGTTTGAAAACGACTTAATAGTCTGTTATGGAGGCATTTACTGTATGTAGGAGTGTGGATTAGCAGAAATGGAGTATATATTCCATAATAAACCTTCATTCAGTCATAAATATGTTTTCATTAGATTATAATTACCTGTAAATATTCATCTTTGTGTTTTTCTGAGCTTATCATGAGCGCTTTATATCTACACAGGGTGCAGGCCCACCTCTATGGAGCCGCCGTGTTGCGCCACTACAGTAGCCCAGAACTGACAAACCTCTAGCGAACGCCTTCCACGTTGCTCATTTTTACAAGTGGCAGCATAAATCTGGAAAGGAAGCACCGAAAGGACAACAAAGAAGAAGAAAGGAAGGCGAGAAGAGAGAAATGAGAGGAATCTGGCTAACAGGTTTGAGAACCAAACTTTGAAAAGTAATGGATCCTATTATTTATTTGGCCCAGAAGCAAAGGAGGGTGATTGTACTTGGAAGTACGCTACGGGCACCTAACGGCCACTGTACGTTCTAATACACACTTGGAAAGGAAGGAGTCAGAGAGGGGCATTCAGGTGGGTGAATCCTACATAGTGAACCTTTAATCAGAAGTGAAAAATCTCTCTGTCAGTCTATCTATCTATCTATCTATCTATCTATATATATATATATATATATATATATATATATATATATCAGTATATCTTTCTGTATATCTATCTATCTCTCTCTCTCTCTGTCTGTCAGTCAATCTGTCTGTCTATCTATCAATCTGTCTGTCTATCTAGGTAGCTAGCTAGCTCAATTTACCTGATGTCCCAATACATTTGAGTGCCAACAAAACATTACCACTTAATAACAGCCATTTATAGCCACTATAAGCATTAAAGGGTATCTTGTTCAATAATGTTCGTTTATCGGGATCTTTTCTTTATTGATATTTTTCATGGAGCTGATCCCTTGCACGTTTCACTTGCTGCTCTACGGAGTGGGCGGGGTTTCGCCATTTGAACTTCATGGAGCGGTAAAGTGGGCGGAGTTATCAGACACTTCCTGCTCCGGAGGAAGCGTCAGTTAGGTTGTTTATTTCTGCTAGCTTCACTGTCATATTCTCCTCTGATATATAAAAAGGTATGTTTACCATTCACCATGTTTAGCCTTTATTTCTGCACATTTCTCACACGAGCGCGTGCCAGTGTAGTGCCCCTGTACTGTGGTGTCTCGAGCTCGAGCGCTTTAAAGAGGAACAGAGGGGCGCGTGCTAGTCGGCTAAGCTAGCAGCTTTGTCCCAACAAAGAGACGCGTTAGCCGCTTAGCAAGCAGGCGGAGGCTCGGAGCTGCTGAGCCCGCGGCGCTGACAGACACGGCTTCCTGCTGGGGCTTTGAAGTAACAACGTTTGGGGGTAAAATGTCGCGCGGAATGTTGTGCTGAAACCAGTGCACCGTCCGCGGCAGTATATATATAAGTACGGTATCCGTTGGCGTCAATTCGCGCTCGTGCTAGCTGACGCAGCTGTGCTAACATTTAGCTGCTAATATCAATGAAGGACAAGAATGATGTGGTGATAAATGTAAACTGGTTTCCGAGATGGGTAAGTGTGCCGGCCCTGACTGGTGTGTAAAAGCGTCACGTTGGGTCCATTTTGAACACGGCACGGTGTTGGCTGAGCTCTGGTTTAGCGAGCTAGCCCTCGGTTCTGTGGCTGGTGTGATTTTTGAATGAAGTAATGAGGAGCAGGAGGACAGGCACTCACTCGGCGGCGGTGTGGCTACACAGGTCGTTTATATTTAGCTATGAAAATCACTTTGCTCCTGGGATCTAGCTGTCCGGCTGTGGGGATGTAGTAACCTACACCTGAGCATTGAGACATGAGTGTCAAGTACAGTGGGTGCACAAAAAGTTTTCATAAATGAAGACAACAAATTTTTATGTCTAGCAACAAGGTTTGACTTTTGAATCTTCTAGAAGCGTTACATATATATATATATATATTGTGTGTGTGTGTGTGTATACAGTACACACATACGTTATATCTTCTATCTATCTATATAAAATTCTCTTCGTGTTTGAAACGGAAATGACGTACGACCACAGAACATATTATACGTGTGTATGACCGGAAACAGCGTAACGAGTGCTTACATTTTAACTAATCACTTCGTTTGTGGATGGTATTTTTGTGTGAGTTATTTTACTGATGTTGAAAAGAAGTAAACACCTATTTGGTAAGTAATTAATTATTTAAGAAAACTTTGATCTAAATATCTTAAATTCTTTTCGCGTTTGAAACGGAAATGACGTATGACCACTATTTGTTGAAAAATAAAATTGATAATTAACAAACTTATTGTGGAAATACTGCATTATATTTTTTTCCCTTTGCTCTCAGTGTATGTGTGTGTTTTTATCTATATATATATATATATATATATATATATATATATATATATATATGTATATGTATGTATGTATGAGAGGGTGAGCAGTTGTTGTAGATCATCGTATAGATAGCGAATACCAAAACAAAAAGAGAATCCAGGTTTCGAGAACAACTTTTCTGTCATGTCTCTTGTGTTTGTCATAATGAGCTGAAAGAGCGTTGGCAGTGAGGGGAAAATGGCACATTGAGTTAAAAAGAGAAAACATGTGCATCCAGCACTGCTTAACTGGAAACGCATAGTTGTTTTGTTTGGTTTGGTTTTGATCAGCGTGTTTAGTGTGCCTGACAGCTGTTTGTAAATTTATTATACGTGAGACGAGTGGAAGCAGAGGTGCTAATTGGTTGATTGCACAGACAAAGGGGGTTCAGTGCAGTCGCATGAGGAAACAAAGGTGCTGGAGTGTGGTTATGGGAGTTCTTGGGACGTCGCAGTCGGATGAGAAGCACCGATGTGAGGACCTTGATTAAAGATGGAAGAACGGTTGTATGCTATTAAATTGGGGGGGGGGGGTGTCATATCATGACTTAAATCTTTGATTAACTTTAATGCCAAATTTTTCCCTTTGTAGCCCTTACATCCTCTTGTGTATCCTCTGATTCTCTGTCATAATATTTTCACTTGGCTTGGCCAATCTTTGCTGACTCTTCATGATGTATACGTTCCGACTCTGAGGTCATGCATGTTTTTGAATTAGGTCTGGGGTAGTGCCAAAACTTTAAAGGCTTGAAAATGTTTGCATTAATGTTTTGTTTTATTTGAACCAATCTGTGTTGAGTGATTTGTCCTGCTTTGTAAAGGGAGCTACATGCACCTGCGCTGCTAATCAGTATGCCATTGTAACTGATGCAAATCACTTTGGGAATTTATGCAAATCTTCTCACTAGAAGCCTCAGACAGATACAGCAATAAACACAGCCTTGCACTGCTAATAGCGATACACTTCTTGGACTCATAATCATCCATAGGAACTTGATGCTTTTTCTCTCTCCTGGCCAGATTTATCAACTCACTGGTTATCCTGTGTTTCAGACTCTGGTGAAGTCTTGGAGAAGTCCTTGGTTCTGTTACTTGAGCTCAACATGTACTTTTGCCACAGCTCTGCTCAGAGTTTAGAGTTTTAATTGAGCCGTTTTTAGGAGGACGGACGGACAAGAATCGGGATTGTGGTTCGACGCCGTTTTGTGGAACCCCATATCTCCTTGAAGGCTGCAGGTCCCTCGGGCATACGTTTATTTCAGTCATGGCGGACGGAAGGATCTATGTGGGGAACCTTCCCATGGACGTGCAGGAGAGGGACATTGAGGATCTCTTCTTCAAATATGGCAAAATTCGTGATATCGAGCTGAAGAACAACCGCGGCACCATCCCCTTTGCCTTTGTTCGTTTTGAGGACCCACGGTGAGTTCCACGGCTGATGTTGTCATTTTCACCATCACTGACTGAAGACAGGGAACATGGAGGAGCCATTTCGCTCAAAAGTCTCTCAGTAGAAAGTTAGGAGCACTTTACTCTTTTCCCATAGGGATGCGGAGGACGCTGTCTATGGAAGGAACGGATATGGATTTGGAGACTGTAAGCTGCGTGTGGAATATCCTCGCTCCTCAGGATCCAAATTTGGCGGATCAGGCGGAGGACCAAGGGGAAGGTTTGGACCTCCGTCACGCAGATCTGAGTTCCGGGTTATAGTTACGGGTAGGTCGAAACATCCCGTGTCTTCAGTACGTCGTTTAGATTTAGACCTAGGTTCTTGTGCGTAGCTCATTCAGCTACAAAGCAGTCGAGGCTTTAGAAGATGAGCATGGGGATACGGCACTATTTGATTGGTATTTGTATCCACGAGTCCTATTCTTGTTGTTTCAGGCCTTCCTCCTACTGGAAGCTGGCAAGACCTTAAAGACCACATGAGAGAGGCAGGAGACGTGTGCTTTGCTGACGTGCAGCGCGACGGTGAGGGAGTGGTGGAATTCCTTCGACGGGAAGACATGGAGTATGCCCTGCGTCGACTGGACGGCACGGAGTTCAGATCCCATCAGGTTACATCCTTGAAGTCAATATCAGAAACAGTAGATGGGCAAATTCATAAGTCGTGAATCTAGAGTGAATTATTATTATTATTATTATTATTATTATTATTTATTATTATTACTAGCTGATTACCCAGTGGGTTCGCTCGCTGAGTGCAAGGGAAAAAAATTAAATGCAGTATTTATAAAATAAGTTTAATTACCAATTTTATTTTTCAACAAATAGTGGTCATATGTAATTTCCGTTTCAAACGTGAAAACGTTTTTTTTAAATAATTACCTAATAGGTGTTTACTTCCTTTCAATATCAGTAAAATAACTCACACAAATCATTACAATCCGTAAAGACAATATAAAAATGGCGTCCACAAACGAAGTGATTAGTTAGAATGCAAGCGCTAGTTACGCTGTTTCCGGTCATACGCACATATCATATGTTCTGTGGTCATATGTCATTTCTGTTTCAAACCCGAAAATAATAAATATACTAGTGCTGCCACTAACGACTAATTTTCTAACGACCGATTTTTCGACTAATTTTTCGATTAATCGATTAATCTTA
>JAQLOM010000009.1:4352131-4402374 GCA_030068315.1 Chrysichthys thysi | reverse complement strand
TATATATAATAATTTGCATTTAAATGTTGTATACGTGTGAATGGACAAAACGTCTGTGTTTAAGAGTGTGTGTGTGTGTGTACACAATGAGAATGTAAATGAGAGATGAAGGTTGAAGGGAATAGGACCATGAAAAACAATCTAATCACCTTTCATTTCTGTTAGACCTGGCTAAAATTTCTACAAAATGTCACATCAAATCACGCTTATTCCAATTTTAGTAAGTAAAAGAAACCCAAAACAAAGCAAACTGAAAAGACCCGAACGGAACATAAAGGTTCAAGGCACAAACGTCTCCGCGTGTTGTGTTTGCTTCGTCTCCAGCTGAACTCCCTGCAGAACGAGAACAGCAATCTGAAATGGCAGGGCGCCAACAGCCTGGCGCACCCGCAGGAGCCGCAGCGACGGGCCCCGCCCCGCGGAGGCAGAGCCATGTCCATGTACGAGACAGGCTCGGGCATGAAGCACTACCATGCCCGAGCAGACGGTGCGCATCCCGAGCCTGGCAACCACTCCCTGCAGCCCCTTCCTCCTGGTGTAAGTGCAATCGATAGCGAACACGCCGTGCTCGATCTGTGGCTTTGAGTGTGATTTTATTTATTTATTTATTTTTATAATTCTCCCCTCCCATATCATTCTGTGTATGAGATTCAGTTCGTGTTCATGTGATTGTCCCGTTGACCAAGGCCATGTTTTGATGTCATATCAGCGCAACTAATTTCCGTTATAATGTTTATGGAAATAGCCAACTTGATCTGAACCCTTTCTAGATTGGGAAGGGTCCATCCATGGGCGCCTCCTCCCTCCCCACCTTCCCTTCCACCCTGTCCTGGGCGTGGGACGAGCGAGCCCAAAGGGTGAAGTACTCGCTCCACTACTGCCTGGCTCCCTTTCTTAGCGTTTTTTTTGTTTGTTTGTTTGTTTGTTTTTCCCCTCTCCATCCTCAGTCCACCTCCAGTCACTGCTTCACACCTTCCAGCTCTGCACGTCTGCATGCGTCCCGTCCCTTACACATGGCACCGTTTCAGTTCCCGGTGACCTCACGGTGTTCTCAGAGACGCAGGGTTTGCAATAGACCGCGTCTTTGTGCTTGCTGCGTTTACGCCGACCGCGAAGGGGCACTGGCTGAAAAGCTCTGCTCGCTGGTAATGCCTGTGTTTAGAAGACCCTGAGAGAGACTTGGTATGTTAGGTCTAATAACGCAAGCATGAGGAATGCCCTTCTGCTACAGCCTGGCCTGCTGCTAACATGGCTGTGTCTCTTGCAAGCCCTGGAGTAATTCTCTGCAACAGTGAAACCTCTGTGACGCGAAGCAGGTTTTAGGTTCAAAGCTAGAGCTCTCATTACGTTGCTTCTGTCACAACAGGGGTCCAGGGTGGAGGGAAAGAGCAGCACCTCCGAGAGCGACTACGATAACACGCCCAACCATGCCGAGCCGGACGACTCTAGGTACGGCTTCTCGCTAATCTTCGGACATTTCTACATACACTGTACAGTCCACTGTCATTTGTATTCTTTAGATTCTCAGAACGGTGTAATTTGGGTTGTTTTCTTCTTGAAGCAAGATGTTGCTAATGCTAGCTTATGCTTGTGTGATTTTTTTTTTTTTCCCGCCCATTGATGCCAGTTTACTGTAAATAGGTTTCGATTAACAAATTAATCATCCAGAATAAAAAATAATAAAAAAATTACACACAGATCCTACAGCAATGGTGTGACTCCATTATACGTCTCATAAAGTTCTCAACGGAGCCCGTAGTGGAGATTTGTTAGCGTAGAGTAGGTCGGGAAACGCCTGTCGGCAGGGCCAGGTGACGAAATTTTCAGCCGATTGAATTTGTGATTTGTAGCCTCGATGAAGATTTGTTACACATTTTACATTGCATTTCATTGAGGTCGGGTGCTCGAGCCTTTTCATGGGGTTTGAATCCAACAATTTTTCCGTTGCACAAGGCCCACCATTTGCTTCCAACTCTTATTGTCACGTTCAGTGGGTTCATAACGACATAGCAGTGCATGTTTGAAAACGTGTTCTGAAAGCTGTGCACAGTGGTACCTCTGGTCATGACCATAATTCGTTCCAAAACTCTGGTCGTGACCCGAACCTAGTTTCCTCATTGGATTGTATGTAGATACGATTAGTCCGTTTCAGACCCTACGAACTGTATGTACGTATTGGTTGGGTTTTTTTTTTTTTTTTTTAAAAGACTTCAAAGCACAAAATAGTTAATTATACCACAGAATGCAGAGTGTAATAGTAAACCAAATGCAAAATCCTTGAATAACAGAGAAAACTAACATTGCACAAGTCTGTATTAGACCTCTACGAACTGTTAGCTGTAAACATTTTTTTTTAAATATTTTTTTGGCCTTTTTGCCTTTATTTTTGGATAGGACAGTAGAGATTTTGACAGGAAGTGAGTGGGAGAGAGAGAAAGGGAGGGATCGGGAAATGACCACAGGTCAGAATCGAACCCTGGTGCCCGGATTTGTAGTATGGTGCCCTAGCCCGCCGCGCCACGGCCGGGGCAAAACATTTTTTTAAGGAGTTTTAAGCACAGGAAAAAAAAATCAAAAGTTTGAAAAATCCTTAATTAGACAAAAACTTACAGTAAACAACCAAGGAAACTAACCTTGCATGAGTCGACTTCCGGCGTTAAGGAAGTGAGGAGGAAGATGGGCGGGGAGGAGGTTACTGTACAGCCAATGAGCGCACATCTAACCGATTAAAGGGACACACGCGTCTTTGTTAGGTACGCGAAACGCAAACAGAGAATGGGAAAGCATTGTCGCATATGAAGCGGAAGGGGGAAATGGCCGAGTCTGTGTTTGTTCGGTGCCCGATTATGTGGTCGTGACCAGATGCAAAAGTTTGTCGAGTTTTTTGGTCGGGAACTGATTTGTTCGTCTTCGGAGGCGTTCGTGACCTGAGGTTCTACTGTACTTGTAAATGCAAAATCCTTTACGAATTTACCATTTAAAAAGAGCTAATTCAAGTAATTCAATCAGTTGATTAATAATAAGCGGCGTAAATGTCACCGAACATGGGGGCATCGTGTAGTCACATGAATGAATGAATGAATGAATGACAGAACTCAGGTCCTCCTAAACGTCACTCATGTCTCCCTTCAGGCCGAGCGTTCCCAGAACCGCTGGGCGACTTGGAGAGGGAGCCATCCCTGAATCGAGTGACTTTGAGAGTGAGACAGACTCGGTGCTGCCCTCCACCGAAGACGTCATCAGCAAGACGGAGCAGATCACCAAGAACATCCAGGAGCTGCTGCGTGCCGCACAGGAGAACAAGCAAGACAGGTGAGTATGCGCACACACCTACCTACCTATCTGACTTACTCTGTTTCCTTATCTGAATTTCAAGTCATCACATATATTTAAAGAGTAAGAAAAGCAGAACTGAAAGGAGACTGTTACATGCTTTTGGAAATTCTCTCATCTCTCTTGCTGATTCTCAGTCTTCCTATGGTCCTGTGTTTTGTTTTGTTTTTTTCCTTTCTTTCACTTTCTGTCATTGTTGCTGTGTGTGTGTGTGTGTGTGTGTGTGTGTGTGTGTGTGTGTGTGTGTGATGGGTGGACACGCCAGCCCGGGTTGTTTCAGTGGTCTGCTGCCCTGCGCCGAGCTGCAGGCCGACTCGTCCTGGTACCGTTTGCTCTGAGGCCACAGCGGCTCCTTTGTCTGGTTGCTGAGTGGTGCGAGTGTGTTAAACACAGCTGCCATTCATAACTGCACAGCATGCTTTTGTTCCGATTGGCAATTTGCACTGAGGCGATGCCCAGCATGCCTTGTTTTAGTTTATAGAGAGCTTAAGGAGATCGGCTCAGTCCTTTTTTTTTTTTTTTTTTTTTTTTTTTTTTTTTTTTTCCCCCCTCTCCATCCAGGTTTGTCTTTGGTAGAAATATTTATTCAGCTCATTGTCAACGTGCGTAAAAGAGGTCCAGTAATCTAGTTCCCGCTTTTGACACTACTGCACTCGCTGCTTCCTGTTTGTCTAACTGTCTGGGGTAAAAATATGAAAAGAGAAATGCACTTTTGGAGTTGTTCTAGTAAACCTATCCATGACAGCATGACTAAGGTTGGTTTATGTTCCAACAGCAGAGCGTCCAAAAGTGTTTTATTCTTCTTGTACCACAACGGTGACAATTTTCTTAATTCACTAAACAATGACATTTATAGCTTTTATCCACTTATGCATTTAATGTTGTGGAACGTCCGCAAAACGTCATCGCTGGTGTTACAACAGCTGTAAACTTCCAGTCGTTCATTCTTTGGTCTCTCTTTTTTTTCCCCCCTCACGCATGATGATGATGATGATGATATATAATAATAATAATAATAATAATAATAACAGTAATAACAGTAGTAATAATAATGATGATCCAGAAAACTTAGTTACCTTTGACTGTTCTAAAATGCTGATACTAGAGACCCTTTCCAAATAGGTTAAATGAACTTCTCCTCACTTTTATTATTATTATTATTATTATTATTATTATTATTATTATTATTATTGGTATTATTTTGACCAGTTTATCTTTAGACTTATTTTTAGACTTATTAGTCCTGTGTAAGTAAGTTGTTACTATGGAAACAAATGCTCATTAGAAACAGTGCATTAATAAAACATTGCATTAATAAAGCCCTTACAGGCGTCGCTCCTGTTCTAGAAAGCTGGTGTTATCGAAAATGAATCAACCCCTTTGGACCAGTCAGATTAGCGCATTTGGTGGGGGGGGGGCGGGGGGCGGGGATTGTTGTGCTGATTCGACTTATAAATACGACTCCTATAGAATATACAGGTCAAACCAGAGTTTTGTTTAAGCATTCTGATCTGTCAAATTACATACTACGTACAGGGAGTCCTCGGTTTACGGCGTCATCGATCTGCGGCGTTTTCGTGGTTACGTAGTTCGCCATCTCCCATAAATTTATGAAGAAAGTCTTAGAAAAGAGCTTTGTCTACATTCACCGTTGATATTTAAATGAATGCGGCGCTTAGGATCGACCTCTCAACCAAACCCGACAGAGTTCAGACAAACCCTGAGCACATAAACGTACGAACCAATCAGAGCCGAGTCTTTTGCCGCATCAGCCAATCAGCGCGATTGTTTTTCTTTTTTCTTTTCGTTACCTAGTTGGAGATCCGGGTGCCGTATTAGGCTGTTTTAACATTATACAGTGTTGTACAGTGTGCGAGTTCCGAGTAACGGCGAAAATCGTGTTTACGTCAAGCCGTAGGAACGGAGCCCCGCCGTAAATCGAGGACCCCTGTACTCAACTCTCGTACGTTCTAGAGCGACATCACTTACGTTCTTGCGTTCTGTAATTTGTTTTTGACTGCTGTTTTTTTTTCCTGCATTGTGTGCTGTGCGCTCATGACATGTTGCCCCGAGAGCCAGACAGGTGATATTTATTCATTCATTCATTCATTCATTCAGTCAGTCATTCATTCCTCTCTCTCTCTCTCTCAATCTCTCCTGTCCAGCTTCGTGCCATGCTCCGAAAGAATTCATCTAGCCGTGACTGAAATGGCCACCCTGTTTCCGAAGGTAAGGCTGCACACCACAGGCTGCACTTTTATGGATTTCTCATCGAAGCTGTCTGCTATGAAGGATGTTTTCTGTGCCAGAGCACTGATTTCGCATCAGAGAGAAATAAATGAACCAGATTTCTGGTTAGGAGGATCATTTGCATGTGATTTGGCTTCATTGGCTTAATGCTAAGATGGGAAGCATCTAATTAAAAGCTGGTTTTTTTTTAATTTTTTAATTTTTTTTTTTTTTTTATGTAAGCATGCTATGTGGGGACTTAAGCTTGACTTGAAGTTGTACCTTCATGGAGCTTCCTGATTGGAAGGGCTAAGTCGAAATTCCGAGTTACATATCTTGAAATTTCGAGTTAGTAAGTCGAGATTTCAAAATAACTCCTCAAACTTTTGACGTACTAACTCGAAATTTTGAGACACCTAACCTGAGATTTCAACATGGCTGTGCTAGCTCCATGAAGGTACGTTACCCGGTTACATATTTCCGTGTTATCCGGAAGCAGGAGGCAGAAAGCATAGGTTACTATTGCCACAGCTACCAGTCATGAATGAGCAAGTTGCTTTCAGCGTGGTTTTACAATTGATGACATCCTTGCTTTACTGGTGGAATTGCTCACGTACCCTCGAAAGGATTTTACACAAGAAGAGTCTTTCTACCTGATTGTGAGCACACATGCGCTTGCCCCTGCTGCTTCTGAGTAACAATAAAATGACATTCCTTCACGGGGCTTCCTGATTAGCAGAGCTTGGCTGGAATTTCGAGTCAGGTATCTTAAATTTTCAAGTTGCTAACTTGAAATTTCAAGGTACTTAACTTGAAATTTCGACTTGCAGACGGCAGGAAAAAAATTGTTCAATTGCGGAAACAAGCTTTCATAGGAGACTCATTCAAAGAAATACTTGATGCGCTCGTATCATTTGGATTAGACGTCTTTTGAGATGATTGTAACCTTCTAGATCAAACTTTTTTATTGTGTCGTGCTCCCAAAACTGCTCTAAATGGAATTTGACTTTCCGTCTGCTTTCAGAGGCCAAGTTCCGAGATGGTGCGCGGCTCCCTGCGGCTTCTGACCTCCAGCGCCAATCGACTGCAGGACGAGTGCCAGCGAGCAGCGCCGGCCGAGTCCGGCCCCGCCGATAGCCAGCTGGTCACGCAGCAGCTCATCCAGTGCGCCTACGACATCGCCAAAGCCGCCAAGCAGCTCGTCACCGTCACCACCAAAGAGAGCAACTGAGCCACTTGCCTTTTACCGTCCTTTTCATTTCAATGCAGGCGACACCTTTTTTTTTTTTTTTTTTTTTTTTTAAAAACACCATCAGTATTACACAAAGGTATTTTTGTTATATTATTATTTAAAGGAATTTGATTCATAGTTGTTTGTTAACCAAATTTTAAGTTATAACCTTGGCATGGTAACATGTATAAGTCTGCAGCCCTCTGCTTTTTACATTTTAAAAAGTGTCGCGTAGCTCACTCCTTGTAGCCGCTCTCTGGTAACGCGTCAAATGGTCACGTGACAGTGCAGTCTCTCTTGTGGTAATACAAATCCCAGGCATATTTTGTGAATAGTTAGTCCTTCCTGCGTGAAACACCACTCCAACCCTCATCCTCATCCTGTGACTTAGCAAATGTACAGAATCAGGCATATACTCCCGCCTTTACTTGTAATAAGCTGTAATACCTCATACAGACATAGTCGTCTACACAAGACCTCCTGTTACCATGTTCCACAGACCCCAGGACACTTTTTTTTTTTTCTTTTTTTCTTTTTTTTATAAAAAAGAAGCCACATTTAATTCTGCTTTCGTCCAAGAGATATCTTTTTTTTTTTTTGCAATTGCTTCGCTCTTGTTTTCATTTATTTGTAATTGTGCTTTGTGCAATTATGAATGGAGATTCATCCAAAGGATGTGTGCTCAGTTGCCTTGTGTGTCAAAAATCCATCAGCAGTCGCGCTTATGATTTCTTTATGTGGTGCTAATAGCGTGTCCTCTTATTCTTCAGTATGTTGTATAATATATATATATATATACATACGTAAATGCTGCTACGCTGTCTCCTACATATGCAACTAATAAAGGTGGTGTTGGCTCAGTCCCATCTACGTACAGGGATAAGAAAAACCATGACGGTTTAGCTTCTGTGAAAACCTTGCCATTGAATATAATAAACCAGAATTTATAACATGCTTATTGTGCAAGTGTGACTTTTATTTTGGATGTGTATCATTTGTATTATTATTAGTGGTAGTAGTAGTAGTAGTAGTAATATAAAATGTGTGTAATAACTAGCATATTAATATATACCTGTGATATTTTTTCTGACATTTCAAATTGATCAACGTCGTCTGACCAATCAGATTGGAGAGAGCTGTGGCATAATAATCTTTCCTAGTGTTAATCTTTCATAGTTCGTAGTACAATAAATCATGCTCTCTCTCTCTTTCTCTCTCTCTCTCTCTATATATATATATATATAGAGTGTGTGTGTACATTATATATATATACATATATATATATATACATACACACACACACGTGTGTGTGTGTGTGAAGGAGAATACAGAGGTTAGTGCAGTGTACAGTATTAATAAATGTCCTTAAATGCACTTTATTTATTTATTTCCATGGCGCTCACTGCTGAAGTACAATAGTCACGCCTCACGATTTTTGCATAAACGTCGTCTATAGGTCAGCACAGCAGCGCTTCCAAACTCTTCTCACCCATTGGCTAGTTTCACTCCTACCTGTTGAATATTCGGCTCAGGCCCCGCCTACTACTTCCCTGTTGCTGCATGAAGTGTCACTTCGGCTTGTTCCGGGTTAATTGTGCTCTCTTTAGCGGGCTATCTTGTTTCCTCTCGTTGTATTATTATTTTTGTTGTTGTTTTTTGCTTTTTCCTATTTTACAATGTCTCTCTTATTAGAGAATCAGTTCTCCGAACTGCCTAATGTCAAAGAAATTGCTACAAAGTCGTTTTTGGAGTCGGTATCCCATCTTCCGTCTTTCTTCGGTGAGTAACGTTAGCCGTATGGACCGTAAGTAGCCTAGTGCTGGTGGCCGAAGTGCACAAAAACGACAAGTTATTGGAACAAGACTCAGGCTCCTCCTCCTCCATACTGTATATAGGCTTATTAATATGAGCGGGGAGATTTTTCGGGGGCTCCGAGATTAAAACGAACCTGATAGAAGAGCTAACAAGGAGGATATGCTCAAATAAAATACTTTAGGTTAACTGGTGATGGGTCGCTTTTGTGTTTGTTTTGAGTACAAATGACATTTAACTTTGAGGACGTGTGAATAGGTAAGTGCGCTCATATGGGCTCCCCTACGAAGTCTGGAATGGTGCAGTCCTAACATCGCGCCTTATTAATTATTCATGACCCTGAAAGGCTACTCCAACTTCCGGGTTGATGAATTCATTAAATCCAAATTAGTGTAGACAATTGAAAATGGCTGTGTATCAGTGACTCTGCCACCTTTACAATAAGCTTTAGGACAAAATATTATTATATAGTATTTTGATTTGGGAATATTTCTCTAACAACACAGCATAATGGCACAATATGGTAAAATAAAAATAAAAAAAACATAAAATAAAAATAACAAGTAAGCTACTTTTATTCAACTAATACAAAAAAGGAAAATATTTTACCAGGAAAAGGAGCACAAACGTAAAGGCTTTAACACCCGGTTAGGGTCAGAGTTATGAAATCATTGAAGTCTGACGATAACACCGATAAATCATCACTCTGAAATGTGTATCACGTTCAGGTATCGCAATATCTATATCATATTGTTATATCCCATAGCCCTGATAACATCCAGCTCATGTTTACTTAAATCGTTATAGTAATACGGCATTGTAGGTAACTTAACCTAAAAATCCCTTCAGTAATAGTATTCTCAAACAGTCATGACGACAGTTCATAAGCTTAATGTCATTATGTGGTGATTCAGAAATCAGATATTTTACAAATAACAAGATGGTACTACATGTTCATGTGCTCATCCCACGTCTACCAACCTGGACACACCACTATTGTTGATTTATGATTATGCAATGTTTACAGTTTACAAGCTTTTCATACCACCCTTACTTTACTTAAGCCTACAGTGTGCAGTTCAACTGTGTGGCCAAAAGTATGCGATCACCTGACCTTTGTCCCAAGATTCCAAAGACGTTTTTCGTTAAAATAAATAAATAAATCAATCAAAAGAAGAAGATAAAAGTGGACCAGTTTGTGGGAGTTGTATCACGGGTGCACTACCGTCACAATGTTAAACATAACTTTAAGAACATGGCATTCGTTAATCAGGTGGAAGTTAATAATCAGCGTAGTGCCGTGGGATTAGAGGAATAAAACAATCCAGGGCGTGTTGTTCTTGGAAAATAATCAACTCCAGGGTTCGTAAGGCGCTCCTATCATTTGCTGTTTCTTTATTACAAACCTTCCAGTTTTTGGTTTTTTTTTAACAGAGCTGTCAGTATTTCTGGTATGAAGGTAAGGCATATGTAACCACCACTCAACCGAATGTATGAAGTGTTAAAGTTTTCTATTTATCTATTTTTTGTTTTGTTTTGTTTTAACAGACTGTCTCGGTTCCAAAGTTTTTTCTCCCATCAAAGCCGACATAAACGGAAACATCACAGTAAGTGTGAATCTCCTCACCTCAACACCCCCCCCCCCAAATATTCATACAGATTTATACGAGCGCTCTCTGATCTCATCACTTAGAAAATCAGAGCTGTATATGACTCCGATCCAGTGAAGTACGAGACGCTTCAGAAGATCCTGGAAGTTGAGAAAGGCACGTACGGGTCCGAATGGCCGAAAGCAGGGGCCACGTTAGCGCTCATGTGGCTTAAAAGGTGAGACAAAATTATTCCTTTGTGCTCCAGGACTGTTTTTACAGTCAGACAGGTCAAAAGAGGGAACACTTGTAGCACAAATGGGGAAAAAAAACCCCAAATATTTCAGCACATACTGTTATCAACTGTAAATTGTGCTGTAATCAACTCTGCGGCGGTAACAGTAACTGCATCTTGATTATTTTCCTATATCCGAAAACCCTGCTGTGATCCATTTGCACTATTTAAGGTATTTACAAATTCAAACATATTTCATCCCATCTCCTCCTGCCTTAAAGTCGGAAATGTTCGGTATGTTGGAGAGGACCGTTTCTGAAACTCATCCCTCGCTATTTATTTTTCAGAGGCCTGCGCTTCATTCAGATCCTGCTGCAGAGTTTGGCAGATGGCGAGCGAGATGAGAACAATCCCAACCACATCCGCGTCAATATCACTAAAGCCTATGAACAGGCGCTGAAGAGATACCATGGCTGGATAGTGCAGAAGATTTTTAAGGTAAGGGACAGAAATAGCGCGCTCAAGATGGAATATAAATGGCTTTATTACGGAAGGCAGCCTGAGCACCCACAAAAGATTATGTGGTATCAAATATTTATACAGCAGAGCCTTGAGATAAAAAAAAAAAGAAGCCATTTTTAAAGAATAATAATAGAAAAACATAAACAAGCACGCCTATAAATCTGATTGCATAAAGTAGTATAATTATCATCATGCCTTCATTGAGTGTCATGAGACTGTCAAGATATTGCAACAGGGGTCCACAGTCCCCTCCAAAAGTATTTGGAACGGAGAGCCAGTTTTGAAAAACGTGTCTGAAAAAGCAGCCATCAAGATGTGACCAAAGTGTAGACTTTCAGCATTAATTCAAGGAATTTAACAAAAATATCACATTAACCATTGAGGAATTACAGCCATTTTTTACACAGTCCCTCCATTTCCACAGGCTCAAAAGTAAAAGGACAGTTGATCGATAAGCTGTTTCATGGCCAGTTATGGTCTGGAGTTGATTCCAAGTTTCACATTCACATTTGGCAATGCAAATGTTCATGATCCAAAGGACACCACATGACACATCATCAGACTAACATGGTGGATCAGGACATGTGTGGCTGCCAGTGGAGCTGGGTAACTGGTGTTTACAATTGATGTGAATGTTGATACACGTATGTAGCAGGAAGAACTCTGCTATACTTTCTGCTCAGATTCAGTCAAATCTTGTAAAACCAATAGGACAGCGCTACACAGGACTGATGGATAATGAAAACAACCCAAGTGCTTCTTAAGGCAAAGAAGTGAAATGTTCTTAAATGGCTGAGTCAGTCAACCCAACGGAGCACTTACTGAACGCGAACTCGAATGCGGAAAGGCCTCGCAGAGCATCTCAAGGGAGGAAACTCAGCGTTCGGTGATATCCATGGGCTCCAGATTGTAGGCCGTGCTTGGTCTGAATGCAGGTATTAAAAAAAATGATGCTTATATTTAGAATTATGTTTGTTTGTTCAGTTACTTTTGAGCAGGTGAAAACGGAAGGCCTGTGAATAAAGGGCTGTAATTCCTAAACGGTCAATGCAATATTTTTGTTAAGGCCCTTGATTTAACGCTGAGAGTCAACACTTCAGTCACATCTTCATGGTCATCTTCTTGTCAAATCCGTTGTGGTGGCGTACACAGGCGAAGCCTTAAAAGCGGAGTCGGGATTTCTGTTCCAATACTTTTGGAGGGGATGGCGGCTATGCTGATTTTAACAATTAAGAATGACGCTGCCTTCGGAATGTAACATCTTGGAGCCTGTTATAGTTATAATAATAATGGCAATTATTTTTATTATTATTATTATTATTATTATTATTATTGTCATCATTGTCTTTATTTATAGAGCACCGTTTCCTTAAAGGCATCATATTAAACAATAACAGAACAAATGGCATAAAGCACATATCATTTAATGCAAGAACATTAGAGCATTAAAAGATATAAAAACTAAAAATGGGAGCACAGAGAGTAGGAGAAGGAGGAGCGACTCTTTTATAGGCGGCAGTTCAGCTGTACGAGGGCACATGCCTAATAGTATTATTCTAAGCGTCAGTATGATTTAATCATGAGATCTGTGCAACATAGATTAATAATTTACTAACATAGTACACAGTAATATCCTGGCGTATTAAATCATCTGAAATCTCCTTCACATTAGTTATTTGGCCATTGTATTGCATTTACATTTCGTCATGCAGCTGATGCAGTTATCCAAAGTGACTTGTAATGGAAAGAGGAGGCAGTTCGAGCTCTCAGCGGAGCATTTGAGGAACATTATGGTGCGTCTGATTAAAACCAGGAACATGGAATTTTCCACCTCAGACTAGAAAAACCAAAGAAAACGCCTCTGGGAAATCATGCACTCGTTCATTTCCTTTCTTCTGGATTAATCCACATGACTGTTTGTTTAGCTGGCCATTTGTTATTAAATTACCTTAGCTACCACTTGTTAACCCGTTCCGTGACATTTCCAGGCAACCTATACACGCGTCTGGGCAGCACAGTGGAGTGTCCTCTTGCCCCTCAGGCTAGCACACGAATTTATCATTTGAAACATGAACAGAATTTACAGTGTTGCGGAAAAACTGTAACTTGACGGTGGAAGCCATCTTGAATCATATGGCAGCGACACCGTGCCAAAAAAAAAATAAAAAATCATGATACAGGTCAGGAGCTTCGGTTATTGGTCACAACAAACATCTGAATGGAGGAAAAGGTGATCACTGTGACTGTGACTGTGGCATGGTTTTTAGTACCAGTTTGAGTATTCCAGAAATTTCCGATCTCATTTTCAGGATTTTCCGGCACAACAGTCACTAGAGTTTACGCAGCTTGGTGTGGGGAAAAAAACCCCCAAAACATCTAGAAACCAGGAGTTTTACTGGCACAAATGTGTTTTTGGTGAACAAGATCAAGGGAGATTGGCCAGACTGGTTCGAACTGACAGAAACTCGAGTAACCACTCGTTACAACCGTGCTGAGCTGAAAAGCATCTGAGAAGCATCTGAGGGATCTGAGGCTTCAGTAGGCACAGGCTCATTAGTTGAATATTGGAAAAAGAGTAACCAGGTCATCTAGAAAACAGCTAATCCACAGTTTCCTCTCTGATTTAGGCTGCACTTCTGGCTGCGCCGTACAGGTCGGACTTCCTGAAAGCTCTGTCTAAAGGTCAGGAAGTGGCGGAGGAAGACTGCCTGGCGAACATTCGGCAGTTCTTGGTGAACTTTACCACCACTGTGGACGCCATTTATGAGATGTACACAGTAACTAATGCCGAGCTGGACTACACGGTGTGACGGCTTGCGTGACAGGTGCCTTTCTCAGGTCAGGCAGCATTCCACTGGAAGTAATCAGAACTCAAACTACATGCAGCTCTCATTTTATTATTTGTATTATTACTATTAGAATATATATATATATATATGGGTTTTTTTTTTCGTCTTTTGCACTGAGAATATTTCCTGACTTAGAATGGATTTTGAAGAAAAAAAAACCTCAACAACTACCAGAAGTGCATTTACATACGGTGTGTCTGAGCGGAGAAGTGCTGAACTACCTGTGATGTTTTAAGGCTACTGTGTCACGTGGGGTGTCACAGCTGTGAGAAGAATTTCTATCTGGTTTGATGAAAGCCCGCTTCTGGAAATCTAGAAGAAATCCCAAACACTAGAGTCTGATGGAAGCATCAGTGCAGTACCCCCTGAACTAAAAAAAAAACCAAACCAAAACAAAACAACAAAAGATTGAGAACGGGTTATACCCCGAACATGCTTGATTACATAGAAGATGCATGATCCATGATAGAGCTTGATGATGAAGCTTCAAAGTTTCTAACTTCTTCATCTGAATTATTACCACCTGGTATGTTGCCTAATAATAATAATAATAATAATAATAATAATTATAATAATAATAATGAGAAGAAGAAGAATGGCAGATAAATTATGAAGGGAGAAAGATTTGTTTTTAGCTGCTTTGGAAACTTCCCAACTTATCAGAAGGAACAGCTCGAGAAATGTGGAGCGCTACAATGAACCGTAACATTTCTTCCTTAATGCTACATTCTGTTGATTGGACAGAAAGTCGTCCTGCATTTCATGATCTTCGACCTTGATTCCCGTGGCTCGTATTCTCTTAGACATTCTGTTATAGCAGGGGTATCGGATTATTTCTAGCTTTAAAACAAATAAACGTTACGTTATTTGTGTAACGTTGGGCATTGTCATAAGCCCGTTGTTGTGTCAGAGAGTCAGGTAAGAGAAAACGGCAACAAAAGTACGTCCTAACTTTTTTTGAGTGTTTGTTAGTTTCTCCCTCTTGGTCATTGCACTATATGCACTATATAGTGGGGAAACATTTCATTTTTGTCCTCATATATCTGTTCACAGATGAAATGCATTAAGAAGTGCCTGACAACAATCAATAATATCTCACGTCCATGAACTTTCATTAATATGCAAAGATGTTGGTGATTAATTTTTATATCTAAACCAATGTGCAGTTTTGCTACGTGACAGATATTGCTGTTCATACATAAGACTGGCTCGTTAACTGTTAATAATACCAAACTCGCGTAATCATACATACTGACAGAATTGATGACTATGTTGACTAAGCTGACTGTTTGATCATGATGCTTATCTACAGCTTGATTACTTGCAAGCATGTATTTACACTCTCAGGGCGTACAGGTTCTTAAAGTACATACTGTTCTGTACATCATCTAACGAAGGAAGTGATTTTAGGAATAACCGCGTGGGAGTTAGTTGATAAAGATTAATATATGATTGTGAAAAGAATGGTCTATTCTCATGCTGTTACATCGGTGAGGTTGGCAAGGTGTTTGATTTGCACGTTTTGTGTGTCATTTCATGTGAAACCGTGCAAATGGAAGCAGCAAGGAAGGGTTACTGTTTTGCTGCTTTACAAAACCTCACGCTGGAGTTTATTTATAATGCAATGTGTGTGTGTGTGTGTGTGTGCGTGTCTGTGTGTGTTTTGTGTGTGTCTGTGTGTGTTTCTGATTCTAATGGAAATACAATGAAGAATTATTGTCATAACTGTCATACTGGTACACTGGCATAAACATTAAAACTGAAATAAACAGTGCCTTTCTGGTCCTATTAAAGTTTTCTTTTGGAGCTGCTAGACTCTGTCAGTATTGATGGTAATGTTTTGTGTTACTGTTTTAAGATGTTATTACTCAGTGCTAATATTCTGGCATTTTAATTAAGGTGCACTTTGGTGTTCTGCCACCAGGGGGCAGCATGGTGCTGTAAGTTTTTTCTCAATGAAACGCATTTACACAAATGGACGTGTGTCTGCTTATTTTAATGTTATAAATAGACATAACATAATAATATATATATATAGAGAGAGAAAATTACCATTAGGCAATTATTAATCCGTTTTAGACCAAACAAAAATCACACAGTGAAATATAACCTGCAGGTCATTCGTCTTTTCAGAATTTGTCTATGTAACGTTCAGTAGGGCCATGCTCGTCTCTGATTGGTTATTCACCTGTTGTGATAACCAATCAGTGGACTTGTAGCTTAATTTGAATAAAAAGGAAGCGTACCGGTGTAATTGATGTAAGGTGTAAAGAGGCTAACCTGAGTGGGGTAAAAAATAAATAACACATACCAAGTTAAAAACCTGGTTTTATAAATAAAGTTGACTTTATGTTGCTGGGTGAGATTTTCTAAATCACCAAATTGCATACACCTGTTGAGGGGAAGGAAAAACATTAGTAACGGGAATCATTTTCTGTGAGTCATCAACAGGAGTCGACTCTTTCTGCTCCAAAACGGGCTAAAATCGTTGAGCTTTGCTTTTGCCTGACGTACGTTAAACTGCTTGCTGAACTCTTTCTCTCTGTGCATTGTGAGTAACAGGGGGTAATGCTGTCGATTATGGGTCTCAAGATTCACTCGAATCGAATAGACTCCTAACTCTTATCTAAAAGAGCCGACTCATTGAGTCGACTCTTGTGGGAGCCGAACGTCACTGAGTGTTTGAGTGGAGACTTTAGATTTACACAGGGGTGTATAGGTTCTGCTGGCACAAAAACGTATTATTATATTGTTTAGGACTGTACAAAAGAGAGAGAGAGAGAGAGAGAGAGAGAGAGAGAGTCTAAACTGAGTAAAATAAAACCTCTGAAGTTTCTGTCATGGTGTAATCTGCAGTAATGTGTCCCGGAAATTGCATGTGAGCTAATCGGCTAATTAGCGGTTTGCATGAGATTCTCCATCATTCGACGTAAACAATGATTTAAGCTCAAGGCTTAAACACTAATGCACATGCTCACACTTTTTATTTTTATTTTTATTATACAGTCATTTTAGTATTACATTTGTAAACACACTTGGACGAACGATATGCTGTACCTCAGTGTTCAAGAGACTATCAAATCAACATTTGGATATTAGGCAATGATTCATCTTTTATAGGTATTTCAGATTTAAATTTTTACACTCTTGCATGTCCATGAAACGAGTGAAAATATTTCGATGATTCATCCTGTACTCATCAAATTTGTATCCAATCAAATCCTCCCCGGGACACTCAGGTCCCGCCCCTGTAAACAAGCCTGGTGAGATAAATCGCTCCACAGTTGTACCTAGGTGGCATCGAACGTGGGTCGATCCTCCAGTCTCTCACATTTTATTCTTTAGTCTTGGCGGTGTTGAAAAAGGTGAGGTTCTTTCCATTGCTCACGAATCTCCCATTATGAACAGTGCAAAATAACAAAGTTTTGTCAAAATACAAATTTGCGATATTTCTTCAGATGGCTGACCTTCTACAAGGAGCAGCACCTAGACATGAATCCTAGCCATTTAGGACACAGTGCTAATCTACGGAGCGCTACATTAGCAAACAGCAGGCTGGTGTTGTTATTGGAGCTGCTTCTGAGCAGGTCATGGCCTCCGGTATTCAGACTAAAATGAAGCCTGTTTAGTAGTTAATGGTTTCCGCTTTCTCCTCAGCAACACGGCTGTATGTATGTGTGTGTGTGTGTGTGTGTGTGTGTGTGTGTCCTGCTGCCTGAGGACAATGTGGAGCTTGTGGCTCTTCTCAGCAGAGACCAAATTCCCTTTCTGCATTAGCAGGACCGGTAATCCCACAGTTTTAAGAAGCACAGCTGCTGCTGAGGGGAAACGAGGCCATAAAGCAGCTCGCCATATAAAGATGGAGAACTCTTAGTCTCTCACTTAACAATGAAGAGCATTCAGCTGGTTATTCTTTCCCCCCTACCATTCACCACAGTCAACGTTAGGCTTGCTGAGTGGTAAAACCAAAATGCCTGTTTCCTATATAGCTGGCTACATGGGGAACTATTAAAAAAGTCTGCTTCACCCAGGGGTGTGCCATATTACCCAACACCGAAGCATAGAAGGTGGCCTGTGGAATCAGTTTTTAAATTGTAACACACATTGCAATTACTGAACCAAAAGCAGTCAGGAACTTTTAAATATTTCACTAAATTTAACATCCAGAATGTCTGCATGCAACTCCAGACTAATGGTTTGGTCTAGCAAGTGCAATGTTGGTAATTATCGTCTCATTTGGGCCAAGCCAGGCTAAGACAAAGCCATGAGGTGAATGAGTTTACCTTTTAACTAAAGGTAATTTTCCTCCAAAGCTTTATTCGTATTTTGGGAATCTTTATGCTTATAAGAGAACGTTTAGAGTTTTCCCATCAGTACATGCTATAACTTAAAGCAAGTGGACCTCGTCATTTTTTTAAATGCATTTAACTACAAGAAGATATAAATATAAGACTCAAAAGTGGAAGAATGGCCAAAAAAAGTCAGAAATAGAAAACATGGAAACCTGAGTTTCTTGATTATGAAAGGTGTGTTTCAGTATATTCATAAATAAAGCACTTGGAGCATGCTGCTGTAGGAAAATAATCAACGATGAGGTGGTGTGTTGCATCCTGACCCCAAAGTTGGTAAAGTTCTTATTACTGCATACGCCAAACTGTTTTATTCCTCTTACAGTCACCTACAGTATATACAGAAACCTCATTCTCAGATACATTCTGCTGTAGTGCTTGGGTGAACGTATCGATAAAAGCTAGTTGGTATTTACAGTGCGAAATCCCGTCTAAAGTAGTATTCAGTCTTGTCCATTTAAATTCAGTGCTCGGATTTCCATCAACTCGATTTTATGAGGACCCCTTGCTTGACTGAAGAACGAAGCATTCACCTCGGTGTTTATGCATGTTCGATTTCGATTGCCTTGTTTACTACAACAGGAGCCTCTGGAATTGCAATAAATGGTTCTGGGCCAGAAACAGGGGAAAAACCCCTAAAGCAATTTGCATATCTAGGAAGAAAAAAACCCCACAAAGATAAGTGGGCCGTTGCATTGTGCCGCGCCGTCTAGTCCACCATAAGCGCACAGTACGCTTTATTAAAAGTAATATATTCTGAGACATTTAACC
This sequence comes from Chrysichthys thysi, assembly GCA_030068315.1. Lineage (NCBI taxonomy): Eukaryota > Metazoa > Chordata > Actinopteri > Siluriformes > Claroteidae > Chrysichthys > Chrysichthys thysi. The sequence continues at coordinate 4,383,454 of JAQLOM010000009.1, read as the reverse complement.
TGAGAGGACTGCACATTTTTCATACACAAATGCAACACTGCAGGGGAAGAAAAAGAGGGACCTTTATAGAGGCCTATTTCCATATATATGACTTTCTCAAGAGGGGTGCTGGATAAAACCCCATGCGTCTTCAGCACTCAATAGTCTGAAGATAAAAAAAAAAACAAACCAAACAAACGCACACACACATAGATAAGACACTTGTATTTTTAATAATGAAATCTATAAAGTATGCACACGTACACATGCGAAAGTTTGGACAAACCTGGTGGTAGAAGGGGTTCCTGCATTTTTAATATTTTGAGATTTTTTATTTTTTTTTTTACAGTAATAATGAAGATATTATTAACACTATGAAAAAATGCATATGGAATAATGCAGCGAGGAAAACCAAATTGTTTTATATTTGAAATTCCTAAACGTATTCCTGATGAAACCAGTTTCATGAGGTGGCTTCACCCGGGAGGCTTTTCTCAAAGTTCTCAATTGAATTTTAAGTTAAAATTACTTATTAAAAACATATTTCCATTCAGAAATAAATGTATACGTAGGCATTGATTTCACTGTGTACACATGAGCCATAGATGTACTGTGTGTGTGTCCAATATTTGCACCGGTAGGGGAAAATTTTCAGGTTTTTCCTGCTTACGTTGCAGGACGTGACCCAAAACTCGATGCAAATGCCGTATGCTCTGTATTTTTATCTTAATGGTGGAATTCGGTGTTTTATATTTTGTGTTATTTTTTGTATTATTATTATTATTATTATTATCTGCACATTAGGGAAAATTAAGACTCTGTTTTCTAGTCCAGGCTTCCGGAGACTTGAGAGATACATAAGCCACAAAATAATCTTAATTTGGTGGCACTCTATTCTGTAATATATTTCTGAGTTGATTGTCAATTTAGTAGGAACTTACATTTCATCTTCCAAGCTCAAGGTCCCCAAGCTTATAGAACTATCCCAGAATACCTGATATACTGCCCACTTTATAATATTTTAAAAGAATATTTTAATCAGTTTATTACTTGTTAGATCATGCATAGACTTGTTTTTCCATTTCAGAACCTTAGATTTTATTCTGACGGATTTAACGTTTTAGGACTAAAACTGGTAAACGGCCGTGCTTCTCACCTTACCTTGCTTTTGGATCGAGGAACTTCCTGATTGCATCTTGCCCTGCCTCATTTCAGACGTTGTGCATTAAGGCTTAGGAATAGCAATGTTGACTTGCACTATCTGTCTCTCTCGAAGAGTCTTTAACCTTGTTAGTCTTTAATATATGTTAAATAGTTGCAATCCCTTAAAGAGCAAGCTTGTTTATTTAAAAAAAAAAAAGAAAGAAAGAAAAGCCAGACACATAAAAGATAACCCAAGGCTCAGGTCCAGTTTCTAAATACATTCATATCAGACTCCTGCAGAAAAGTAGCTCTAAGGGATAAGCACTGAAAGTTCAGGACAGTGCCAGTAATTATACCTGGTAATAAGATCTGCATGGTGTGCGTGCGACTCGAATGCCATGCAGCTCTGCCATTGTTCAGTCTACCACTCAGTTTCTGGAACTAATGACAGCCTCCTGGACTGGTTTCCGTCAGCACCTCGCTCTCTGTCTCGCTCCCTCTCTCTCTCTCTCTGTTTGTTCTCGATGCCCTTGAAGAGCTGATAAAAGAGGCGGAGGAGATGTGTGCGAGCTCAGGTCACACTGAAAGCTGATTAGCCCCTGTCCCCGGGGTGGATAAAGCCAGAGCAACGTCAATGCCCTGCCCTCGGAGGGTATCGCAGCTCTGCTGTTTCTCTGCCAAAAGGCCCCAACTGCCACTCACAAGACAGACCTGGAAGCCAAACTGCACAACCACAACCCCTTCCTCCATCACCACGTTTCACGACAAATATTTGAAAGCAACATTATAATTTTGTTTACACATTATAAATGACTCGTCTCATGTACTCATTATGCTCCGTTTATGCCAAGATGAGCGTTACGCCTGCCTTGACTTTAGAGCTGGTTCAGAATTTATGATTTATGTCTCCTGAGGGAGTGACATTAGTGCCATCATTCATCTTTAAACCAAAAACAACAACGGGGGAAAAAAACCCAACCAAGCAGATTTTTTAAAAACATCCCTAAATTAGATTTTATTTGACAATCTTAATTGTGGAGGGGTTTCCAGACATACAGTACATACAGTAGTAAATAGTCAGTGAAGCATAACAGAGGGAAAGGGCTAATCTGCCAACATTATAATTGCACTTTTTAAAACATCTAGCCCACTGTGTGCCATTTTACCCCAACGCTGCTTCAAGTGAGTCCATTCTGACGGATGAAAGAAAACAAAATCAAATGGCAAATGTTTTTCTATTTTTCCCCATTTCTTTTTATCCGAAATTCCGATACCCTGGTAGTATCTTCTAACATGGTACAGAAAATCAAAATGTCAATAAATAATGAATAAAATATGTAGAACACTGACACTGAAATCCAGTTGAAACTCTTAAGACTTAGTCACAGTAACTCGTGTCGCTTCACATCTGGTCGCTGACGGAGCCAGCTCAAGCTCAGTAGTGTATGTTTCCCAGGCTTTTTCTCAGATTCATAAATTCCATTTGAAAAAAGAAAAAAAAAAAAAAAAAAAAAAAAAAAAAAAACACTGGAATGGCTACAGTAGACAGCGATCGACTAGATCAACTTGCCAGAAACAGGTGAAAATTTGGATAAAACTAGTAAAACAAAACAAAAACATATCATTGGTCACAAACAGCGATAAAACAACTAGAATAAAGAATCTTATAAATATGCCTGTCTACTGATAGACACAAACATAATACAGGAAAAAAAAAATTCAAGTTTTCTTTTTAAATGAAATGGTTCTCCGAACCAACCCATGCCAGAGTCATTTTAATAGGTTTTTATAACAGTGCAATTGGAAAAATCATAACTATTATGATTTAGTACTAGCAGGGCTATACAAATTTCTGCCAATGAGAGTTCACTGAACATACATCGTCAGTTTAGTTATGGTTTTGGAGTAAACAGACCTGAAATGTCAAATGTCCTGCAATAGTGGGCAGTTTGCTTCCTGTTGAGAATTTGGCAGCTAATCTGAAGTTGTTCCATTCAGATTAATTGGACAAGAAGTAAATGGTATGATGCCACAAAATCCCTGTTGCTGCAAAATAGTGGATAACGAGTACTTCGCGAAGTACATAATGTCACTCCAGCCAACGCGAGTTAAGCTCCAACTCCGATCTTTTGCAGGGCGTGAGAATCACTGGTACCCTTTTAAGCTTTGCAAAAACCCACTGAGCCCTTTACCACAAACACACATCCACAAAAGCACATCTCTATGCCTTGTCTCCTAATCCCAACAGTCCACAGTTGACCTCCTCGAATTATTTGTCTCACGCCACCCTATCTGAACACAGGTAGCTGAATGTGCGTGGGCTGAATGGCCTCGTACCCACGGCCCAGCATGCGCTCCTTGATGCAGGGTGGGTGGATCTCACTGATCAGGCACTCCAGAGACTGTAGGCTGCTGCTAAGCAGAGAGGCCTGACACAGGCTCCGGCCGGACAGCCTGCAACACAGGCCGAGACCTGGGTACTGCTGCGGAACACAGTGGGCTTGGCGTTGAGGCAGACCGTGGTTGTGGCTGAGCCCCACCGAGCCTGGGGGCAGCTCCTGCGGGTTGTAACAGTCGCTCTCGGGTGTAGCAAGCGTGCTGTTCCAATGAGGTGCAAAGAACTGGCCAGCAGAGAAGTCACCATGGGTGGCAGCACAGTTCAAAGGCGATGAGCCTACCCGGTCCAGCGTGACACCCGTTACACAAGTGCCTGCGCTGAGGGCATGAGCCCTGTATGGGATCTGAGTGGTACCTGGGGGCAAGCATACATCTGGAGATCTGCTAATGGTAGCTCTGCTGCTGCTGCTGCTGTTGGCACTGTATCTGTGTAATGGACCCTGCTGATAGTGCTGCTTCTGCTGATGCTGTTGATGTCTCTGCTGCTTCGACTGCCATATCACGTATTCCATAGTGTCCATGTAGCCCGTAGTCTTGGCCATGTCCATGCTGAAGCTGGAATCCAAGCAGGCTGTGGATGCTTGATGAGATGGGCTGGAATGATCTTCCACAGATGCCTGAAGCCCTTGGGCATGAGAGGTCCTAGCCATTTGTCTCACTATGCCAAGGGATGCATGGTCCGAGTGGGAGGCCAGTGCCAAGTTTTGCCCACTAGACAGGGATGTAGCAGTAGCTGGTACTATGACATTGGGTGGCACTGGAACGTTGTGCACCTCAGGAGGTTTGCAAAGCTCCAAGCTGTATGGCCTCTGCCTGTGCCTGTGGGCCAAGTTGTTGCTGCTGGGTGGTGCATAAGGTGCCACCGCCATCTGGATTGGCGACAGTTTAGTCCTCTTGCCATCAGAGCTCTTTACTATGCCTTTGGTCACAGTGGGGGCTTTGACAATGGCCAGCAAGCCCTGGTAGCCACTGGAGTAGGGCTGAGAGTAAGGGCTGAAGCGTTGGCCTGTCGTGTCCAGGCCATTGACAGTCCGGCCAATCTGTTTGTGCTGTGGGACCCTGATATTGGATGGGAAGATCTTGATGGACAGCGGACAATCTGCCGTCTTCTGTGCGTAGGCGTCCAGCTCAGCAGCAGAGGGGTACCGTGGAGACTGCATTGAGCTCAGATCACCTGCAAGCAGACATGGTATTCGTTACATAACAGGAAAGAGTACGTAAAATTCAAAATAAGAAACCGCAGTTAAGCACGTCACTTTCAAGGCAAACTGGAAGCAAATTTGTACAAGTATGCTCTAGAGGTCATGTGATAAATATACGGTGGAAATTAGGCTGGATATACGCTCCTGTTACAGCCTAGTTGATGATCCTCAAACTTGCACAAGGAATATGAACAAAAACAAATATCCCCAATTGAGGGCTTCGCTGTCTGACAAAGCAGATTGTTCTGCTCTCTTCAGCATAAACACAAGAAAGTGATAAATACTGGATGAGTAAAAATGATCAAGGAGCAGACATGAGACAAGAAAAATCGCCCAATAAAAATGGAGATACTGGAGTGTGTGCTCTATCCCATTTTTTACCCCCCACACTCACTTCCTCTGCCTCATTTCCTCTTGTGGATGTTCATCCTTAGACATCTGCATCTTTCTAAAAACTCATTTTGTGGAGGGAGACACCCCGGGCAATGTTTGATCAGTGCATTATGAAATTAATTTGGTCTTTCTTCAGGACAAAATTGGATTACCCTGGGAAATCAAGAAAGAGATGACGAGAAGGAGGGGGGAGCTAATTTTGTTTCAGTGGCTTGAGTGGAATTCATTTCATGGCATTTGGCTATGCAACCCACTTAAATGTAAGCACAAGTCAGCGCTGGAGATCAGAAGGAGAAAGAAAGTGCTAGAGTCGATCACCTTTGGATGAAATGAAGCCTGACAATTTCTCAAAACATCTAGGACTTGTTTGATACCTTTAAAATGAAAGAGGCAGCAGACAGCAGATGATTACGGTCAGTCAAGGAAGAAGGCAAGTTCTTTTGTTACGTGCACTGGCAATCGCCGTAAATAACAGCCGGCCCCATGGTATAGATTCCATTTGGTAATGATGCTCTGCAACTTCCACAGATGAACAAGCATACATTACATGGTTACAGGGCCGTTTTTACAGCGGTGAGCCTAACCTGAAGTCTAATAACGGAAAATCTCCAGGGGTAGACATACGTTCAATGGTGTACGGGAAAGCTGAAGGGACAAACCAAGATTGGATTTAAAGACCATTATTCAGGCAATTTCATGGCTGTTTAAACCGCCACAACTAAGGGAAGAAAAAGTGCTCCGGTTCCAAACTATGGATCTGCTGCCAAAAATTATGGTCACTCTGGACAACGACACTTTTTATGGAATTTCTGACATGAAATGAAAAGTGTTAAAAATGAAACTAGATTACTCAATAGTCAGCAAATGCTACTGTGGTCCCTTTAGAGGAGACAGGTGGAAGGGGGTTTGAGGGGGAAAAACCCACCTAAAATAAGACAATTCAGCTCTGATTTCGATTAGAGAAGCCATTACAAGCGATTGCTCAAGAATGTGATGGTGATCTCGCTTGTTGTTCCTGTTCAGGATTGATTTGGGACTTCATTTCATTTTCAAGCCCACAACGAGCCTCCGACTGTGAAAATGATTCAATCTACAAGATCCATCTCATAAAGGAAATAAATTGGGTGTTTAAAATGGAGGAAGGAGGAGAAGGGAAGAGTGCTACCAATGCATCTTGCTGCAAAACACACTGCCTGCAGTCACACAGTGCTCACAGGGGGTCATTCATCATGATGAAGCCCCAGAAATAGACGTACAGGTGGGCAGGAATTTATGTCATTGTTAAGGATTTGTAAAAGACCACAGATCATGACAGCAGAGCCTGCTGCTTTGATCTGGCCTGGTTTCAGGGGTTGCTTGGGGAGACACCTGGAACTTAAATGTTGATGTGGGACTACCTCATGGATTAAAAGGAGCAGACATTTCTTCAAACGGACATAAAAATTCACATACGTAGGATCACTTCCCTCCTAAAAAGATGTGTCTGAAAAAGATCATTTTGCACACTCCAGAAGCCTGGCAACAGAATGTAAGGGAAATACTGGTGGATTCAGTATGCATAATGAATTGCGGTGTAGTTTGGGAAGTGGCTAAGTTGTTGCCAAAGCTGTGGGTTGTTAGCCACAGAGCGTGACAGAGGGAAACGATTAGCATTCTGACCCTAAGCACTTAATCACATAGAGCAGACCAACTGCTAACCTCTTTGACTGCAACACTGTCAAGGTCCACTCCAAGACTATGGATGAATTTAGTAGCCCATCTGCTCGAAACCACTCAAGCAGACACACTGCTAAATCCAAACTGTTATTTGCCGAGTCTGCCTTACCCAGGGGCTTCTCAGAGTGCTTACCAATTTACACTCTGTAAGTCTTTTAAGTGGCTTTCCTCCCTCTCTAGCGTCAGGATTGCCTGAGGTGGGACACATGGGATTCAAACGCGAGTGCTCTTACGCATGCAAGGCCATTACCTGCAGCTCCCAGCGCTACAGCTCAAAGAAGGGGAATCAAACACATGCTGCTTCACTGCGCAGCTCAGAGAGGCAAGGTCAACCCTTCGATCAAACAAAGCTCTCAAAAGTGACTTCTATTACATTAGGTCGGCCCTGAAGGGAAGAGGGGAGGAGAAAGCGACTCTGAAATCTCAATTAACACTTGGCTAATTAACTTCACACGCCATTTGATACAGAACAAACTCTTTAAAGTAGGACAATGACAAGACCAGTAGTGAGACCAGGAATGGGAACGTGGTATGTTGAGAGGTTTGGAGAATGGAGGGGGGGGGGGGGTATGAAGGTAGGGAACATAGCATTCATGAGCTCCAAAAACTGTGCAAGGCGAAAACACAAGCACAAATGCTGACGTGCATGCTGGAAAAAATGTTAAGCATATGAGCGCACACAAAGCTTTCAGCCCCAGTAAGCTGCCCAATCCTTTTTCCCATGGTTGCACTTAAAGCAGTACCCTCAGATCACAGAGGAGACCTCATTGTTTTGTAGCTGTTTGAGTTAATCACTGATTAACTGGGAAAACAGCTGAGGCTAAAAAAAGAGCAGCACTCTGTCCCTGCATTTCCACCAAGCGCTGTTACTAAAACACAGGCCTAGCGATCAAAAGACAAGGCCACAATTGGTAGCTTTGCTTTAGGATAAGACTGATGCTAGAAAGGATTTGTTAAAGCTATCGGTCTGAGCTGCTGTGATGAAAAAAAATAACACTTTACAAAGAACTATGTGACCGTGTTCATGTGGGTTTTCTGATCATCTCACATCTTCACCCTGTGCATCCAGGTTACTGGAATACCAGAAATTAAAGCAGCGTTACCAATGTAATCAATCCACAGGATTATCTCTCTGCTGTACTACAGATCAAGCCGAGTTGTTTATTTGTGTATATGTGAAATTAAGGTGACCAGATTTCTGGGAAGCGAACCGGGGACATTTCGGTCAAAACGGGGGTGGCTGAAGACGATCGACTGGGGTGTGTGTGTGTGGGGGGGTGCGCGCGTTGTCAATATGTTGCCACCACCAGGACGATCGATGACTTTTGGGGGGGGGGGGGTGCACACGTTGTTAAAATGTTGCCACCACCTGGGACGATCGACGGGGGGAGGGGCGCACGGCCAAAATCGGGGACATTTCCGGGGACAGGTGCAGCCGGGGACAGGGCATCAAAAATGGGGACTGTCCCCGGAAACCAGGGACGTCTAGTCACCCTATGTTAAATGCAGTGGCAGCTTATCCACAAGGGAAGGTGGGCCACCAGTATATATAAGTTGTTGATCAAATGTTAATTTTCATAAAATCCTCAATCATACATCAGAACTCTACATCTAAAATTATGTAAAATACCAAATAACTTGAGTGACCAACGATTGGCCAACCCCCCCCCCCCCCAAAAAAAAAAAAAAAAATGTTGTCATTTCAGGACTGTGCGGTTTTGGGATGTAGTTGGGCTGGAAATTTTGCTGAAACCTAGCAACCCTGTTTAATGAAATGATCTCTTCTGCAAACACCTCACACACTGTGACAGTGGTGTGGGTGTTTCAAACACTGTTGAACAACGGTATGTCTAAAGCCACTCAAAACGAGCTGCTGAACTGTTTGTGGATGACTAATGTTGTTGAGTTTCACCTGCCTATTACAGGGTTGGGCTAAAAATGACTAGAAAGTAGCCCATAACACAGGAAGTCCAGTGTGATAGCCTCTCGACTTAATTTTATGTTGGGTTATGTTGTTATTAATGTTGTCCTGCCCCCATCAAACTCTCTGGTCATAAGCCACAAGCCATTTAACTAATGTTCTAACAGAGCGTTTAGTCCCAAAGCCGTGATATAATCGTCTTCCTTTAAGCTTTATGGTTTTCTGAAATTACATAAAAGCAGCGTAACTGCAGCAAAATGCAGGAAGTCAAAGCCAGACAAAAGTTTCTGCTACATTTTGCTAGTCTCTCAGTGCATTTGTTGAGCGATTGATTCCGCAGCACTCCATTAGTCCCACAAAGGCTCGGCTGAGTGGTTAAAATGCTCCAGTTAAATCAGGTGAGTGGGAGGTAATCATCCTCTTTAACAGAATTACAACAGTTAAAACATGGCAGCCTGAAATGCACAATGTCAATTTCAAGTGTGCGCCAGATCGAAGGGTATGTTTTAACAGGAATACCTCACCACCGCCACGCTTTCACTGACGCCAAACGCGGTTATGGAGCCCTGGTGAGTGCGCAAGGCCGTGAACCGACTCTTGCACAGAATAAAAGCTCCCATTATTAATATTAAGAGACATTAATACTAACTGACATGAATCCAGAAGCAGGCATCCGTGTGTGGAGGTGTCATATTATCATAGCAGGGTGCTGGGAACGTGAACGCGTACAGCCTTCCGTACATTGTCCTCAGCTAATACCCGGGATATATATCTGATGAAACCGCTCCTGAAGTTCTGCAACGCCAAAGAACCTGCCAATGAAGTTCATTTGATTGGACATGTCCGTGTCAGACAAATGCACCCCATTCACCTCATCAGTGTCTCTCTCATGGGAGGCTTTGTGAGAACAGAATAACCGGAGGGGCCAGCGCTTATTTATCCGTGCTTGAAAAGTCGGGCGCTTTACACAAGTGTTACTTTCCATTTGGCTCAGCACTGTGGAGGGAAAAAAAATTGCAGCCATGCCTAAACAGCCTAACCGGAGGCACAGCCTTTCCCACAGCATTGCTCCCATTACTACTCATCCGGTGTGATGAGAAGCGCCACATAGCACTCCCAGAGTTTCAATCACCTCTGTATTCACTTCATGACTCGTTTAACACTACCGTTCTGATACCACCGTTCTTCCATACAAAGGGAAGATTGATCATAGGGAAAAAAGGCTGTGACAGGAACCAAGTGAAAAAGCTTAATAATAACAGACTGAAATCTGAATGTCTGCTATCTTTTTTTCCCCCCTCTGTCTTTTCAATCAAACAGGATTACAGTTTGAACTGTTTCACATTAGTGCATGCAATCCTCTTCCAAGAAAAATGAAAAGCTGAAATGGTTGGTTGTTTCTGATGAGCAATATTCATCTCGCCCTGGTCAGCGCCTTGCGCGTGGCCATGTGGCTTTCTGCAGAGTTTACAATCTGTACACCAAAACTGACCATCTGATTCATCATCATTCTTGAGTTTCCAGTGTGCTCAACCCTGAACTTGGCTGATACCGATCAGTGTGTCGTTTTATTCGCTTCATACTTTCATTTTTGTCTCTGCTTCTTCTGTACATAAAATAGGTTTGCAATAATACCAGAGAGAAACTACTTTTGTACCATCTTTGGCAACCTTAATTCTTCTAATGTTGTGGTCCCTCTTGGGGATCAGACTAGAAGCATGATGGCAACTGGCTTTAAATCTTAAAATCAGAACCAGACACATTTCGTTCCATCTGAACGTAAAGTCATGGCATATGCTGGTGGTGCAAGTGATGCCTAAAACAGTAACTACGACATGAATTTCACAAGATGACTGCAATACTGCGATCATAATCGATAGACAGAAACGGAAATGAGTTGCATGTCCATTCCAACTTGCCTGAGGCCATTAAAATGTCAACCTGTACACAAGCTTCCGAAGTTGGAATTAGGAAAGAGAGAGCTTCGTCATCAGGCGGATTCGTCGGGGTCCGATTGTACAAGACAATATCTCAAGCTTTCCAGAGCAAGACCAATCCAATGTGATGACGGGAAGGTGCCAACAGGCCTTTAACTAAACGTCTTTTGATTCCATCACAGGCTTTTGCTTGTGATTTTTCACACGGCATGTTCATTGTCATTTCATTTTAGTAGGTTTAAACCCTGTTGAGTTGTTGTGCAATGCATTTGGGATAAACAGTTTTCTGTTGTGTAATACCTGCTACGACAATTCCCCATTTGTGATTTTTTTTTTATTACCTACTTATCACGTAAACTGCTCAAAAAACACCTCAAGCGAATAGAAAACCATTTTAGCGATATTACAAGTTTTTGTTGAATATTGTTCTTTCCAGCTTTCTGAGCTTTCTCTAATTAGATCACGCGCACAAGAAGGCTTGGCTAGGAAACATGACTGCCTTTCCTCTTAACAATAACTATAGAAAATGAAATCTCTATATTAATTTGCTGCTTCAAACCACTTTTTGGTTACATTACCCAAAACTTGCACAATAGTTGGCAGAAACGAAAGCATACAAAAAGGCGAATTGCTCACTCCGTTCCTTGTATTTGCATGACAATTAGGTAAGCATCCACAACAACAACAAAACATTAATGATCGTGGCTGGTCTACAGGCAAAGCCCAGAGTTCTGCCTGGCAGATGTGGTGCTAACAGTCACAACATGTTGCCAGGAATGTGGCTGACTGATAAATCCTCAGGGCTAAACACGGTCCACGAGTTGCTGAGGCAGACATATGCACTGTATATTCCCTACAGCCCCACCGTGGGCTCCTTTCCAGAATAACAGATATGACACATGCCTCCAGGCAATTGCAACTCCAACGATTCATCAGCTGCATTTCACTCCAACCATTAAACCTCCAGAGATAAAATGAGGGGAAGAGAATAACAGCATGGCGACGTACAGCAGTCGTCATGGCTCGGTGAAGGAAGAACCCAAAAATCAAAAATCGTTGGGTGGAATAACGCCTAATATGCTCAGCCTTAGACGTCTTAGGTGCGTTGGATTCGCGCTGAGTGCCGAGTGGCATGGGCTGGGACTGTCAGAGCACATCAGGCTCGGGACACAGAGAAACAGAACAGTGTGTGTGCGAGATACAGAGAGCGAGACAGAGAGAGCGAGAGAGAGAGAGAGAGAGAGAGAGAGAGAGATATGCCTGAGGCTTTGCCTGTGGCAAACCAGGGCCCTTCTGTTCCAGCGTTTAGCAGACAAGCGCTTCACTGATTCCAAATTAATATTTAATAACATGGCAGACAATGAGGTTTTTACCCCAGCTGGATGGGGAAGTGGGAGGGTAGGGGGTTATGGAGATTTGCTCCAGTTGTTTAAAAAAAAAATTTTTTTCAAAAAGGCTTTAGCACTGCGCGTGTGAAAAAGACAATACAGATAGCTTATTGATAAAAGGCTCATTGTTAGCCGACAGGCTCAATTATCTTTACTGCTCATAGTCTCTCTATCTCAGGATCTCAAAATTGTTCCTCTCAAACCTTTGATTAAGGTATATTCCGGATTCGAGGTAGCTTAAATTACTTGGTTTATCTCTTCCCTGATCAAACTGAATAAAATTCAATCCTAATGGGAGATGATGCATACCACGCACATAGATCAATTAGGCGAGTGGCGGGCAGGCTCACCGCGCACAAATAATCAGCGAATAATAATCAATGTCCTTCGGTCCCGACGGCCCAGGACTTAAGAGGACGACAAAATGCACTCTCGTTAATTGTGAGTGTAATGCATGCTGACAGTAATGATAATTAACCGACTCTGAAAGCCATGTTTATGAAAATCACTTTGAACCGCCTTTATAAACCGAGACAGTACGGATTTAATATCACGGAGGAGTCTATAGGGGTTGCTCGGCCGGCGTAGGGTTACTCTGCCTCGGCATAGCGGAGAAATTAGATCAATAGTGTATGATGTGTAGACTTGTGAAAGTCCGAGTTGCCCTTAGCGACCGTGCGAAACTCTCAATTAGAGAAAGGTCAGTGGATTCTATAACATTTCCAAACTCGACGCCGCAGCGCTCGTTTTCGTTAGGAGCAACCGCCTCTTTGTGGACATCCCACTACAGAGCAAATCCACAGAGCCCCTATGGAGCTTGGAAGCTGCCTGAAGTATCTGAATATGATTTAGATTTGAATTCTATGTACACACACACACACACACACACACACACACACACACACACACACACACACGATAACAGAACAGTCTTGAGATAAAAAACAATCAGAAGCCTAAATAGCTAGCTTTCAATAATGACTGAACGTTACCTCACATAATGAGGTGATGGGTGTTTGTCAATCAATCAGTTTACCAATCGTTAGCAGGTAAGATTCAAGGCAAAACATGACATTATGCGCTAATGGTTCATATCTTAAGGTCTCAACTGCAATTTAACTCCACTTCTCGTCACTTCCTGCATGCGATCACGGCGTTTGGCGACTATGAAAGAATCTACTTTTTTCCTCCCCCGCGAATCCTGAATACTTCACCTTCGGCCCAATTTACACAAGACGTGCATTTCTTAGATGTGCAATTACGAGCTTGTCTTTTATTAGATCTCAAAAACGAAAACGAAATTTGACTTAATCCCTTTTACGTTCGTATTCAGATACTTGCTCCATAAGCCTCTCCTTCGCACAGTTTGATCGGCGTAATGCGTACTGATCTGCAATGCAGACGCAGCAGATCTAATCAGCCTTCAGTCCTCAAACACGGTTTTAGACTTTGTGTCACTTCAAAGTGACCGGCGCTGTTCTTCCGACATCATCTCCTCTGGGGAACAAAACCACCGTCTGTGATGACAGCCGCCCTTGCAGAGGGAAGGCATGTCAGCCTGCACGGCATTCGTCAATGCCCTCATGAATTAAATTAAAGACGTTGCGATCGCCGTCACTGATAAGGAGCACGGAGTGATCTGCACTGGCGATAAACCTGGAACTCTGGGAGTTGGTAGAAACCAAGGTGAACTCCGCTCCCCTCCATCTCTTCCTCCCTCTCTCTCTCTCTCTTATCTAACCTTCCACTTTAGTCTGCTATTCTTCTAGCACAACCGGAGAGGCCTAATTAAGGCAAATTAATTCCAGCAAATAGCCTAATTCATTAAGTCACGTTTTGCATCAGAGAGTCCTCGTTTCTTTTTTCTTTTCTTTCTTTTTTTTTTTTTTTAACTTTGTATTAAAAGTAACCTCATAAGTACGGAAGGCACTGCTTGGGTAAATATGAGAGGCAGAAATGTAGAAATCCTATAGAATCTTGAGCTATATCATATTTTTTATATAGCATATGTGTGTGTTGGGCTAAGTTTTCATTTCTAATACAGAGGCGCAGAATGAAAACGTATCCACCGCTCCCAGTCTTAATGGATAAAAATCCATTGTCTGGACGGAGGATCCATCATCCACTCAATATGGTTAAACCATGAAAATCAAAGGTTAGGTTACCTTAGAAAATTGAATTTACCATGGGATTTTATTTCTCAGCCCTTTGCTCCAATAACCTTTTTTTTTCCCTTTTTCTCTCCCTCTTTTTTTTTTCTGTTTTTGCTCCATCTCTCTGCACCTTGCTCATAAAAGCGTCCGCTGCAACAGAGGCTTTCTCAGCACGGCCGGATCTGGCGAAGCGGTTCCAACGCCTCTGGTTAAACAGCTAAGCTCTACTTCAAATCATGTGTTATTGCAGCCAGAGGGGCTTTTTGGTCTTCCAGATGTAGTGGAGATGGAAGAGGCTTTTAACTTTCCACATCAGACACCTTTACTGAGCTGCATGGCCAAATCCGGAACAAAGGCCTCACACATGGGTACACCTGGGAATGAAATATGGGTTTATCATGAAAAGGAAATCTGAAATGCCTATGCTGGTGGAGTGTGCTTCACAGGTGTGTGTGTGTGTGTGCGTGTGTGATGCCACCTTGAAATATGCTCCATTTTTCAAGTAAGTTAGGTGACCTTTAAAGAACAAACAGATCCAAAACCCCCGTCTTGCTATAACCCAGTGGCCACGGTGAAGATCCTTGAAGATATCTTTACATGACATGCATCAGACTTTTGTCTGTGTCAGTGGTTTTGGTGAAATCTCGCTAACAGAAAAAGTGCTAACGTGGAGGAAAATTCCTCCTAAGCAATATGGAATAAACCCACCGACGGCCGACAATACTCTGAAGAGCGCATCGTTTTATCGTGGGGTTGTTGCGTCGTCATGGTGTCAGGGTTAGTCGTGGCGTTCTTATCAGATGGGTGACTTAATAATGCCTCTTGGGCGATCAGATCACAAGATGCATTCGCATGCACAATTGGTCTGGGACGCTTTGGACCACTTCACTTTTATAGTGTAAACTGATGCAAGGGCAAGCTGGACACCTCAGAGATGCACAATGGACACAATGCGAGGTTTCTCAGAACGCCCAAGACGTCTTTTAAAACCGGGCCTTTTTTTTTTCGCCCCAAAATGCATCCCTGTCCATCATCTGTTTGCTCCCCCCCGGCTCCCTCACACGATCAAATTCCCTACTCTACTCCCCCCCCCCCCCCCACATGGATTCACCTGAAAACACACTACAGCAACCTGCATTTGTGTAAAGTCTAGCATAATAAAGATGTAAGCAGATACCCGGCCTATAGCGGTCATCCCGGGCAGTCTTCAAACCGCTCCACCTTAAGCGAAGTGAACAGGGAAAAAGTCCACCACGAATCTGAAATCCACCGAATTAACAGTGAAGCTCTGGAATGAATGCACGTTTCAGCGACAACCGAACAAACCCACTTCTCTCCACCTTTATAGCCATCACAGCGCTATAAAGGCCTCCGACCGATCTGTTCGTGGCATCCATCTTTGATCCCCCAAAGCAGCTCCTAATGATCCAAGAAAACCGAATAAAAACCACGTGTCCCTCGTGCTTACTTTTTAGGCTGACGGGAGCGTCCAGGATCTTGGCAGCACACGCAGGGTGCTGGGCGGGTTGGTTCTGTCTTCTCGGCAGGCACGCCAGCATGATGCAGCTTTTAGGCTCTACGGCTGCGAGAAGCCTCGAGGAATCTGCGGGAAAGGAAGAGAAAGGAAAGGAAAGGAAAAAAGAAAGAGTCATTTCTCAGCTCGCGTTGGGAGAAGAACGGTGTCTAAAACTGGACCCTACCGATCCATACGCCGGTTTCCCTACACGTGCGAAGTGGCTATGAGGAAAATGTCCTCTGGGGTTCGGCTTTGCACGTGAGAGACGTACCGTATGAAACGTCTACCCTTTAGGTGTGCAGAAACAAAGAAGATGGTAATGACTCAGCAAGCGGTTGACTTTTTTTTTTTGGTGGGATTTGGTGGGCCTGAGGTGCATGCTGAGCGCTCGACGGCTCTAATCAATCTCCCAGCAGGCCATAAATCTCACCTCCCGCTGTTCTCGGCTGCTAAGCTATATAAAGACGTACATCCAGAGGCAACCCTGACAGGGATAACAACACAATGCCACTATAGGATTAACATCCCAGGCAAAGCAGGCCAGGCTAGCTTTATCTTTCCAGGGCTCTACAAATGAAAAGCATCTATCTAGATGTCCCTTCTAATCCAATTTTCATCTTTTTTTTTTTTCTTTCTGGGTAATCCTTTAATTTAGTCATTTGACAGGTGGTCCCAATGACTTGAATGTAAATTACCCAGAGCAAGCCGCAGCAAAGGGATTTTTAAAAATGTATTTATTATTTATTTTATTTTCTTAAATGCACCTAGAAGACGTGTGTTTTAACTCGGCTCGAGCGAATGCACGCGTAATTCAGGGACAAGTCTTGTTTTAAAAGTGCAACAGAATGACAACTTTGCGTTTACCAAACAGAACTGGCAAGCGAACGGACCGATATGCGTTTTAACATTCTTTCTTTTGCTGTCCTATTGGGTTTTTTTTTTTTTTTTTTTTTTACCCGATAGCGCACAGAACCGTCGTACAACCATGAACAACTCTATGGGGTAAAAAAAAATAAATAAATGAAGGCGTTATAATAGTTTGCGTTCGTGCACTCTGACATTTACCTTTGCCCCAATCATTCTATATTCAATTACTTTTTATATTAACAAATTAATCTGCCGTCCTCATGAGATCCCATGGCAGTAGCTGGCCTAGTTCTTAGTCTTTAGGCTAATGACTGTTGACTCTTCATATCCTTGATTTTATTTGATTCTCTCTCTCTCTCTCCACACACACACACACACACTCTACTCCCCCCCCCCCACACACACACCCGAAATCCCTCTTTGATTTATTTCCCGTCCAACTTATTACTCTCCTTTTTTCCTGCTGGTTCCACACGACGGCTGCCCGAGCAAACTGGAGGGGAGAGCTTGAAAGCCATCTGTATATACTTGATTGCCTACACCTCAGAAGGATAAAAGAAACAGCCTGGCTTTCATTCTTGTCAGGAGCCTGGAGAAATCATACACCACCACCACCCACCACCACCACCACCACCTCAACACACACACACACACACTTTTTTTCTTAACACAGTATGCACAGAGAGCCTCTCTTCAAACCGAACAGCCGCTCTGTGATCACAGACAGCTAAACGGCTAAAAAGCCTTTCTCCCCACTATTTTGCGAGAGGGCCAATTTCACAACAAGGCTTCCATTACTGCACATTTGTCAAAGGAAGATACAGGTTTTGAATGAGGGGGGAGAAGTGGTTGGGTAAGGGGGAGAGAAAAGGGGAGAAGAAGAAGTAGAAGAAGGGGAAGAAAAAAAAAGAAAGAAAAAAAGACAAATATGGGATCTCTCGGGAAATGCCTGTGCAGCTTTATCAACAGGAAATGAGAGACAATTGTGAAACTGCCATCCATTACTCTCGCAAGTGGCTGAGGGATAAAAATGCATCAAGACGCCCGTTACCCCCCTGTTTTGTTTTGTTTTTTGTTTGGTGGGGATTTTTTTTTTGTTTTTTTAAAGACAGGGCAGCAAAGTGGTTTGTTTATGCAGAGTGAATAAGAACGTGCCAAAAAAGAAAAAAAAAAAAAAGTAATAATAATAATCACGTGCCGGCCCTATGGCATGTCCCATAATACTCGTCCCATCATACAGACTTCGGTCGCATCCGCCTTCCTTGTGCTTTTAGCAAAGTGACTTTTTTTTTTTTTTTTTAAGACCATACACTGCACAAAGGCTTGAGAAATGACAAACAGCCCAGAGGAAAAGTGCTCCCTATCGGCAACCTAATGTCTCTTTGAATGACAGCCGGTCTGTCTCCTTAATTCCATTACGCCAAATGGCCTTGAAAGCTTCTTTCTCCAGAGGATGCCGTTCCGCTCTTTCTGCGCCCACGTCGTGCAAAGGCAACTCAATCCACGAGCCTGACATACTTTGATACCGAGATATAAGGCCGCGCAGTTATCATACTGCGAATTCTTCATTCTTTTCCATCCGGGAACGGAGCCTTGGGCAGCGTCCTGCAAATCTGCCTATGGGAGTTTTATCATCCAGTCCATCTTCAGTGTTATTTTTCCTCCACACGGAACCTAACGACCCCGAAAGCCTGGTATCCCTCCGCCGAGGCGCCGACGTCGCTCCTCGCAACTCGAGCGAGGCTGACAAAACTTTTGACCAGAAAGGACGGCAAATCCTTCCCACTGTTCTGCATCAGCCCCTCCGATAAGGCCGCTTATCGTCCTCCGTGCTGCCTAGCGAGGGCCTGCTGGGGAGATAAGTGCCCCGCACGCCACTGCCGATCTTTTGTCTTCCAAGGATTTCTGATAAGATCGCATCGGCAGACAAATTGTCCCCTCCGTTCTGGTATTTTAGCCTTTTCATCTCGCTCTCAAGCCTGGAGGTGAACTAGATGGAAGGTTGTCTAATTGTACGTGCACCAGTGCGTAGCTGGGAAAAGAGGAGTGCGTACATAGATAAGGTCACGTTGCAGAAGGAAAGGGAAGGGGGGGGGGCTTTATTCCCTCATGTGCACGAAGGACAGAATGTCGAGATCCTTTTAAATCAAATCTTATCTTTGTAGAATCCCTTTGAGGGCCAGAGAGTAAAACCAATGGATTAGACATGGAAAGCTAATTGCGTGACTGGCAAAAAAGCCCACAAAAACCCCCAAAAACAAAGCAGAATATATTAGTTCAGCAAAGTAGCAGAAGCAAAGCCTTGTTAGATTTGGTTTAGATGGAAGCAAGAGACAGAGTAACAGAAAAGCCAGATTTGCATAAAAATTGCAATCCCTCTCTCTTTACAAACGAAAGCCACGAAGCGCAACCACCTCTCATACAGCAACCACTTTAAATCCCTTACTTTGTGTACATCCTTATACAAACTCTAGCACTTAAAGCTTATGAGGTGAATCTAATGAGTAAAACCAGAATCAAGTAGCCTTAACAATCTTCCACTCCTACTTGAGCATGCATGTGCATGTGCGTGCACGCACACACTCACGCACATACACACGCGCACAAAGGGGCACTTCCCACTCTCAGCTCAAAATCCTGAGTTAATAATTAGATAATAATGAAAAAAAAAGAAGAAAGCTTTAAGCCTGGCCCTCTTTCACTTGCCGGTTAGATAGGATTAGCATGAGAGTGCTATGGTAATTTCTTTTCCTTCCCCTCGGTGTCATCCTGCCTACACGGCGGGGGAACGAGCCACGGCGCACCGAAATAACACACTGACTGAGGCAATATAGAGCAGGCTTGACCGATGATGAAAACCTATCGCGGCTGTAGATTACATTTCTTTTCGCAGGCCTGCTAAAGTGACATGCTGCCATTAGGTCCACTTTCCAACATTGAATCCTGTCCAGCTAATGTATCTCTCTTGTCATTAATCGAGGGAATCAAGTAACCTGAACAAAATTGCCTTTACGAGGAAGAACGCCTAATATATTTGTAGGCTGATCAAATAATATGGCTGCAGCCATGCAAAATCAGGTTTCCATTGACTTTATGTGCGTCCTCCAGGTTTGATCCATGAGAGCCGGAGTCCAGAAGCAACCCTCCCCCCTCCCTGGCTGAAACCGATGGCCTGGCCTGTGGACTTTTCCAAATCACTAACTCTATTATGAGTGACAGCAGTGGAGGAGAGGGGTGGCCGCTCTGCCACTTCCTCCAGCAGGAGCCCTCAGTGTGACGCTGGCAATCCGGCAGGAGCAAAAGCCGAGCGCCACATCAAAAGGCCACATTTAGCCCCGCTGAACGAGAAGCGAAGAGGCCACGGCTGGCTGGCGACGTCGCGCCAATCGGCCTCCCCTCTCCGTGGAAATGGGATCTTCTCTGAGCAGTGAAAAGATAGCAGAGCTGTTTCCCGGAGGATGGAGGCCGTTTGACAGACAACGGCGGCGGCTTCATCCGTAAAGCTCCTCATGCATTTTTAATGGAATCTATTACTTCAGGATTAGGAGATAAGAGACCGGGGCCCTGGTTAAATTTCTGATAGTTAGCATAATTGGGATCAGAGGCACAGAGGAGACAAAGATTTTTTTCCCCCCCTCCTTTTGAAAAGGGTAACCTCTTAACCAGATGCGCAAAGAACACGTAGCCCGAGATAAACAGCAGCTCACTGACTCACATTAGCATCAGACAGCGTAATATAAAAAAAAAAAATAAAAAAAAAGAGGGGGGAGGGAGAGGTTTCAACAGGACCTTTAGGAGCATTTCTTCTCACCTGGCTGTGAGTTGTAAATGTAAATATGCTCTGTCAAATGTAAATTTACCAGGCCAACTGAATTAGCTCCTGCTCCGAAGAACATATTATTCCACTGGCAACTATTTATGGCTAGATATTTCACTGGCTGTCATCTACTGCGACAGCTTGTTACAGAACTTTGTTCTTGCGAGAGGCCTGTGTGTACAGCAGGCATTACGGGTACATGGAGCAGAGGCGGCCCGCGTGCTTTGCTCCGGCACTCCTCCGCCCCCCAAGCGCGCGGGGCAATTCATTACGCAGTTAAGGGTCACTGCTTCCTTCAAGTCATTAAAAATGGTAATAAAACAACGAACTCGGAACAAAGATTGGCCAAATGTTTCCCGCAGGCTATTCACACGGGAGGAACACTTGCCCCCCTGAGTGCTTAATGAACGACTTGGCATAGAAAGACCAAATAGTTCCAGGAGAAAATGGACTTTACTTGGTACGCGCTAATCTAAAGTGACCTCCACCTGCTGCCCGCTCGATGAGAACAGGTTAGACGGCTAAGAAAGCAGGGCAAGCGTTTCCAGAGCCTTATGTAACGTGAAATTGCCTTAAATGGATTGTAGTACTGTTTTGGAGGCAGCAAAACGCCGAAAGCAGGCCAGAATGCTTCTGTAATCTTGAGTAAACACTTTCCGCAACCTCCCCCACCTGCTCGAGCCACATTACCCCGTAAGCCCCTGTTCACCCCGGCTCCTCATCCCATAAAAATAAAGAGACCAATTAGGCAGATTTCAAAGGATGGCAGCCGGCCTATAATTACACACGACGTCCTTAGGAGATAAAAGGTGATTACGGTGGATGCAGAGGGAAAATTGCTTAGCAACCGAGAGATTGACATCATCCTCACAAGTGGAGCTTAGCGACCAGGCGTCCGCTCTCTGAGGTCACTCAATCTTCCTGGATCACCCTTATCTCCAGCTTTGTTTAATAAACAGGCTAAATGTATCGACAGAGCAGCTTTGTGCAAGCCTTGTGAGGACTGAGGAATGCCTTGTGTTATCCCTTGTCTATTGCGGGATGTGGACCTTCCACTCCATTCAATACTTAAGGGAATGTTACGTGTGTCTTGGTATGACAGTAGCAGCTTCAACACAACTTGGTTTGGACTCTTCATTTCTCGGGACCTGTACTTGACCAACGGTCTCCATTCTTCCAAAACATACTCCCTTTCTTTTGGTGTCTTGGTGGCAGCGGAGAGTGTTGTTTAAAGCATTGCTCCAAAATTTCCCAATCTAGTGCTTTTGAAGACCATGGCATACCATCTACATCCCATTCGCCCTCATCAAATCATTCAGTGAGCCCTCGTACGTCATGGATGGGGGGGTGGATTCATCCTGGAAAATAAAAAACGTTTACCAGAGGATAAAGATATACAACAGTATAATCAGAAGAACTTTCCAATGAGCCTTCCCTCTAGGTGGAACCAAACTATGCTAGCAAAACTGTCACCCGTATGTACTTGGATGTCAAAAGTGACAAGAAATAAGACGGATGCGGGTAACCACAACAGGACACACATTCACCAAGAAAAGGGCGTAAGAAATGGTAGTGTGTCCCAAAGGCATCTTGGCTGAGATAATGAGGAAGTGCAGTGGTGTTTTGAGTGC
Organism: Chrysichthys thysi; assembly: GCA_030068315.1. Lineage (NCBI taxonomy): Eukaryota > Metazoa > Chordata > Actinopteri > Siluriformes > Claroteidae > Chrysichthys > Chrysichthys thysi. The sequence goes on along the minus strand of JAQLOM010000009.1, from coordinate 4,361,394 downwards.
AGGCCCTAAGGCCATTAGCCAGCAAATGCGGACAGAAAAACTGCTGCAGCAGGGAAAGAGAGCAGTCAGGGGAAAGAAAAAAAAAAAAAAAAAGAGATGACAAATCTCACATCTTCATGGAGACATAGTGGAAATGCTGATAGGACATAACGTTACGAGACGGTCCACAGTTTCATTTCCACCGTAGTTTGCTTCCTTGGCATATACGAAATGGTAAGAATTGACACTCAGCCATAACGCCGTCCCACAAAACCTGGCGCCAAACGTTGAATTACGGTGTTAAATATGCAACCTCGACCTTTGTCTTAAAAAAGTGTGTTGGCCACCTCGACGTCAGAGCTCATGTACAATACCTGCAATCGAAAAGTAATTACTCTGGCGTTAAAGGTCAGCACGTTGCTCTCAACACCCATCCGAGTGGCATGTGAAATTAAGATTTTTCCCTTCTCCCACTTTTCACCGTAGCGCTCGTCAGACATGCCAAGCTGGTCCCGCGGAACCGGCGTATCATAGGAATACAGCCGTTTCACCGAGGCTTGGCAGACGGTTCTTTCGGTCTTCCTCTACGCTTTAATCATGTTACCCCATCTGAAAGGCCACGATACCATTTATACCACGGCCCGGGTGTCCCGAAATGTCAAAACGACTTTATTTATAAGGAGCAGGGCTGGACGGGCGGCCGACTGCGCCGTCCTAGGTCCGTTTTATGGCTCCGAGGGCCCTGGCGAACCACGGTGCTTTCTTTTTTCTCGCTCTCGTCTTTTCAGAAGTCATTCCAGACCTAAATCAGGCTGCCAATGAATCTTACCATGCTGCCTACAGAGGGATGACAGGCTCATTGGTCAGCGCCACACTTCACCTGGAGCTGACTGATGTTTCGCACCTACCTCTGAGCAGGTAAAACTTCTTTTCTTTCTTCCTCTCAGGGTTTCCAGGCCTTCTCTCTCTCTCTCTCTCACTCTCAGTAGCCTCGCCCGTGTTGGCAAAGGCTTTGAAAAGGCCAATAATAGTGCACTTCAAAGCGTTTTCCTGTAACCGCGGGGACTCTGGCACACAAGGCCCCCTTTTATTACCACCACATCCATCGGGGGCGGTCACCTGACATGAAAGGCACAGACGCATTTCCGACAATATGGGCTCAGACAGACACCATTCAGGGCAATTCACCGTTTAAAAAAAATAAAAACTTGACACACACACACACACACACACACACACACACACACAGTGTTTCATTGCCTTGCAATACCAAGGACTAATCCGGCTACTTTAATTAATAAACAACCGCACAAACACACACAAACAGAGAGATAAAGGCTACACAGTGACTTCCCTGTTTACATGATAAATGAAGAGAATCATGGGATATGTTTACCATAAATGGAAGCGTTGATGCGTTTCCTAGATGCACGCGAGCCTTATTCCCTGAGAAATCATTCCCGGCGTCGCTGAAACAGCACCGGGGGTTTTCTTTCTTCCTTCCTTCCTTTTTTAACCGGTGCTTTCTTCTCCTCCGTCTCCTTCTCTCTCTTTCTCGTCTCGTCGATGCCTTCAGGACTGTTGTATCCGTGCCGTCGCGTTTATATTCCCCCCTCTGTGTCTTTCTCGGTCCCTTCCAGAAATACACTAAAACCGGTTTATCCAGGCGTTGGGGACACGGTCCAAAGGAGGGCTTGGGACTGTGAGACCCCGCGGTCGTCCGTTAATTGTCCCGAAGAAGGCGTTTACTCGGCGGCGTCACCCCCAGCTTCGTGTTCCGGTGGCGGTGGAGCGGCTCCCGCGCGTGCCGCATACCGGACTCCGTTCTGAGACCGGAATGAAGGGGGGAAAGGCTTGAAATAAAAATAAATAAATAAACAAACAAATAAATAAATAAAAGCACCTGCTGCTAAGCTTTCTAGCTAAACACGGAGGGTTAAACGCAGCACGTCGGCCCGGCAAACCATAATAACAAGGAGGAACTTCCAGTAACAACACCGAAGTAGGCTAGAAAATTACACCATCTCTAGTCTAATATACATGTACATATATATTATATATATATTATATATATGTATACAGTATAGGCTGGTGCATTAATAGCCTCCTGGTGTGTGTTTATATATTATATATAAGGCAAAGTTTACTTCGATTTAAACAATCAGGTACTATTAAATAAATCCGTGGAAGTCGCGGCCCTTTAATTCAGGTCGGTGTGTGTGTGTGTGTCCGAGCCGAGACCGCTCCGCTTTCCATTCTTGACAATCAATACCGTCTGTGTGTGTGACACACACACACACACACACACACACAACAGGCTCACTCGGACCGTTCCACTAACTAACCAGAACGCTCGACCAATCATTTCCGAGAGAACGTTTGAATAAATCAAGGCCTCCGCCAATCACCGTGCAGAGTGGGTGGGCTCGGGGTGTGTGTGACGCAATCAGCGTCCAGGCGTCGTCGTCGTCGTCGCCCCCCCCCCACGCTGAAAAGCCGTCACTCCGTGTATTATTTAAAGGGAAAGCAGATTTTTTGTTGTCACTGTTGCGTGGGAATCAGCTGATTATAGCTCACACGTGGCCTTGCTAAAGGATGCTAAGACGCGTGGGGTGAAATTTACGGTGAAATGATGGAACAGACTCAGACAAGGAGTGTTTAAGTGGTAAATAAATAGTGATCAGGGTGGCTTTAATTCTCACTTTTTTGTTGATGAGGTCCAGTACCAGGTGACCATGTGTTTAGAAGTGACACAGATAAAGTTAGGATGTTTTGTTTTAGAATGTGCAATCTCTCTCTCTCTCTCTCTCTCTCTCTCTCTCTCTCTCTCTCTCTCTCTCTCACACACACACACACACACACACACACACACACACACACACACACACACACACACACACGAAAACTGGAGAAATTAGACTTCAAAGAAGGGAAGTATGGTGGCATTACATTTACAAAATTTTTGCTTTTATTCAAGAATAAATCAAATATATAAAGACATTACGATCATATAAGTATGACTTTTAACATGCTATTTAAAAAAAGTGTTAGCAAAATCGAACAGTTGAATCCCATAAAGTAGGGAAACCTTTTATTAGTATGAGAAATGTAGCAGTAAAATGTAAGGGTTTTTGTACATGTGTGATGTATAGCCTGTGTTACGCTGACATTAGGCCACAATGGTGGAACAAAGTACAATTTTTGGGGGGGGGGATGCCCTGTGTAGGATTTCACTGCAAACTGCAGACGCTACAAACCTTTTTAAAATCACATAGCTACTTTTACTTTGAACAATAATCTTTAACAAGAAAAATGGGCTTAGCAGTGGATCATTGGCATGGCAGTATTTTTATAGTTTGTTTGTTTTTTTAGAGAGTTTTACCCACCGCACATTGAGTAGAGATGAGCACAGGTTAGTCTGGTAATATTTCTTAGTCTAGCCCTTTCTAAAATCAACAGTGTTATTTTTGTGTATGTGCTGTAGATACAGTCAGACAGAATTCAGCTTTGTGTCCCTCGGGTCTTTCAGGACCTTGTCTTACTTCCTGTATAGATGAAGTTCGGCGATATTTCACGAGCTAACAATTGCCTCTTTTAATTTTCACTCACTCACTCACTCATTTTCTGCCACTTAATCCTGTTCAGGGTTGCGGGGGGAAGCTGGAACCAATCCTAGCTGACTTCGGGCAAGAGGCGGGGTTACACCCTGGGCAGGTCACCAATCCACCACAGAGCCAACACTCAGAGACAGACAATTGTTCACACTGACATTCACACCTGCGGGCAATTTAAAGTAGCCAGGTAGCCTAATCCCCCCTGTGCGTGCCTTTGAGCTATGGGAGGAAACCGGGGTACGCTGAGGAAGCCCACAGGAACATGGGGAGAACATACAAACTTCACACCGAAAGGCACCCAGGTCGACCGCAGGGATCAAACCCAGGACCTTCTTGCTGTGAGGTGACATTGTTAACCACTGTGCCGCCCTCTTTTAATTTTTTCATTAAACAAAATAATTGTGTGTGATTTTTTTTTTATTTTAAAAATCCCCTCTGTATTCCAGTCAAATCAGATTGTAGGGTTGCTCATAGACATCAGCCCTTTCCTCCCAAGCTAAGTTAGCTAAACATAACTAGCATCCACTGCGTAGATTGCATGTAAAGATGTCTTCAGTTTCAGCCCTCTGTAAACTTTGGAGTTATTCTGTCTATCTTGCAGTGCCTCTGATAGGCCTGGATATTAATCTAACGGCTGCAGTATGAAAAATATCGACCACCGGAATCCATCCTGATAGAGATAGAGATAGAGATAGAAATAAGAAACGATGAATCTTCAGAATGGCTTTGGCCTTCGTAGGTATACCGAAATGGATATCGTGTTTGTCTTTATGCTTCATAGTTTCAGAGCTATACCAGCGAAAAGATATCAGACTGGATTCTCTTGTGGTCCACAGTTGTTAAGAGAACCTTTTGGCCGTACACATCGTAATATAATATCAGACATTAGACCTCCGCCTGAGTAGTTTGCTCATGGGTTAATTTAAAGTTTACTTGGGCCATTTCCCAGAAAGCGCCCTTTACTTTTACTTACATAAGTATAACTGTGCATTAGGGCTATGCGCCTAGCGTGAGAAGCTCTCAGAGGTTATGCAGCATCCTGCAGTGCTTCATTTAATTACAACGGCGTAATCAATGACTTGGAAAAATGTAAATCAATACGTTTTAGACCTGCTGGCTTTCTTCTTTGTTAGATCTGATCAGTGCATAGGCTTAAATGGATATCGTGGGCTAATTTTGTGTGTGTGTGTGTGTGTGTATGTGTTTACACCTAAACAGTCTTCATTTAAAGCACCACAATTTATGGTTTGTGTTTAAAGTTCGCACACTTCACACCTAAGCAGCGTATTCCTGTTAGATGTAACGGTTAACCTCGTGAGAGCTAACAGAACCGAAGGCAACTCAGCAGGGACGTCCTGGCTTCTGTTGCAGATGACTGATTTCATTCCGTCATGCTGTTCCCAAAACTCGAACCCAACTGTCAAAATCAAACCGAGCGCAAGCCATGGTCTGTTTGCTTATTTATTTATTTATTTATTTATTTATCTATCTAGATTAAAACAGAATTTGGTGATCGTCCTTGTAAATGCACTACAAGCGCAAGAAAAAGAGCTCGGTTTAACGTAAACGCATGCTAACATGTTCTTGTATGTCGCCATAATACACAAACAGTTTCTTTTTACTCTTATTTTTATTTTAATTTCTTTTAGAATACAGGACACATGCGAAAATAATCGAGACTTTTGTTAAGGGTCTGGTGGATTCGCAAATTATTTGTCTTGTCCAAACTCCCCCCCCCCCTTTTTTTTTCTTTTTCATCCATGTGTAGTGAAAGGTAGTGGCTTCATCATGCACTTATGAGCAGATAAGCAGATCGACTCCACCGAGAAATATTCAAGCTTTAATTAAAAGTGAAGCGGGGAATACATTCTCTGTGCATGAAATCATTGTGTAGACACAGAGGGAAGAGAATCCCTCTTCTTAGCCTTACTGGATCATTTGAATTTCTTATCCAAGGCTAATTATGAGCGAACGATGCAGTCTTTATATTCATATGAGGGGGAAAAAAAAGAAGATCTTTCAATTTATTCAATCCATCTGAAAGTAACACAATGTGGATTGCATGTGAGGAAAGTCATTTAATTCCCCCCACACTTTCCTCCTTCACTTCGTTTGATGTTACATTAGAAAATAATGACTTTCTCCATGAAGAATGCCTTTGATATTGCAATTAATGAGAACCAGCAGGGAAAGGAGTCGGCATTTGAACTTCAGACCCAAGAGCAGCTATTCATCTGCATTACTTCGTCTGTGTTTTAATTTAGATGGAATTAACATTTTGAAACGCACTCGCACACACACACACACCTGGCACTTCCATGCAAATAGATTTCAGTGAACTGAAATAACGTCAACACCACTGCAGACAAAAGTTTGCGCTTTGATTTAAATGGCGTGAGAACGCTGGGCGTTCAGGCCAAGGCCGAGAAGAAAACTGGAGCTAAATTTGAAACTGAGATGCATTTGACAGATGTTATGTTATGACCGCTGGATGGTCTTGTCGGTTTTCTCATAAGCTTTACATTAGAGGAGATTACAACACACTGTGTCAGGTATAATATTAATATTACTCCTTAATATATTGTCCGTCAACATACCTACAACTATAAAGTCTTAAAATAAAGCCTAGAATGAGTATGTGGTCAAAAAACTCAACAAGAACAACAACAACAACAAAAAAAAAACACCCCAAAACAACAGAAGACACGCTGGAGATCAAAATCATCTTTCAGTTAAAAAAAAAGACACACGGTACGCATTATGACGCATGAGACTAAACTACTCTAAAAAGCCAGACATCATTGAGGCTTTCCATGCTGGATACTTCTTGGTAAATATTAGCCCGTGACTGTAGCTTATACTGTGAATTAAATAAAGACCAATTGTTGCCAAGGATTAATAATCTGGTAGTAAAATGTGTGAGTGTGCTGTAAAACACGTGATAAAATCTACAAGTGTATTCATTAGACTGGTCCACCTACTACACCCTCATTTCAAAAGGATTTTATAGTGACCAGGTGTGAATATGGGTGTGTATCAGTACTGGGCGGAGTTCAGGGGGGGCTTCCTGACCCACACTTGTGCCCGGGGGCCTCACAGTACCATGTGCAGTCGCTGAGTGGGTTTTGATGCTGATTTTTCCAGCATGACGGTCTGTGCTGCAAAATCAGTTTAACACGGTTTAATTCGCTTCTACACCTGCTTGGGTTATTGGATTGTAAATTCCGTGCGACGTCCAAAATACACAAGCGTTCATCTGGAGCATCAGGTTTGGTCAGGAAACAATATGAGCTTTTCAATCTTCTGGGACATGGGTCTCACAAACACCAACACATTAACGAAAGATGCATTACACTACGTAACAGATTATTTTGGTTGCTGGGTAGTAAGTGTTATTTACCAGCAAAGTCTAGAAAATGGCTTTTAATCCCCTTAAACGTTTCCTTTTGTGACCAAGACATTGGTATTTTGACGTTTACCTCTTGTGGTTGAGAAAATGGGCATCTTATCGTTCGCATAAAGTCAGGAAAACCAGGTAGATTTTAAAATGTATTTTTTTGATCTCACCGAGGATCAGCATAGAATCAAGATCATGATATTGCTGGATTCCCAGAAGTATGATGAGTACAGCTGGTGGGGTCATCTGAGACTTCGAAATGGTGGCTTTCCTGATGGGTCTCCAAGGAAGAGAAACTTTTACCAATTTTCCTTGCTGTCTTTGGCTTTGGGACAGCAGGGACGCCAAGACACATTACCAAAGGCGGGACTGGCCACAGCAGACCAAGTTTGCTTTGGGGAGAAACAACATCACGTGGGAGCCATTAGCGGACATGGCATTTGAGGCATAAGCAATTAGAAAATAACACTTTTGCTCCTACCTCAAAATTGTGTTAATGTTATGAGAAACACTCTACTTCCACGGTTCTCTAAAGTTTAGCTCCAAAAAGTGTTTCCAGTTATCCAAATCTACATATTATGCACATTAGGCAATTTGTACTCTCATACACGGTGTGGCCAAAAGTATGTGAACACCCGAAAATCAGCACATAAGTGTGTCTGACGCAAACTGTTCCACAAAGCTGGGAGCACACGTCTTTGTATACTTACATTTACTTTACAATTACATTTATGGCATTTGGCAGATGTCCTCATCCAGAGCGACTTACAGTGGAACCTTGGATTGCGAATAACTCGGTCTGCGAGTGTTTTGCAAAACGAGCTAGAACTGTTAATAAATTTTGACTTGTTGAACGAGCGAGGTCTTGCAATACGAGTAGTATGCGTACGCTTCGTCTGCCGAGCCCCACGTGATCACAACTTCTCTCTCTCACTCACTGCGGGATTGTGGCTCACTCGTATAGTCAACATCCGCGCTAGCGTATACTGTTGGTGTGTGGGCGAAAATGTCCCCCAGGGAGATGTGTAAAATGTGGGAAAGAGCACAAAACTTTGTAGAAAAACACCACCCGAATAAGGCTGTAGCAGTGCGAGTGATGGATCTGTTTAATGAGGATGCAACGTCGCATTTCCGCGAAATCCTCAAAAGGAGGCAAAAGCAGCGATCAGTGGATAGTTTCCTTGTTAAAACTGCATGAAAAGAAAAAGATCCCAGTGAGCGACAGACCGCAGTGATTCTGTGAGTTGTAGTGAAAGTCATCCTACACAATAATCCTCCTCCACTCCCCCGCTCTCCTCCTCTCTGGTCTCCCTCACACCAGCCACGAGTCTTGTTAAAGGGACAGTTCAGGTTATTTTGTTTTATGTATTTTTACTTTATATTTTGTATTACTCATTTTTATAGAAATATTTGTGGGTTGTGAAACGAACTATCTGAGTTTCCGTTATTTCTTATGGGGAACTTCGCTTTTGATATGCGAGTGCTTTGGATTACAAGCACGTTTCCAGAACGAATTATGCTCGCAATCCAAGGTTCCACTGTACGCCCTGATACTGGTTCACTAACTCAGAGACTAAGAGTACCTTTAGGCTAAAACCCCTGTTAGGGAGATAGTATACAGTAGAATGAAAGACAGGACAAGACAATGTACTAATTTAAGTAATTCAGAAAAAGGTAGGTATTTAATTGTCATTTGAAGACAGCCAGTATGTCTAAGTGTTAAGATTCACTTTCATTAAGGGACTAAGGAGTCAAGCCTGGACATATTTCAGCACAAAGTGAGATCTATAATGAAATGGTCTGCAAAGGATGGAGCTGAAGAACTTGAGGGTCCTGTCCAGAACTCTGACCTCAACCCCACTGAACACCTTTAGGATGAACTGCAGTGACAACTGCACATCAGGTGTGCTCGCCCATCATCGGTGCCAAACCTCATGCGACTTGTTTGGCTGAACGAGCACAAATCCCCACAACCATATTCCAAAATCTAGCAGAAAGCCTTCCAGAAGAGAAGAGTTATAACATCAGCAAAGGATAATTATTCTATATTAGCATCCATAGAGTTGAAAAACGGATGTCCATATATTTTGGGTTATATAGTGGGTCTGTTTGTTTGTTTGTTTGTTTATTTATTTATTTATTGGAGCATACTGGCTTTTTTATTTTATTGATTAACCTTTCACCCAGGGCGGCACGGTGGCTGAGTGGTTAGCACTGTCACCTCACAGCAAGAAGGTCCTGGGTTCGAGCCCCGGGTTCGGCATGGGTGCCTT
>JAQLOM010000009.1:4328654-4341402 GCA_030068315.1 Chrysichthys thysi | reverse complement strand
ATATATTTTTAAGTATTATTTAAGTATAAATTAGGATAGAGTTGGGTTTCTGTGTGTAGAGTATCGTGACTCTGTGTGTAGTTGCTAGTGAGCAGGCTGATGTGAAAGGGACAGACAGCACAACTAAACACTGCCACAATAAAATGCTACCATTTAAACCTAGTAGGCTATGAGAAATATGAAGGAGAATCAAAAATCACAGGCAAAATTCAGAAGTAACTGGGAGAAATTTAACACAACCCTTTTCCACATAGTCCCCATGAGACGACGCATTTATTGTATCGTTCATCTAGCTTCTGGATTCCCGCAAAGAAGTTGTTTTTCGCCTGCTCCCGAAGCCAGGTAAGCGCCGCTTCCGATACTTCATCATCAGAGGTGAATCTGTGACCGCGCAGCGCCTCCTTCAGCGGATGGATCCGGGCTGTAAGGAGGATGTGGAAGACGTTGGAACCTGAACTGTTGAGCTGTCTCTACTGTCTCTGCTGCTGTATGAGGACGTGCATTGTCATGGTGCAGCAAGACTGTCTTGGACAGCGTTCCTCTTCTTTTGCTACGAATTGCAGGTTGAAGTTCATTTCGCAGCAACGCACAGGAATTTGCACTGTTCACTGTTTGCTCATGCGCTTGGAAATGCACCAGAATAGGAACCTTCTTGTCCCAAAAAAACGTTAACAGGATTTTCTTGAAGGAGGATTGGCTTTTGAATTTTTTCTTCGCTGGAGAAGATGGATGTCGCTACTCCATCTAATTTTAAAATTGCCTTTAATTTTTGATTCTCTCTTATGATTTTCTAGTTATGGAAAAAACATTACTTTTCTACACTCATATAAGCTATTAACCACTACTGTGGAGTTTGGCATCACAATTAAATTCATTGCTGAACACGGGCACCACAAAATCAGGCATTTTTTTTTGTCTTCTGGTAAAAAGAGTGTTTTAAACATCCCTGTCGGTACAATTGCTTCGATGAGACGAAGGTGGAAAGTTCTTGAAACCAAAGCTAACAACACCTGGGCAGGTGTGACATGTAGGACATTACCACATGCTCTCAGATTAATGATAATGAAATCACCAGAAAAGAGTTGCAGGGTGACCCGAAAGCAGCAGAACCAACAGCTACAGAGAGAACAATCCCAACTGTTTATGAAATCCTCACCTAAGACGTTAAATAGTACAATCGAATAAGGATTTTCAAACGCCCTGCTAGTCGATTCATAGGCTCCTGTGTTACGTGTTCATCCGGTAACTGCTGAGTCAGTAAGAGGAAAAAAAAAAAAGAATCGAGGTTTTGTGAAATATTAATGAAGAACATCGCACCCTTGTTTAACAAAATAAACCCAGCTTTTGTGGCGGACTCAGTCTTGTCTAAGTAGAAAAGGAAAGACCGGATTATTAGATGGTGCAGGTAACGCATATGACCAGCAGTGCTTTGACATCACGTCCTCCATGAAATGCTTAAACTGTCCATAAATGGCACTAACATTAAACAGAATTCAATAGGATTTAATAAGCTCTCTGACCACAGGGAAATCGTTGGCCCTGCGCCATTGTTTACTTTCCACCATAATAAATAAAGTCTAGAGCGATGGGCAGCATTAGTCGGATTTTTGACTTTATGAGGATTCATGAGGTTCACTGGCTCATTACGTCCGTCCCCCAGATGCCAGAAGGAATCTAAATCCCGGCACACAGGACAAGGACGGGGGGGGAGTAATAACCGTCCAAAATGGATGAAATTGTGCGCGTGATGAGATGAAAATGTGGAATTTTGATTGCCAGGTTGTGTTTTTTGGTTTGTTTTTAAATCCATCATTTGTTTCCACTACATTCTCCCAGTAAGTGGTGCTGCTTTATGTTTTTTTCGCATGCACATGCACATTGCCTCTGATAAGCGGCCTCCTGCGTGATCCCTGATCCCGATTCGGTAATCTGGGGATTATGGAAATGCAGCTGGTGTAGCGCAGACATTTATTTAGTCTCTACCACCCCTCCCTTCTGACCTCCATTCCTGCACACAGCCATGAATAAAAAGGTGGACAACAAAGGAGCTGCTGCATCCTGTGGTTCCTTTGGACTAAACAGACGCTTTGTGGATCTGAATGATCGGAGAACGTTCTAACGCTCAATCACGCTTTCTGCATTCTATTATTTAATTCGTTTCAATTCAATTGTGTTTCTGTAGCACTTTTAAGAGTAGATTTTACCACAGGAGCAGCTTTCCAGAATTCCTGGGTGTAGATTTAGACCCGTGATGAGTGAGTAAATAAGCGGTGCTATGGGGATGACGTGAAAAAGAAGCCTGGAGAGACTTGCCATGGAACCCGTCCTCATTGAGACAACGCCGGAGTAACCCGTGGGGTTATTAATTGTTACTCGTACAATACAAAGTCAGAAGTTACTTCGTGTGGTGAAATTGGCGCTCTATTCTATAGAGCTATATAATCCCAATTGTATTATTTTTATTTATTTATTTATTTATTTTGAAGTGTGTGCGTTTAATCTGCCACGCCACCAGTTGTCGAGTGGATCCGTGATTACCTTTCCATTTAATCTTCTTCTGGTATTGCCTCGTCCCCTCGCCTAATCCTGTTTCCCCCACCCTCACCCCATCCTTTCCACACTTTCATCTCCATCTACACTTTCATCTCCATACCCTGAACATATATTGTACCCGCAGGCTCTAAGGGTAGAGTGGCTGGAAATATTTCCCCATCATCTGATCAAAAGAAGGACCCTCTGATTAAAATTGAAGCGGCGCCATTCGTGCCATCGTCCCTAGACGATGCCGAGGCACACCTCGTCACATGGCGCCGAAGTAGCCATCAAGGAACGCTCGTCAGTAATTGTAAGCACGACTTCATTCTTCTCGTGTCTCGCAGGTGTCCTTGGCTCGCCGAGAACGTCTCTCTTGCTTTCCCTCCATGCGTCGGCATCACGTTCCTTTTTGTCCTGGCAAACTTCACCATGGCAACGTTCACGGATGCCGGCATGCTGCCGAGGGGTCAGGAACATTCAGTTTACCAGATCGCATAATCGTGCATTTAAAAAAAAAAAAAAAAAAAGGTTGTTATGATTAACAAAAATGCATGAGGCTGATCATATTTATTTTCTGAAAACTCATGATATGACTGCTGCTTCTCTCGTAGCTGATGAGGAAGAAGATAAGGACGATGACACCCGGGCTCCCCTTTATAAGGACGTGGAGGTCCGGGGGATCCAGTTTCGGATGAAATGGTGTGCCTCCTGCAACTTCTACAGACCCCCGCGGTGCTCCCACTGCGGTGTGTGTGACCAGTGTGTGGAGGTGTGTGTGTGGAACTGAAATGGACTTGAATGTCCTGAATCTATATGAAATGGTGCATAATTTTGAAGTGTGGGTGATAATAAAAGCTATGATTGCATAGATATTGACCCTGGTATTTGTGTGCAAGCCCTGAGTTAGTTCAAGTGCAGCTACTTGCCATCAAAAGTCATGTTATTATTTAAATGGAGTGCAAATAAAGGTCTTTAAATACACCTGTTCCTGGAAAGCCCAAGTAATTGTTGGAGAAAACTCCTAAACGAACGGCACCTGAAGTCCTGGATGAAGTTCTGGAAACCCGTTAAAGCCATCATTTGTGTATTTCCTTATTTTATATCCATGAATAAAAATGGAAAGTTTCTTGCAGTGGTCACCATCCTTGTCCCTGGAGCATTATCTCCAACAATATTCTTGCCCACTTGAATATTTAAAGCAATGTTTGGATGGTCAGGTGGGCATGATTACGATTTGAGCCAAAATCATCAGGGAGGTAGATCTCCTGGAACAGGGTTGGCGACCACCAACGTCCACCAAAATTCTGGGTAAAGAGCGAGTTAGTCATAGCAGTAAGGGTGTAACAGGGCAGAACGTGGAAAAGTTGAAGGCGGGGGTGAATACTTGGGCAAGGCGCTATACAGTATGTGCAGCAATTAGAGAGAAAGACGAGCAGGTTAAGGCACTCTGCCTTTATCATTTTGTGCTTTTTTAGATACAATCTGCACTCTGTCAGCTGTATTTGGGAAGCCAACCCAGTATTATGCATTGTGTGCCATTCATTAGTCGGTGTGTGCTCAGGGAAGAAAAGAAAAAAACCTGCTGCTGCTTAAAATTCTTCTCAGCGGCCTGCCATTTGCCTGCATTAGAAATGCAAAATAAGTGAGAAACTGATTGCAAATACAATTAGCTTAGCATTATTGTTATTATAATGCTAATTCCGCTTTTATGACAGCCTCGTCTAAATATGAAAGTTGCCTGTGTTTTTGTAATCGGCTTTCATTTACAGTTTGTTCATGCTTTGGTATAACACTGGATTCTCAAACCTGGTTAAATGTTTGGTACGTACATCCTTCCCAGGATTTTGACCATCATTGCCCCTGGGTGAACAACTGCATCGGGAGACGGAACTACCGTTTCTTCTTCCTCTTCCTGCTGTCTCTCAGCGTCCACATGGTGGCCATTTTCTCTGGCGGTCTCCTGTATGTACTGGACCACCTGGAAGCCCTGTGGGAACTACGTGCAACCGTCACGTATCCTGACTCCATACAGACCCATGAGCTTTTTCCGAACATGACCGATGAACATTTAAGCAAACGGCGCCAGCGTGTATGCATAGCAGTGGTTAAACAGTTAACACACCCAGTTAAGCTCCTAGGATCTATCTGTTCATCCAGACGTTCACTCACTATACCCATTCTAATGACATGAATTTTCTGTTCGTTTCACTTTAGGTTAGAATAATTTAAATTTGGCCCCTTCCAAACAAAATTAGGCTAATAAACCTAATGTAGAAAGTTTCAATTGAAAATTCACTAGATGACTTTACTAGGTAGCAAACCTATCTAACAATGCTTTGGTTAATACTAGGCACAACATGAAGAACTCCACTTTAAAACCCAACATTCTAAAGTAAAAATTTTACATAGGTCCTGAAAATAACCTATATAAAGTGTCTGCTCATTATCTGCATAGAATTCCCAAATCATCTCCACTTTTTATATATACTGTATATCTGTGGTTGGACCTCCCTGATATTAAGCTATCGCACCATCAATCTAATTAGTGGTCAGGCTTATTAGTTCTGCTTGGATCATCTCAGCGGTTATATGAGTTGCTCCTTGACATCACTGGGTCAGTCTGTCCATCATGAGCATGGCCGGCCTTTTCTTCATCCCCATAATGGGATTGGCATGCTTCCATATGGTCCTGGTGGCAACAGGACGCACCACAAATGAACAGGTGAGGCAAGGGAAATGTGTGATCGCTCATTCGCCTGACATCCTAAGAACTTAGATCGTAGTTTGGACCCAGAAATGGGCTGATCTTTCCTAGATATTGGCCAGCAATCCACTGTTGCTAAAAACTTAGTCTTCATTACAGGTGACTAGAAAGTTCCAAGGAGGAGCGAATCCGTTTACGCGTGGCTGCTGCGGCAATGTGCAGTTTGTTCTATGTAGTCCTATTACTCCAAGGTACAACACTGATCACATGACTCTCTGGTGTGCAGTCCATCTTTGGTCATGTGTCATGCAGTAAATTTGCATTTTCTGCTTCTTTTGACTGGCAGGTACACCAGGAAGTTGGCAAACAGGCCGACCGTTGATCTACAACCACCATTCCAAACACCGTTTGAGTCCCTCAAAATGTCACCCATTAAAGCTGAAGACAATGGGATCCAAACTGGAAAGCTTTCTGTAAAGGTAATATACATTCTCTAGCCTATTTTAATGTACGGATCAGAAACAGAATTGAGCACGAGTAACCCAATGAGCCACATTAGGAATATGAGTGGGCAACTATGTGAATAGAAACCCCTAATTTAACAGATATTTACCACCTCTCTTTTTGTCCTCTCAAATTACACCTTATAAGCTAGTGAAGTGCCTATTTAAAGACTTTAATCAAGGCATGTGAATGTGACATGAGCATTACCCATCTGCCTGGTTGCGTTTGCTTCCTCTGCAACTGCAAGAGAGAGATATCGCGGGGTCGTCGATGGTGCCTTAACTGTAGAAGTGATGGCCCATTTACTACTCTGACACTTATAATGGATAGGTCCGTGTTTGTCCTCTGCTAGCGACAGTCTGCGGGAGAACTGGATGTCTCTGAGTGTAAACAGCTGAACACACCGCCCCCTCTGCCACCCAAACCCGACCCAGTTCTGCTCAAGAACCACCTGGCCACGTTACAAGGTGGGCATTCATTTCTCTTTTGCACCCTTGATATTACATTAATAAATGTCAAATGTGGTGATGTTTTAGAGTATAAGCCTAAACGTCATATTGGAGTTTATGAATAGAAAGACACAAATGTGGTTTTCTGCTTTAGAGAGTTTACTGCAATCCAAAACTGCAGCGCCGTCTGCTCAGAGGACCACTGGTCAGACGGTAGAGTCGCCTTCCAGAAGGCATTATCAAGTTCCCAGGGAGCAGGTGAGTGGACAATAGGGCTGAAGTTGAAACCTGAGCTAAGATGGAGTCTACATATGAGGAAGACCATTCAAGACCAGGATGGGCGAATACTGAGTGCCTTTCAGGACCCGGCCTTAAAAGAAATGCTTCAACGTCCAGGGCGGTGGTAGCTCAGGGGTTAAAGTTTTGAGCTACTGATTGGTAGCTTGTAAGTTAATATCCATGATCTTCCAGTTTTTGGTTCCTTGACCAAGTCCCATTCATAAAGGTTCAAGCAGCCAGGAAAGTGGTAGCTTGTAACCATTAGTCACTAAACAAGTCCTTAAACCCCAGCCGCTCAGATGTACCATGTACCAAGTCATTTTGTATAAAGAGTGAATAAATGTAAATGGACTTAACTTTATATTTATCTTCAACATAACTTTATCCCTACCCCATTTCTTTTTATGCATGTGATTGCCTCCAAGAGACATTTCAACATATTTCCATGCACAGAGAGAAAGAAATTCTATAAATAATCTATTAAAGAACCAAGGAACACTTTAGAACCTGCGTAAATCTTTCATGCCATCAATTCATCTTTTCAAGTACAAGGCCTTCGTCAATTCAGAGCAATTTCTTTGTTTTCATCGTGTCACATGGGTCGTTGTTTAACTCCAGTTTAAGGTCTTTCATTTGGTTTTAAAGCATTTCATGGGCACATTTTATTACTGAATTGCACAGAGCATATTCTGCCCCTGGTCACTTTGAGCTACGTTAACTATGTATCATTCACTTTGTACAATGAATTTTCAACATATAAAAGAATATCACCGTTGGTTGAGTGGGAGTATACAGGGCAGTGACATTTCGTTAAGTAAAACATCCAAAACAAAACATAATACAGTGAACCCCTGCAATACCACGGTTCACCTATCGCGGGTTCGGTGCATCGCGGATTTTCAAATTTTGATTCGTGGAATTTTTTGCCTTTCACTGGACTCTGGAATATAAAATATAATTTAAAAAAAATGTTAATTCAAACACTAAAAGAACATTTAACTCAAAATAAAACAGTATGCACTGTATTTCATCAGCGGATGAAAAGTGAAAGTGGCTGTGTAAGCCGCTTCAGCTAGTCAACAGGAAGTGACCTCACCAGCAGTAAGTACACATGTAGAATTTTATATGTTGTTAAAATTACTTATGTTTAAGAGTGTACAAAGTGTTTAAGAGCAAAGGACGTCTTTATACACGAGTGGAAATGGTATAAGAAGCCTTAATATATATATAAATAATAAAATCAGGCGGACCTGGCAGGTGATTGCGATGGAGCGTAGGATTGGTTACGGCGGTTGTAAACAGGAAGTGATATCACCGGCGCTTTCGCTTCGTGTCCATGAGCTCTTCTAGCTCCAGTCCAGCGAGTCCAGCTTCGTGTCCTGTTAGTCTATCTCCTCAGCACACAGCTCTTCCGGTACCATGAGTTTTGCGCCTCTTTCCCGTACGCCTTCCCCGTCGGCAATTCCGCCGGTTAAACCCTCCGTCTCCCAGTTGTTTTCCGCTTTGTATTGACAACTCGTGAGCTAGCCTGCCCACGTGAGATTGTACACAACACACTATTGGGTGGGAGGCGACCAACCAGAGAGCGCTGTGTTGTGAATCCTGGGCGCTGATTGGCTCAGTGACCGTTCATCTCATCTGGTCAGTGCCCAATATTGGATTTTATATGTTGTTAAAATGACGTAGGTTTAAGAGTGTAGAAAGTGTTTAAGGGCATGGGAAGTGTTTATAAGAGTGTGGGAAAGGTTAATAAGAGAGTGGGAACGTTTATTAAGCCTTAAAATATATATAAATAATAAAATTAACGTAACGTCGCAACATCGCGGGTTTCACCTTTCGCGAGGGGGCGCCGGAACGTAACCCCCGCAATAGGCAGGGGTTCACTGTACATTAAATCTGGATGTTACAGATGTACGTGAAGACAAATGTTCGTTTTAAATGAAGATAGAAGCCAAATATGATAAATGTCCTAGACTGATGCAAGTTTGACACAAGAGACAAAATGTGGGGCTGATTACAACAACCTCTTCTTGCTAAATTCTGTGTTTTATTTAGATGTGTACAAAGAACCCCCAGCTCCACATTAGTGGGTTTGCCCAGGATCCAGTTTTTGAATCTGGAATGGGGCAAACGGAGAAACAGACTCCCATCTCTACCCACTTGACCTTGCAGTCCAGCACTCTTCCCATGAACACACTCATTCTGAACTCCCGCTCGCTCACTTGGAAACACGCCCACTGCAGAGGAGTCCGAGCCCATCAGTGTTCCGATTCTGTGCCTTCTTCCTCCACACAGGGCATCCTCAGCCTCTCCTATGACAGTCTTCTCAGCCCAGCACAACGTGGGACTTTCAAAGTGAACTACCTGCCTCCTTTCCTTCCCTTAGATCTTGGTCTGGCCATCAGGTGCCCATCAGATGCCCAGCAAGCTCCCTCCCGTACCTGCAGCCCGGGTTTCACCGGCACAAGCAGGCAGTCTCCTGCGCACTACGACAGCCTTTCTAAACCTGCCATGAGCTCTATCCAGGAACGCCATGAACCGGAAGAGCGAGAAAAGCAGTCCTCTTTGCTTCCCATTCAGGATATGTCTATCTACGACACGCCCAGTAGGTGCAGCCTACCATCCCGGAGGCCCACTCCACCCGCATATGGCTCTCGAGAGTTCCTCATGAGCAGCGCAGCGTACGGCTGTACCTCCTCGCTCCGACGGGCATCCAGGACTTCCAGCTCATCCATGCATGCCAATACGGCCCTCCAGAGTCGCTCACTCTCGCCCTCGGCCTGTAGTTCTCTGGAGCATCGTGTTCAGCACTCGAGCGCGTCTATTCCCTGCCCAATGCCCAGCTCCTCCTACACAGCGCAGAAAGCTCTGGCTTTTATCGCTACCTCAGGGAGAAAAAACTCAGGTCCGTAGTATGTGTGTCTGATTCTCCCAGTCTGTGTACAGTGCATATTTATGATAGTCCTATTTATCATTGTTTGAATTCACATTCTCATACTGATCCTGATGGCTTTTTTTTCTTAATTCAGCAGATTTATTATAGAAAAGGAATTCAACGTTTTTGAGATTAGTTACGAGTGCTTCCCATTAGCAGAAAAACATAAACAGCTTCACTGAAGGACACATAACTGTTGCTGTTTGTTCCCTTCTGAAAGGAAACAAAGAACAGTTTCATGCTATTTAATTAATTCATTTAAGTAGATTAATGTGCTGTTGATTTTTTTTTGTGTGTGTGTGTGTGTGTCTTTTTGTTTGTTTTGTTTGTTTATTTTAAAGCTACAGTCTGTGAATGTTAATATAGAACACGTTCTGTAAATCTTTGGCAAAATTCTTATCACATCTTTGTTGCTGTCAATAAAATATCTATAAAATATTTAAATTATCGGAGATTAAACTCTGGCCTCTGTGGCATCCCAGATGCTGCATACAGGAGACAAAATGAATGTGGGTGAACAACATCCAAACAGGACATAAAAGCATCTTATATATTGCCCATCATTATATTTGAAAAAGCTGAACTGAAGGAAGTTAGCACTGTCGCCTAACAGCAAGAAGGTCCTGGGTTCGATCCCTGGAGTCGACCTGGGTGCCTTTCTGTGTGGTGTTTGTATGTTCTCCCCGTGTCCACGTGGGTTTCCTCTGGGTACTCTGGTTTCCTCCCACAGTCCAAAGACACGCACAGAGGGGATTTGGCTAATTTCTAAATATGGTTTTCACATTACAGTGGCATTTGTCATTATAAAGCTTGGCAGTCATCTTCTAATCTCATAATATCAAAGACCAATTGTTTTTCCAAAATACACCACTTACAGACAAATATTGTTTTGGTCCATAGATCCGTGTGTGTGTGTGTGTGTGTGTTTTTTTTTTTTTTTAAATAATTATTCAGTCCAAATAGTATTTACCATGGCTTAGCTATTAAAAAAACTGTTGTTCTTTAAATTGACTGTTTCCTTGCATGTGCAAATACACAGATGCAATTTGATCCAGTATTTCTTTCATCTCTGTAATCCAAAATCTATCCAAAGACAAAACCCAGCGCTCTGCGAAGTTGAAGCGGGGTACACAGTGATGAAAAGGCTAGATCTAATTAGTCTGTAGGCAGGCACTACATTTGAATCCCCCTTTTTTCCCCTCAAAGAAAGAAAATTTAATGGTCTGGTGAGCTATATTTTGAGAAAGTATCTGTAGTTCTTATTATATAAAGCCATAGGGTGTCACGTTGCAGTCCTGGAGAGCCAGAGTTTAGCATTAACATTCTACCGTGTTCCACATCTCCAAATAACTTCGCTCATTAGTAAGGCTTTCATGACTTGAATTTGATATGTTGGCAAAAAAGAAAATGCTCTGCTGGGATTTTGCTGGTTAGATGTACATGCGTATGCACATGCGTTCGGATATACTTAGGGTAGATGTAGTCATTATGGGATCACAGAAGGCAGTGTTTCTCAGATGAAACCAGTTCAGACTTAGCTGATGAGATGACTCGGAAGTGGGAACAAGGAAAATGCTAAACTGGGTAAGGCAGATGGTCTACAACCACTCTAATATATGGAATGGCTTGTCATGGATCTTGTGATGTTCTGAAATCAAACTTTGAAGACCAAACGTAGCGTCTCAAGCTGGATTTATACTGTATGATCATCAGTCTGCTTTTGCTGCCAAAAATCGTACACTATAAGAGAACTCTTTGGGCCTGGGTTAAGATCGGTGGTCTTACGATGTACGTTGTGACCCGAGACAGCAGTTCTGGAATTGTCAGAAATTTGCTACCAAAATCTGACCGCGTAGCTCTCAAAGTGGCGCAACAGAAAAGTGTTTGTTCTGACATCAGAAGATTGCACAGCTACAAAAAGTTAATGTCAATGGCAAAATCTAAAGGAAACATGCTAACGGATAGAAATACAGTGGTCCTCAGTACTCGAATCACTAGGACTCGAATTTTTTTTTAAAAGTCGAACCAACCAGATCGCAAAAAAAGACCTAGAACTTGATCTGAATGTCAGGAGTTGAACTGTGAACGCCGACCTAAGATAACTTGTACACACGGGGAAATGAGTCACATGTCACTCACCTGTCTCTTAGCAGAAACAAAGGGTAACGCTTCAGTCTCAGCCTCGCATTCGCTGTGATAGCATCGTTTGTTGGTGCTTTTTTTTATTAATAATGTCAGGTAACACACTGTACTTTATATCATTTTGGTAGCCACTGCTCACCAAAAAGTTACAAATACAGAGTAATAATAAAAATTAACAAATGGACCGCAAGGCATAGTATGACTCAAGGTAGTAGTGCTGTGTCTGGGTTTATGAAACAGGTGTCATTGTTTTTTGTTTTTTTTTTAACTTTACCGTGTCAGAGCGGTGAGGTGAGGTGACACAGTCCAGGCTGCAGTCAGACGTAAATACCATGTCAGGCTTTATTTAGGATCCAGGCAGAAGGACATGAGACGGCAGGCTAACTCATAGTTGAAGAACAGGCAGGATAACCGAACTGCATACAACACCACGAAGGAACAGACTATAATCATAAACCAAATAACAAGAGAGAAGGTCAGAAACAGAAGAGAATACAGACGCACATACCTGGAGTGAATCCTCGCGCATGCGCCTCCAGCGCCGCTGCTGAGAGTAATCAAAGCGGATCCATGACATACACATTGTTTGGATACATTTATTTTCTTACTTTACAAATTACTGTTTTGATAAATGTGCTTAGATGTGTTTAGTATATGCTCTTTTTGTTTTATCCTGTTCATTTTGTGTATAAATGCTAATTGGGGCCGGGAACCAATTAATTGGTTTTCCATTATTTCTTATGGGGAAAATTCTGACAGAACTTCAACTTTTTCGGATTCGAACCCGCGTTCGGAACGGATTAAGTTCGAGTACTGAGGTACTCTGTACATGGTAATTTTGATCACAAATGTTTCTGTTTAGGTCGCTCCATTTTCTCCTTGAGCTGGATTGGACTGATTGATTTCGTAAGCTGAACATATTTGTTTTCGTTAGAAGAGCTTCCATAGAGAGCCCATGTTATCTCACAGTTGATTATAGAATTGTCTGAGATTTTATTGGTTTGGCTAGTGCAGGGGTCGGCAACCTTTAACATTCAAAGAGCCATTTGGACCTGTTTTCTACAAAATAGAAAACACTGGGAGCCGGGGGGCCCTCTGGCGGCGGGGAGCGCGGCGCGGCGGTGGCGGCGGCGGCTTTAGCAACGGAGGCGGAATTGAAATGTTGCGGACTTTAAAAAGTGAAAAGTGCTTTAAAATAAG
>JAQLOM010000009.1:4289241-4305471 GCA_030068315.1 Chrysichthys thysi | reverse complement strand
ATCTATCTATCTATCTATCTATCTATCTATCTATCTATCTATCTATCTATCTATCCATCTATCCATCTATCCATCTACTGCCTGCCTGCCTGCCTCTCTGTCTGCCATCTAATACTATTTTTATAGCATGTTGTCTTTTTCCCCAGCATGTTTACTTTGCCCAGTCTCTTTTCTTCTTCTTTCTGCAGTCTGTCGAGAACTGCGTCTGCATACTACGTAATCTATCCTACCACGTACACAAAGAAGTACCAGGGGCAGAGAAATTTTACAGCACCCCAACTCTTCAGACCACAAAGCCAAGGAGCTACCAGAAGAAAAAGGACGTACCCGACTGTTTCGGTGGACGTGGTACCAAAGGTTAGGTATTTAATGGGAATGTCTAAACGTCTTTGAATATCAATCCCAACAATCACCGTATGCGTTCCGTGAGGAGAGCAAATGATCCACAGAAGGTCACCGAAGGTTTCTTTCTACGGTGTACTTGTGTATGTCTAGAATGACAATAAAGCTGTCTTCTGTACAGCATATACAGTATATATCATGGCCAGTTTGGAATAATTGATGTTTTATAATGATATATTGAAACAAGATCTGGGTAATCCTAGCTGTTGTAATGTCACACTTCAACATATATTCCGCCATTGTGAATGTGTGTGTTTTTTTTTGTTTTTTTTTATGTGTTTGCTTTCACACTGTTGGTCCGACTGTCTTCGTCTGCAGAGGAGTGGTTCAATCAGTGTGAGTGTGCTTCTGTTCCTGCTTTGAGTGTTTAGTAGACAGTGCTGCAAAACCTTGATGCTTTATTTCCAGTCATGTCACATACACTTGATTTTTTTTTTCTTCAGCACTCCCACTCCAACACCCACAGAGCCCTCCCACACATATACTCAAGCTTTGGACAGTCTGAAATGCTTGATGCTTGAGAATTTATTTATTTATTTATGTATTTTTTTTGAAACGCGCCACCTTTGCGATGCTCATAGTGGTTTGCCTTTTCAGGCCGGAAACACGGATCGAGTGACAAAACGAACAGCACTCTGGACATGCCCAAGCGCACGCTCCCGACGAAAGGTGCGCATTTATCTTAGCTCCACGCTCGAAGTCAATATTAAGTCAACCTTCTACATCCATATCCATATTCCATTCGGGTCCTTTCACCACAATAACCCATGGTTTAACCCATCCGCTCATCTTGCGGACTGTGAAATGTTTCAAAAGTAAAAACTTTTTTTTTTCTTTTTTTTCTCAAGAGCAGGCATCGGTTTTTAATATAATGCATGCATGCGGACTGCCAACAGACAGACCCGAAGGTTAAGCAGCGTGTTAAATTCAGGACCAAATTTGTGGAGATGTAGGCAGCATATGTAGCCTGCTAGCCCGCATTCAGCCTGAAGTCAAATGTGTGTTAAGTTGGCAGATGGAGAGAGTGTGGGAGCAGCTTTGCTGAGGAGAGCAGGCGGGTCACGGGAAGACGACAAAGCTTCTGAGGGAGGCCTTGAGGGAGGTGAACCAGGGAAACACAGATAAGCTGAGGCGAGTGTTCCGAACCAAGTGGAGATGAAGCCCAAGCCAAGACAGCGTTCGCTGTGTGTAGGAGGGCAATTAAGTGTATTTTAGCTGCTTTGTCAAGTATATGGTAGAAAGGTGTTTTTAAATGAGAGAAATAGCAATGCGCTGATACACTTGTTACGCTTGTGTTTTGTGTCAACACGCATGCGGGACTTTGCCTCCGCGTGGAGACGTAATAGATTGATGAGATAAGCACTTTTTTTTTGCAGAGATGAAGAAAGGATCGCTTTGTATTTAAGGAGTTGCATGGTATAATTTTATGTAACTGGGTCACCGAGAGTAAGAGTGACTGTATCTCTGGTGCACTTGAATATCCGAACACCCTGTTATCTAAATGCTTTCTGATACTATCCTAGCGAAAATTGTATCACGCAATCGTTGACGGGCTCTTATCAAATCCAGCGACGCGTTATCTGTGTACCTGTATTTGCCATCCTGTCAGCACGGCGACAATCCTTTATTTCACGTCCCTGTTTTCATGATTGCCTGAGCTATTAAGGTTTCTTGGTGGCAGATTTGTCAGGAATCCAAGATAACGTCAGAACGAACGGGCCTGGAAGAAAACCAAATAAATATATGTTGGCTGCCCAGAGGAACTGGAGAGTACGAATGAGGCAAGGCATAACTTAATATCTTTGTGTAATATGTTTTATTGATTTATTGGGACCATCGGGGGGGTTGAGTGGATGTTGACAAAGGTAAACAGCGTTTTTAATTTCTTTACCGAAAGAGGCTCTGGTCCCTTGAGTCACCCTTCCATGTCCTTTGGAAAGCTTTAGTGGAGATAAGTAGGTTTGGTTCAGAGGATCAGAAACTAGGCTCGTTGCTGTGCTGGCTGAATCGTTAAAGACCCTTGAGGGCTTGTAAAAAAGAGTTCTTAAGAGTTTCAGCTCAGTATTCATCCGTGGTTGTGGGAACATGCCTTGGGTCGTATCTCGCCACTGTGCCTTGTGGATCTTGCCCATGCTGTCTGGGGCAGCTTCTGCTTGATGGAAGCTTCATGAAAGAGCTGGAAGATTTTAAACAGGGGCGGCAAAGATAGAGCGCGCATAGCATATTAGTAACATTTTATTACGTGTTACATATGACCGTCCCGTCTTGAAAATGTATCTGTATTTGCGCCGTGCTTCATCACGGTAAACTGTCGTTAACGGCTCTCACCGCATGTGCTCAGTGTCTCTCACATCCACCTCACACAGAGGTTCGCTTTTTGGATTTTCAATCACCCATGATAACATTCTATGCTGTTTGATGGAGCGTCCGTGTGTATGTCTGTGCAGGTCTGGAGCTGCTTTACCAGCCAGAGGTTGTGAGGCTGTATTTGTCACTCCTCAAGCTGAGCCACAACCAGAACACTCTGGAGGCGGCCGCAGGGGCCCTCCAAAACCTGTCTGCAGGACTATGGGCTGTGAGTAGGACGCTTAAAAAATAGAGGATGAGATTTTTTTCTTTGAAGAAATATAAACCTAGGGCTGAATGAGAACCTGTTTCAATAGAATTAAATTATGATCTAAGACCCACACATGTAAATGAGACTTACTCTATATTTTTGCATGTTTTAAGAACTCATTATTCTGTCTCTCTTGTTTCTCAGTGGTCTAATTACATCCGGGCCACTGTACGCAAAGAGAAAGGCTTGCCAATTCTGGTTGAGCTGCTCCATTCAGATGCAGATAAAGTGGTGAGGGCTATTGCTATTGCCCTCCGTAACCTGGCCATTGACCACAAAAACAAAGATCTCATTGGTAAGAATGCAATCAGGTACCCTAGCCCTTTTTTATTTTTATCTTCTATCTGTAATTTGCATCCACTATCCAGGTTCCCTTCATGACACAGTTGCGGCTCGGAAAATCACAACACGATAGGAAAGCTGCGTAGAAGATGCACAATTAGTTCTACGACATGCTCATGATTGCCTACATTCTTCTTATGCTTTCCAATCATCATTTGCTGTCATTTAAAAAGCATTTATGAATACATCCAGACATCCATTTTAATCCAGTGCTGTTGTATGGAATGATTGATGCTCTTCAATATTCTCGCTGCTTGCTTTTGCTAGGGAGCTACGCCATGAGGGACCTGGTCAGCAATCTGCCCAGCGGCCAGCAACGTCCTGCCAAGAACCTGGAAGAGGACACAGTAGTGGCAGTCCTCAACACCATACACGAGATCATCACTGACAACCTGGAGAATACTCGCTTCCTTATTCAGGGTCAGGGGATCCAAAAGCTGGTGGCCATAAACAAGACAAGGTAGACAATGTACAATGTAGTAGATCAGCTAAGGCTAGTTTGGTCTTCCATTATTAGTTATTATTAGACTGCCATTATTTTGAAGCTTCAGGAACACCTCCTTTGTTTTGGCAACACCATAGACACAGGGACATTAATGTAATTGAAGGAGTCTCCAGTGTCAGCACTTTGTAACAGTTTCCACCACAGGAAAGTCTTTAGATTTCTCTATACAGTGGACCCTCGGCTCGTGAACGCATTGGGTGGCGAACAAATGGACGTACGGTCTAAATTCCAGAGGAGAATTTGTACTGACGGACGAGCAAATCCTTACAAATCCCTACAAATACGATGTTTTATTGCCACACATAAACCCATAATACACTTTAAAAACATGTTTTGAGGGCTGAAACACATTATTTACATTAATTTCAATGGGAAAAATGGGGTTTTTGAAATCAACACAGGGTCGACATTGTACATACAAGGTCAAAAATATACGTACAGCAACCTCATATTTTGTTAAATATCCCACAGCTTTTGGTAGCCATCAACAAGCTGCTGACATAATTCCGGTTGGATGGGGGTTTTTAACTCTTCTTGGTGGAATTCATTTAGATTTATTGGATTCCTGGCCTGGACCTGACTTTTAAGCGTAGTCTACATCGTTCCCATAGTTGGGTTCAGGCTAATCCAAAAGCTTAACGCTAGCCTGCTTTATCCATTCCACAGCCTGCTTTGATGTGTTTTTGTGATCATTGTCCTATTGGAACATTCAATTGTGTCCAATGTTTAACCATGTTGCTGATAGTTTGAGACTGTGCAGAAGAATTCTGAGGTAGTCCTTCTTTTTCATTATTTCATGACTTTGTACATTGTACCAGCAATACAGGCCCAGAGCATGATGCTACCACCACCGTGCTTAACAGTTGGAACAGTGTTCTTGGGGATGAATGCCTCATTTTCATTTCTCCATATATACCTCTGGCCATTGTGGCCAAATTTTCCTCCAGAAGGATTTATCTTTATCCATGTGGTCAGCTGCAAACTATAGTCAAGGATGATCATTTTGGAGCAGGGGCTTCTTTCTTGGACGGCAGCGTCTCAGTCCACTTGCTTGACTGTAGACAGTGACACTGGTGTTCCAGCAACTTCCGGTTCATGGCAGGCCTGTTCCATGGTGGTTCCAGGGCTGTTCCTGACCATCTGA
This sequence comes from Chrysichthys thysi, assembly GCA_030068315.1. Classification (NCBI taxonomy): domain Eukaryota; kingdom Metazoa; phylum Chordata; class Actinopteri; order Siluriformes; family Claroteidae; genus Chrysichthys; species Chrysichthys thysi. The sequence continues at coordinate 4,300,461 of JAQLOM010000009.1, read as the reverse complement.
CCGTGCGACCAATTTCCTCTCAGCTGAGGGTTATAGTGGGTCTTCTACACCTCCCAATATCTTGCTCTTACATGCAGTTGTTTGAACGGATAATCTGGGGATCTGCAGTTGTTTAGAAATGGACCCAGGAGACATCCTTGACTTGTGTAAACCTACAATCCTGTTTCTCAGATCTGCACTGAGCTCCTTGGACTTTCCCATAATAGTCTTGTGTTGGTCATCCCAGTGAGTCCTGTGAAAGAAAACCCTTTTTATGTTGTGCACAGAGAAGCTACCAGTGAATAATGATGCCTAAGAGGAAGCTTGACAAGATAAGACATTTTGGAACTTTCAGCACCCCTGAATTAATAATCTAAGTGGGCGTATGTATATTTTCGACCCTGTAGGTATAATTCTGACCCCGTGTTGCTTTCAGAAAACCCAAACTAAATTAAAACTTGTGCAGCAAATTCTTTTAACAATGTCTGTTGTGCAATCATTCTTCCCCAGAAAAAGTCACAGTCCAAAATCATTGCAAGCCCAATATTGCCATGACATTCATGCTCATGTCATGATGACTGTATGTAAACTCCTGACCTCAACTGTACGTTAGACTCTACTATACAGATAAATGCCGGTGAAAATGGTACAAGCTTGTCATTGATTTGCATGTTCAATTCTGCAGCCAGTCTGCGAGAGAGAACAAAGCAGCGTCTCATGTCCTCCAGACTGTGTGGGCCTACAAAGATTTAAGGCACACACTGACCAAGGGAGGCTGGAATAAATCTCACTTCAAGGTATCAGACTTTTAATAATATAGGCCTTTTTTATTCGAGGAAAAAAAGTACCCTTCAATAGAAAGTCAATAGCTGGTCAGGTAGAATGAAGAATTGACAAATCATTGACTTTGGATTATGACTGTTGATGTGGTCTATATCTTCAGCCAGCAGTGTCCGGAGTCCCCAAAAAGCAGAAGAATGTAAAGCTAGGCAACGATGACATCACACTGCCCTTAATGGAAAAAAACCAAGGTCAGTGCTATCCTTGGGCTTTGTCCTGATTGCTTTCAGAATGCACACTCATGATGCCCTACTTACAAGTAAAGTGTGCATGTGTGTGTGTGTGTGTGTGTGTGTGTGTGTGCTTTCATTCATTCGTTCATGGTTATTATTTAAAGGATATGTAGCATTCATGTAGCTTGTGCTTGCATATATGTACATAAACGTGTCTTGTAGATGGATACTGCAGCACTGATCAGAGCGACAGAGTTGGAGACGGACCATGCCATATGATAGAGCGGGAAACCTTCCAGGTAATCTTGCATTCATGGTATGGTAATAGGAGACTATTCGGGTGCCAGACAGTAATATTCGCGGTAAAATTCTCACAGTGAATATGAACGTACTGCAGAGGGTTTTACGACAAGAAGGGATCTGTAGCCGGGATACGTTTGTGGTAGGTGCGTTTTCTTGTCTGTTTGTTTGTTTGTTTTTCCAGGGGGTAAATGATAAGCGACATTTCATCAGGACTAGTAGGCCAGCTGTTGGTTTAGTGGAACGCACTCCGCAACCCTTGGACTCTTGGGTCTGATGCCCCATCTGGTGAGCTGAATTGCCAAATTTGAGAATAAAACGGATCCTTTTAAGTGTCTTCCCATTAATTTTGCCACCAAGGACAGACACGGTTTTTCTATTACGTCTCTCCTTGGTGGCAAAACAAATCATTGCATTTGTCTTCTCTCACACACAAAGGATTTTATAAGCTAACGATAAATAAATGAGTAAAGCACAGGTATTCGAGGAGACCTAAGAAAGAATTTCTTTAAGGGCATTACGGACATTGTTTAGTCAAACTTTAGTTAGATTTCAGAATTATTACGCATCTGAGGTAAAGGTTTTTCTTTCTTCTTATAGATGGAAGGACGACACTGGCGAGATATTGGCGTGACTGGATCAGCATTTCCCCCAATTCAGCTCTCGTGGTCATTTTGTGAAAGAGAAGAAAGTAAAGCGTATCACAGATTTTATTCCAGCGTCTTTAGAAAACAGAAAAAAATGACACTTTTAGATTTTTTGGAGAACTTAACTGATTGTGCCCGTGGTATTTTTTTTTTCTTTCTTTCCATGCAGTGTTTTGCTCTCATGCTAAAATATTCTGTTTTCAGCACCCCGTGGCTCCACTCTTCCCGAATAACATACAGATATTATACGATCCCAGTGCAAACCATATCCTTGTATTATTTCATTTTTGCCAACGAGACATATTGTATAATAGTGCTAAAATTCTTTAACTGTATGCAACATAGACCAGTATTCTATCTTGTTTTTTATGTACAGCAAAGAAATGCAACCAGCGTATATTATGGATATTAAATGTGACTAGCAGTCTATGAAAATCACAGACAAAAGTCATTGTGCCATATTAGTCAAACGAGTAATTCTTACTTGATTGAATTGCTTCTTCATTGTCAGTGTTTTAACTGCTTGACAATAAAAGGCTTTTTATCATTTTTTCTTTTTCATTTTTTTATTTTTTTTGTCTTTTTCTAAGCAAACGGCTCACCGGAAAATTAGCTTCAGAGCGGTGTGAGCTATATAAGCAATGCACAAGCTTTTTGAAACCATTTAAGTGGGAAATTGAATGAAGGAATCGTTTTGTCTTTAAGGGGCTACGGCATACATATTCCATAAGCCCTAATTCAGTATCTCATTACTCTGATGAGCCATAACCCATAATGCCTTAATCCACCCCACAATAAATAGATTGGCTAACTGAATCATATAATAGGAGAAATTAAGCGTGAAAGGAAAATGAATAAAGAAATCGCATCTTTATGGGGCTGTGACATGCGTATCTAGTGAAACCTAACTCGCTGTCCTTTATGCACCCTTTATAGAGAAAAGAGACTGCCTAAATTAATCAGGCAATAAAGGAAACTAGAAGAAAGATTTGATTATTCCATTTCCTGGACATGATGCAATTAGCCATTTTAAGCAGAAATAAAGCTGGAAGTGTTGCATAATGGCTCATATTGTACAATCGTGTCCCTGATATATTGAGATTGGGGCAGCCAAAGTTGGCCAAGCTGTAATTACAATACAGCAAAAAAACAAAACAAAACGAGACATGAGACTGTGGGACAGTGAAGAAACAGCCTACACATCGTTTTGTTCTTTCAGAACATTCATGAGTATCACTCCCGTACAAACACTGTTCAGGGTACAAATCTTGACATTTTTGTAGCTCACGGTTGAGACTGATTGTGTGATTTCAGCAGATTTCTATGCAGTTTATGCTTCGATTATTGGAAGACTCGGGGAAGTTCAGGGGGAAAGTATCAGGACACAAGACCAGATGGTCATATTCTCATAACTCACTGCTGCATAGTACCTCAAGCCGCTAAATACCAGAGACTAGTGAGTTGACTCAAGGAACTCAGGTACTACTGGACATGCAGTCTAAATGAGCAAAAAGAATTATGGTAAATAATTACATTGTTGGGAAACTGAATAAAAGGTTAATTTTGTCCCTCAGGACATGTGATTCTGTCGCCCATGATACCTGAATTCAGGCAAGAATGTAAATCAGACAGTAGAGAAAACTTTGGCGCAGTCTTTTTTGTTTTTTGTGGAAAACCAAGTCAAGCTTTGTCTTCCTCTTCAGTAGCCTTTGACATGCCTGTAACCCAAATTAGAAATGGATCCTGACTGTAATTCAGCTCACAGGAGAAAATGTAGCTTATTAATGGTATTCTTGCTAATGCACAATAATTCATAAAGGTTGAAGAGGTCCACGTAAACTTGACGGGTCCAGATACAAATAGAAATCACTTGTAAAACACCAGGATAAGTCTTTTCCCCCTCGAATCTTATTTGAGGAATTTTACACACGGAAATGCAGCTAATAATAAGAGCTAATCACAAAGCCGGGTGAGGCCTGTTGTGCATGCTAACGCTAGGTAGGGCAGCAGGAGGAAACTAATGATTTTAAAAACGTTTGCACTCCAAACAGCACCCTCTCCGGGTCATGTCACATCCATAACAACAGATAGCTGGTAGTTATATAGGAATATACTGAATTCATAAATCATTTTTGGTTTTATGTTTTCTCTGAAATGGCACATGACCGGATGTGCATATTGTGTCACTAATGCTAACTTGGCAGTAAAATACATATACAGTTGATCCTCTAATCTACGGACACTGTATTAATGGATATCGGATGCGACGGACAAAATCTGCTGGTCTGAATACATAATCCGTTCGGCAGAATGTCTGGTACGAAAGTTTAAAAATCCCGGGTGTTGCGAACTGAGTCCAATATTTCAGCAGTTGTCCGCTAGGTGGCGTGTGTGCTACTAGTTGCTTACAAGCGTCGGTTGAGCTGTGGTCGTTGTGAAGCTATACTGTTTTTTCAGTGATTATTTGGTGTTTTTCACCTCAATGTTTTCTCAACGTATTTTCCTGTTTATGTTGGTCGTTATGCTGCTAGTCATATGTACAGTACTTGGGGAGCACTTTTATGGACCTTAATGGTGTTTTTCCTTGTATTCCCCTCATTTTTACCCCCACACACACACTAAAACACTTCACATCATCGGACTGTTCAAGTCAACGGACAACACCCCCCCCCCACCCACCCCCCCTCGCCCCAATTAGTCCGTTAATGCAAGGATCAACTGTATGTTCAAATGTCTTTCACAACAATAATACTGTATTTTCTCCTTATTTACTGGGGAAGCATGTCCTATGTTACATTTTATTTAAGGGCCTGTAATAGCTGATGGATTTCATTAACAGAAATATTGAAAAAAAAATGAAATGTATGATGCAGAATCTGAGCTGATGAACCGTTGCACTGCGGAATTCTGGAACACTCAAGTTCAAATCCTTGCAGTTTTAAAAGGAACTAAACAACCTTAAACTGGCTGAATGACAACGGTAACCTGGAAGCCTTGGAACCAGGCCGAGCATGTTGCTGTGATTAATTGGAGATTTTCCGGTCGCTTTAACTTCACAAACCCTATCCAAAGTGATTACAAACACCAACGAAGCAGCTATTTTCCTGGAGAGGTGAAATTCAGTGAAGAGCGTGGAAGAAGAATGCAAAGCCCACATCATAGAGGTAAGTCAAAGCGATTTCTCAAGCCCAATTGATAAATAAGTTTGCTATTTAATGACTAAGTTCTCTAAAGGATGGTCCTAGCTCACCTTACCTTAACTTTCCTTCAAGTGTCCTACCACATTGTGCATTGTGCTATTTTGCCTATAATGTACAGAAATAGTATAAAAGTGAACTGCTCATGCACAATGATGCTTGGTCACTTGGACGATTTGCCAGAGCACACTTCTGGATAATTTAGGATTGGAAAGTAGGTCAGTCGATACTTGAAAATACTTGAAAATTTTCCAGCAAGTGAGTCGGCATAAAAAACACAAAAAAACAAAACAAAACAAAACACACACACACTCTATTATGATCTCAACGTGAGTTTCATTAATATAATCCAGTCATTAAAATATTAAGCACATGTGCAGCATCATATTTATTTCCTGTAGCCATCAACTTACAGTTATATTAGCGTTGAAATGATTCAGCCCTGTAAGTCCCTGGGCTTTATATTAACTTTTTCCATTTAACTTACGTGACCTGTCATGCACATGCACTTTTGGGAAAATACACCACCATGGGATAACGTGTGATTTCCCAGTTTTTAAGCCAAGTTAGATCACTTGACATGTTAGAGCGCCAATAAATAGTCATTAACTCACTAGCATCTTCATTTTTGGACAAATATCAAGCATTTCATCCTGTTCACGTCAACTTGCTTAATTTCTGCAGAGGCATCCATAAACCTCACACATCCACCTCATTCCATGAAGAAGTCAGTGATGGAGCAAAACACCCAAGAAGACCCAGCAGCTAATCTTGAGTATAAAGGCAATCAGCCCCTTCCCATCTCATCACGACCTTCAAAAACACCACTAGGGCCCTGTTTGACACGTGACCCCAGATCCACTCCTGTCCAGAGAAGGTTTATTTGTTCAGAGTTGTGTGAGTGGAAAAGACAGCGGATTGGCCCTTCATGCCAGAGAGAGGTGAGTGTGTTATCAGCAAGGCTTTTTTTTAAGAACAAGAAAAAATGGTGAAGTTCTTGTCCATCTTAATTACAAACAAATGGAATAATTAGAAATGAAGTGTTTCTAATGTCTTTCAGTGTTGTTTGTGTGTGTGTATATGTATGTATGTATGTATAGACGTCTCAAAAGTAAATAGACACCATCACAGTTTATTTCTAGGAACCTTCTTCGACCTGCTCTGCCATAGTAACGAAATTGATAGAGTTTATATATATATATATACGTCAGGTAAATTGTTTAAATATATCAGACTTAATGTGGCAGATGAAATAAATGAATTCATCCATAAACAAACAGGATACCCAAGGAGGAAATCCATTCAAATATTAATATATTAATGGAAGGCTGAAAGTCAAGTCTGGATCTGTCATATTCATTTTTGCATGCAGAAAGCACACATAATATGGAGCTTAGAACTGTCTGAGTATGAATTTTATATATTTCAATTGTATACATGTCACATTAAAATAATCTCTTACCAATGTTTTTTCATCCTAGGGGTAAAATTTTCTTAAAAAAAAAAAAACAACCCATAGATTACGAGATTACAGGTTGTTGCTCTTTTCTGTCCAAATCAGGCTGCTCAGTCTTCTGCAAGTTCCTCTTCGCTGAAAGGTTGGTGTATTCGAATATTTTCTTTTACACAGCCCAAGATAACATTTTCACAATCAATAGCTTCAACGTGAAACTTTGTTGTTGGTCTGTTTTAGCACTGAGACTTAATCCAGGCGCCACAGAACATCTGGATAATCTCAGTTTTACCTATCAGACAACGAAAAGAAAGACATTTTCACCACCAGCCCGAAAGCCTTCAGAAACGACGTTTCCGAGAAAGACTAATTACAGTTTGTTGCATCGTCAGCTAGGCAGTAGTTCATCTTTCGGTAGTCTAGGCACTCAGGCCCTCACCACCTCGCAGACTGCTCCATCAAAGAAATCAGATTTTGCTGAAGCTGAGACTCTTGCACCTGCAGACAAATGTGTTCCTAATGACAGTACATGTACACCTGACCAAGCTCTGCCTACACACCACAGAGAAAACAGCACTATCTCTTCAGCTTCAGAAGTCCCAAAGCACCCAAAGTCAGGAAATCAGGTGCTTATTAATAGAAATGTCAGTATAACCAAAGATACACTGAAATCCTCTTCAGGAAGTCTGAAAGGAGAGAAATTCACAGATTTGTCCACTCCTGGTATCTCAACCATCCAGATATCTGATGTGGTCAGCGAGTCAAATTGTACTGTATCTTCACAACCCCAGTCAAATCGACCGAGCACTCCGTATGTCTGTAAATCCAACAAGAAACTGGCAAGATGTCCCAGAAGCTCTGCTCCAACCAAACAACAGCTTCAGTCTGAAAACTTAAATGGCCCTGAGAAAAACTGGGAATTTCAAACAGACAAGTCCGACATGATGTCTGAGATATCCCTTTGTGCCTCAAGAGTAGCACGGAGTAGCGATTCGGATTCTCACGAAACCAAGCAAGGTTTCAGACAAATCAGCCGGACAGCTTCAGACAGTCCTTTACAAAAAGAAATGAGATCAGAGGCTTCGCCCCAAGTCCTGTTTAAGACACCGACACCCATAAGATCAGCAAAGCCTCCTGCTTGCAAAAGAACACAGAGGACTTTCAAGTGCCAGGAAAGTTCTGCAAGTCTGGACAATCTGAGGCCTCCAACCCAGACGCCATTTCAAAAACCAGATACGCCGAGACCCAAAAGCTGCCCCGAATCCCTAAAATGGAAAAAAGCTCTTGAGCAAAGATTCACAAATAGAAAGCATGGTGGTGTTGGCATTTCTGACGACCAAAGATGGAACCGATCTTCTCAACTCTTCTCTCTTCACGGTCATGGAAACAAGCCTGATAGCAAACGTGGAAACATAGACAGGCGGGAATCTGCTCCAAGCATACAAAGTCCAGTTGATTGGATCAGACAGGAGAAACCCAACATATCACATGCCCACGCCACTCCAGATCAGCCTTCCAGCACGTCCAGCCCAGAGCTCACCCAGGCCATATTCAGTGCCATGAGCTTCTTCATGGGTATACCACACGTCGAGTCTGAAGTCAGTTCCATCAGCATCGACTGCTATCCAAGCCCTAACTCTGACTCTTCGCCCTTTGGCTTGCAAACCAGTCAGATAAGCAGACAGAGGGCAAACATTTCAGGATACCAGCACTATGGTGACGTCCTTGAGCCAGCGGGAGCCGCTCAGGAATCCCAAACGCAACTGTACTTTGCAAGAACATCTTAGATGAGATTTTAACCTGGTGACTCTACATACTTAAGCTATGGTCAGATAACTAACGAGGATATGAGTAGTTTTTCTATTTGGGTTTATTTTAAACTCCTGATTGTATCTTCTTATTGGTTCGTACAAATGAAAATGAAAAATCTAAAACGACACCATACTTCAAAATGTCCAGAAGAAAGTTTGTGTAAGGAATAAAACACGGCAGGATGTTCAAAGCACAACCCCGAAGTCGATTATTTCCCATGTCCCAAGTCCTTTTATTGCACTTATTTACCACAATTGCATTTTTTTTTTAATTAAAGAATGACACGTCACATATTTTAACGGTTTATGGTTAAACTTGATGTTGTGAACCAGCCCCAAAACAACTTATTACCTGTTATGACTTATGTTCGTCCTGAGTACTCTCCCCATGTTGGAAAACTTTATCTCTGACTGTTACAAAGTCCTAACCCTGGAGCCTCCTTCCAAAAAAAGGGTTCAATTGTTACTAATTCTTAGAGACAAATGCAAAACAGCCTGTATGCACGCTTTAGAAACCTTTTCACCCGTCATATATCATATCTCTGCGTAAGTTGTTTCCATAGAAACGTGAACATATTAGGACGGGCACGTTAATATACGCATTGCAACCAGAAGTAGTGTCAGAACTGCTGTTATGGAAAGTTAACCAACACCATCTGACCAATCAGAATGGAGGATTCAGCAGCACTACGGTGCGAACAAAGTTAGGATTGTGCCAGGTTTATGTCTGAGCTACCTAATCACAGAAACGTTAATGTGTCAGGCAGTATGATGTATACATCCACACTGCAGATATGAACCATAAGCCTGTGTACTCTATGTACGCGTGATGCACAGTAAAGTCTACGTGTCGGGTTGTATTTGCTATAAGTGACCATACGATGGCAATGTTGTACAAAGATGCACGCTCTGTTTCTTTAGGTCCACAGAATGTCTGAGAATTTAATTTGATTTCATTTACAAAGATATTTTTTTGGGTAGGGGGAATTCCCAAAAACACCCAGTGAAATGTATACAGCCATAGCATCCATCGTATAACCATAGGAAGTCGGATTAAATTGCACTGCATGAAGTTCTTCCTGGCTGAAGCTCTTAAGCAGTGCGCGATACGCACCCAGTAGAGCCCTGACTTCTGAGAAACAATCTGAACACCCGGAGAACCGTTAAGCACGTCGAGGCCTGTAACCTTCACGTGCAGCTGTCGTCTCGCACGTGCTTGAAGTTTCAAACCTTGCTTTATCAGTCCTGTAACCGTCAGTCTAGTTGCCATAACAACGGGAGAACCGCACAGGTTGCCTAAATAAATCCATCATGCTGTAAGTCTTCGTTTTAGTCTGCTTCCTCTATTTATAGATCCTAAGGAAAGAAAAGACGACAAAGTGTACATGAAGCGCAAAGACGAACGATCCTCCAGAGTTGTGGGAACAGGTTTGTTAGAAATTGATAGCTGATACTTAAATCACAGAATAAATATTCATACACGGCTATTATCATTATTACTTATTTATTTATATACAGAAAATTTTTTAACAACAACAAGGACAGGAATAATAATGCAGTGCATCTGTTGGCTTTCTGTGAAGCTCAGTCCGCCATCTTGCTTTTTTCCATTGCTTGAGCGAGCTGCCGCACAGTTTTATGGGGAAGAGGCGGCATCCTGGATACAGCAATGATTCTTTCAACTGGTAGCACTTTGAAGGGATGGTAGAAAACAGGAAACGAAAGTTTGTTCCGTTTCAAACTGTCCTTGATGCCTCGCGGTCTTGGTACACCCCCTTCTGGGACAGCACGTTCCCACGCAACCACACTCGTTCCCATCAATTCTCTTCTGACGTTAATAAGCAAATAAGCAAATAAATAAATAACAATAAATAAATAAATAAATCATCTGTAGCTCATGTTACAGAGAAACCAGAAAATGTAAAGTCTTCATGCAAAGGTCGAGAAAACATTTTCCGTTACGAAGCGCTGACACTGGAGACTCCTTCCATAAATGTTCAAATAAACAACCCCTAACAAAACTCAACCCTGATAATATGAATATATGAATATATATATACATTCTTTTTCTTAAATACCACAGTTTCTATGAGGAAAAAGAAAGAAATGATCGGTAATGCACTGGAACAAGTGTGTAAATACAAACCTGTGCTTTGAATTACAGTCTGAGCTGCCTTTATAGAAAAGTAATCAACGTGAATCTAAGAATATCCTCAAATGAACGGATGTGTAGAGCGAATAGAAAAGTCTACACATCCCTGGTAAAATGGCAGGCTTTGTGAAGAATTTTGTTTGTCAAACGGGGAAAAAAAAGGAACTTTTACCACCCATGCAAAAAAAAAAAAAAAAAAAAAAAAAAAAAGTGAAAAACAATCAGAAACATTTCAGGGGAAAAATAGGAAAGATACCACAAGGTAACAATAACCTGGTTGTATAAAAGTGTACGCACCCTATCACAACGGGGGGAATTGGGGGTGTGGCTACGTTCAGAATGGATTCGTGATCCAAAGTATTTATCACACAGATATCATCACTGAAACCATTCTGATAAACCCCAAAGAAAGACCTGCGGTTTCTGTAACTGCCGCCAAGAGCTTACAAAGCCTGTATGGTATCTCGCATGTCAAAAGATATTGTTCAGGAGAGGGGTGTAAAAGAATTTCCCGAATGTTAAATGTACCATGGAACACCATGAAGACCATCATCCACAAGTGGAGAAAAGGGAGCGCCACAGTGATGTCATCTGTCAGGAATCCGCCCTGAAACCGGCAGACTCTCAGTCTGCGGGACTTTCTATAACGCTGGCAACCCGGTTGGTCA
>JAQLOM010000009.1:4273410-4283491 GCA_030068315.1 Chrysichthys thysi | reverse complement strand
ATTATCATTATCATTATCATTATCATTATCATTATCATTATTATTATTATTAGGTTTGCTGCTCTCACCCATGGAAGAAGAATCCATGAGAAACAAAGCTGATGTGGCTGGAGGGACATTGGAGCTGGCAACAATTTCCATGATTTCAGGTCTCCTCCCTGACCTTAACATGACCAACAACACTAATCTCACAGAGGAGATCCTATATTCTCCGTACTTCCAGCAATCACTGGGCATGGCTGCCGTGTTCGTCTTGGCCTATCTGTTCATCTTTCTGCTCTGCATGATAGGCAACAGTGTGGTGTGTCTCATCGTCCTGAGGAACAGGCACATGTGGACGGTCACTAATGTCTTCATCCTGAACCTTTCCATCAGTGATCTGCTTGTGGGGATCTTCTGCATTCCCACTACTTTGGTGGACAATCTCATAACAGGCAAGTGTATTATTCAGAGCGACTGGATGAAGAACTAACTCTAGTAGGGCTTTGAAGTGTTTGGAGGCTCTTGAAGCTATTTGGAAAGAGTGTGGAAGTTCAACTCACCATCTTGGTGACTGGTGCAAAGGATAGCCAAATGTCGAGTAACCCAATGAAAGCCTTTTTTTTTTTTTTTTATAAAACATGTAGGGTAAATTAGCATACAGTACCATGACCCCTCACGAAACTGGGCTGGGTAGTAACGAGTGCACAGTCTGACCAAAACCTGCATTGTTCCTCCTGAAACCTAAGTTCAACTGTGATACACATAGGTAGTATAGATTTTTCCTAGAGGCTTGAGAACTATGATTTCACCCTCTCCCAGTTTCTACTGCAAGAGTCTAGTCTGTCCAAGACTGTTCATTTCAAGCCTGCCCCCTGATCACCCTTTATCTTGGAAGTGGTGAGGCCAAGAGATGGCTCCACTTTACCACTATGGTCTGAACCCAACTGGGTTATGTTGGTGGCCTTGTTACCAGGGGTTTGTCTGCAGATATCATCCCCAGAACTGGCTCCAGGGGAGGATCACCAGGTACCCTAGGATGCCCTTGTTTTATTGGTACCATTCCCAAAGGTCTTTAGGAGTGCTCTTTTTCTGACCTCTCCACTCAGCCTTGTTCAGTAGTACGTAGCCCTAAGGCTCCCATTTGCATAGCCCTAACGTTTTGACCTACACAGGCCCCCCAAGGAGAGAAATATAACTGCGGGAGTTATTTTATACCCTGTATAGCAATGCTGCCTCAGATCCAGGGTCCCAGGTTGGATCCTGAGCTCCTGAGTTCCTCTCTGTGTGAAGTTTTGGGAAGTTTTCCCCTGCATTCACTTAGGTCTCATCAAGGTTCTCCATTTTCCTTACTAACTTCCCCTAAGTGTGAACGAATGCGTGGTTCACCGTGGGTGCATGGTGCATGCATCCTGATCCAGTGTTACCCCGACCAAGCTGAAGCGGTTACTGAAGACGACAAAAAGGTGTACTGTATATTAAAAGATATAAAGGATGCTTGTGATTCTGCCTGAAAACATGCCCTCCGGGTGTAAAATATTATAAAATAATGTCATGCAACCTGAAGTATGAAAAAGCAGGAATCGAAAGAGTAATTAACTCTCACTGTTTATGTCATTGGACAGGTTGGCCATTCAGTAATATAATATGCAAGCTGAGTGGCCTTGTGCAAGGAATGGCTGTCTGCGCCTCCGTCTTTACCCTGGTTGCCATTGCAGTGGACAGGTAAGTGCTCGGGGCTTTTCCTTACGCTTTTTAACTATCATTTGCTTGTCAGAATGTTTCTGAGGCACCGCAAGTGGGAGTCATGAGTGATTGGATGTCATTTTCAACACTTACTTCGAACAGTTTCTAATCTTTGATCTGTGCACCGTTTAGCAGGATGGCATAAGTGCAGGCTTGAGAAGAAGACGATGCACCGAAACGCTTTTCATAAGAATGAATAAGTAATAAAATGATCCGAACCATCTTATAATGTATAATCTTGAGGTACTTGAGCAAAGAAGGAGCACTTTAATTAATACAACCTAACTTTTTTAAAGATCGCATTTCTAATGCATGATTTAAAAAAAAAAAAAACATTTACGGAAATGCACAGACTTCACAAAGTCACATACATTTTTAGCCTCATAAAAAAAATGTAAGTGAACTTTTTTTTGTTAACATAAAATTAATTTGTTCCCCCAAAGACTTTGGAAATTCGGAAAAGCATCGTGCTGTTTGGAAACTTTAAGTAAAGCCTCCTGGGTAAATCTCCCCATTTAAGAGTGCAAAAATATATAATTGTTTTAAATTCTTAAAATAATTTGGTGAAATATTTCCTTGGTTACTGCCCGGTATTATACTCTATGTGCTACATTGTAGTGTTAATGTCTTCATTATTATTCTAAAACAGCACAAAACAGTACCGATGGGGGAAAAACGACTCTTGTCATAAGCAGAATTATTCAAATTTCATGATCATTTGCCTTGATGTTGGTGTTCCTTTTATTCTGAACTAGCAAACAGGACATGATGGATTTGCAGACAAATCATGATTTCAAAGACACACGTTAAAGACTCCGGACAGTTTTGGGCTTTCAGTGATTTCTTTGAACTGATTTCACTTTTTCCGAGGAAGAATGCTTGTAAAACATACATCTTCTAACAGAAAAAAAAATTAATTTGGTTTTAATTTATTTTGCGTTTTCTAAAATGAACCCAGAGTCAAAATGATATGTACAGGGTGAAAAACATACATTGCTGAACACCTAATATTTGACTAAATCTCCAGTGAGCGGTTTTACTTGACCTTAGGTAACCATCAGTAATCTTCTAGCAGAATTCTGGTTGGATATTTGTCCACTATTCTTGGCTACATTTCTTTTTAATTTAAATAAATTAATATGTTTCCTCATATGGACCTGACTTTTAAGCACAGTCCAAGTATATTTGATAGATTCGAGATCAGGACTTGTTTTAAGCTTGATGTTAGCCCGGGTTATACATTCCACAACCAAATCGGATGTGTTTGAGGTCATTATCCTGCTTGAACACCCAGTTGTGTCCAAGTTTCAACTGCTGTAGGGTTTCAAGGTTCTGAAGAACTCTGAGGTTCTTCAATATTCCATCTACTTCTAGTTCCACTGGTAGCAAAACAGCCCCAGAACATGATGCTACCACCACTATGCTTTACTGTTAGTCCAGTGTTCCTCAGTACCTCTGGCCATTGTGGTCAAACAACTGAATATACTGTATGTCTCATCTGACCATAAAACGCACTGTAGACCTTGTTCCTCTTCGTCCAAAGTTCGTCTACCTCCCATTAACTTTTACTTTGAACAAACTCCTTTTATGTTGCGCACAAAGAAGCTATCGGCTGTAGTATTCACGTAGTCAGTCATGATCTAGAATAGGAAATAAAGAAGTATCGGTGCAAGTTAAAAGACAGTTTGTAAGTTTGAGCACCACTGCATTAATAATCTAAGTGGGTGTACGTATAATTTCGACCCTCTGTTGATTTAAAAAAACCCAAAATAAATTCAAATTTCTTTCTTTTTTTTCTATTAAAAATGTATGTTGTACAGTCATTCTACCTCGGAAAAAGAGAACAGTTCAAGGAAATCACTGAATGCCCAATATTGCCATGACGTTCATGTCCATGATGATGTATGTAAACCTCTGACTGCAACTGCATGTATTAACCCCAAAGCAGTATGCCGTAGGCTACAGGAATCATTTTTTCTCTTATATGTCGGCTACCAACTAATGTCTAATATGAGTCAATAAAAAGAAAGCGCAACCTTCTGTCCACTGCACTGAGATGCCACTTAAATAAATACTTTAAATCACTAAAATTCCTCTGACCAGTTCAGCTACTGGGTAATTAGTGTTATAGTGTATATTTAGAGTTTCTTTTGTAGTACATAACAGAGCTACTAAAATCCTGAAGAGATATTGAATTTGAATTGGATTTGTGAGGATATATAAAAATGTTATGATGTGATTTGATTTGAGATGAGGTTGGTTTTTTTTTAATAATCTTTTTTATTATCCCCCTCTTCTTTCTTTCAACCAAAGGTTTCGCAGTGTAGTTTACCCCTTTAAACCCAAACTAACACTTTTTGTGGCAAAGGCAACCATTGGGATGATATGGCTCTTGGCTCTGGTCATAATGTTCCCCTCGGTCTTGATGTTGACCATCCAGCAAGAACGAAGCCACTTTATGGTTCAAGATGACAACTACAACCTGACCTATCCTCTTTATTCATGCTACGAGGCCTGGCCTGAACCTGAGATGCGGAAAGTGTACACCACAGTGCTGTTTGCCCTTATATACCTGATTCCCCTGATTCTCATCGTCCTTATGTATGGCCGCATTGGAGTTAAACTGTACTCGACCACCTTCCTGGTCAAGATGAACCAACCTTCCGGTGCTCCTCAAAGGAAGTCACCGATATCGCAAAGGAAGATCAAAGTCATCAAAATGCTTATTGTTGTGGCCCTACTCTTCATGCTGTCCTGGCTGCCTCTGTGGACCCTGATGCTACTGACTGACTACGCTCGTCCTGAAGGAGACCAACTGGATCTTCTGACAGGTTACATCTTCCCTTTCTCCCACTGGCTGGCCTTTTCCAACTCTAGTGTCAATCCCATCATATATGGCTACTACAATAAAAATTTCAGGCAAGGATTCCAGGCTGCTTGGAAGCTTCGACCATCTTGCTGCTTGGACAAGTCTTCCCAGGTCCATCTCAGGAGGGTTAAGAGGGGTAACAAGACTTGCTCCCACATGGACAAAGGTCTCAGTCCCAATGCTCTGAACCTGGGAGTAAGAAACAAAATCTACACGGACAACGACCTAACAGGTTGCGTGTGCCTGGAGATGGAACACAGGAGAGCATCTAAGGAAACCAGAAGCTCGAGGGCAGAAGGGGGAAACAGTGGAAATGTCATCAAAAGGGAGCTTCTGGAAGACATCGAGAGGATCTCTCCAACAGGACCGACAGTGTACCAAGCCTGGGAACTTTGAATGGGCTAAATGAAAGTCAGTCACATGGTCGTAATGGATGCTGAACATCAGCTTTTCGTTCCTGCCAACCATAGAGAAAAGGCAGCAAATTGTTTGTATTATTCACGTGACCTTTGTATGCAAGTCAAATACGGGCAAAGTACAGTATATTGCTAATTGGGCTCAACATGCCAGTAAGCAGGTGATTTATCACATGATTTGCCAGTCAGCTAAGAGGAAAAAAGCATGTATATAAACATACTTGTGTATTAGCATCATGGGACCCACAACAGTTTTTTTTTTCCATTCCTACATTGCTGTAAATATTGTGACGATGCTAGTTTTACACATAATAAATGTCCAATTTTTGGTTACATAAGAACCAAATGAATATATTTACTTTCATATGCGAGCAAAATATGTTTCTAAGCTACATTCCACCAGAGTCATTATTCACGGGCTGCTGCTTCTGTAGCTTGTGCCTTGTTCGTGCGGTTATTTTAACAAACCTGTCACTTTTCCTGCCTTGCCGTGGCTATCCGTTTAGTCATGCATAAGAAAACCATTAGCAAATGTATATATTGCTATTTTTATTTATTTATTTTTATCTTAGCCTGGTGAAAAGTTCAAAGCTATTTACTGTACGTGCTTTCTTGGCTGCTGTCGGGGAGCATGTGTAAAACCTGTCTTGTGAACGAATGGTTGATATATGTATGGGCAAGAAAGTAAGAAAACCACATTCCATTAAAGATTTGAAGTGACTTATATCTAGCCACTTCCAAAGGGTGTCACAGATCTGATTTGATGCATAATGCATGAAGGCGAAATCAGATTTTTTTTTTTTGAGCCACACTCTTATATGGTCCTAGATCAAAAGAATATCTGAAACACGCCCATGCCGCTTTAATGAAAATAATTTTTCCCCATCACTCTTCACTATGCATGTGCACTTCTGGGTCCTCTCCTAAACCCACATACCATCAGTATAGGAGTGTCAGTGAAAGGGGATAAAATGGAAAAACCACTGCGTCTAGCTATTTCTAGTTCAGAAAAACCTGTAATCTGTCTGCTGAAAGCTTTTATTTGACATAAGCATGGCTGCAAGCATAGATTATACCCAGAAATCGGACTTTTTTCGAGGTTGTGGTTCGGGATGCTTATGACTTATGCACGTTATTGATTTTTTTTTTTTTTAAATAGATGTTTTTGCCTTCAGGTCCGAGTGCATTAATGACAGGTATAAGTGTCGCAATAGCAGGCCGGTTCACAATACTTAGACATGTGTTCACCCTGATGACAGGTCTGCTTGTGCTAATGACAGGTCTGTTCAACACACATTATATAGGTTAGTTCACACTTATGACTGGACATAGTAATGATGGGTCTAGTCACAGTAATGTCAGGTCAAATCGCAGTAATGCCAGGTGTAATTGCAGGAAAGACAGACGGCGCTAGGCACAGAAATGACAGGTCAAGTCGCCATAATGACAGGTCTAATCGCGGTAATGATCGGTCAAATGGCAGTAACGACTGCTCTGTTCAGTACGAATTACAGATCTGTTCACATTAATGACAAGTCCGTTCACAGTAATGACTAGTTTAAGCACAGGTCTAGTTGCAGTATGACAGGTTTAATCACAGTAATGACAGGACTATTTAGTGTAATGACAGGACTATTTAGTGTAATGACAGGACTATTCGCAGTAATGACAGATCGAAACACCGTAATGACGGGAGCGCTATGTGACAACAGCCTAATAAAATCTAGCAGAAAAAGTTAGCCTTTGTTAGCCCACAATGTTAGCTAAGAGAACCTGATGGACTTGAGTGGTAGCGAGGCAGTAACATATAAGACGGCGGACAAACAAATAATACCACCTTAACGTGCTTATGATTATGAGTTGAGAGGAGCGTTCAGGTGCAACTTGTACTTACGGTAATTCGAAGAGCCTGTTAAAGGCCGTAAAGTTTTCAGGAAGTTTTTGATTGACGCTAGCGAGGGATCGAATGGAAGGACGTTGTTAACCTGAAATGTCTGCGTGGTGTTCATAGTCCATAGAGCCCTCATTTATTGATCCCCGTGATAAAACCGCAAGAAAAACATCCCAAACTACTTTTCTTTTAAGGTTTTGTTCATTATGGTCATTGGTATGTCTTCATTAATTAGTCCTTTGTCGTAATAGTCCACGATAAATCCGTGTTTTTCACCGCGCGCTCGCGGCGAGACGAGGGAATCTCCCTACCCGTGTTTGGTATCGTTGTGAAGTATAGTTCCTGTACTTCCTGATAATACACATGGAATTCCCGATGACGCTTTGATGAACCGACGGAAAGCGAGTTTCCAAACCCCATTAGACGTGGTCGACTTCAGCTGGATGTAACGTTTTTTTGTCCGATTTCAACAAACCATGCATCATTTTGAAGGTCTTTAGATGGACGACGTGGACGTACGTAACAGTAACTCACTTTTGAAAATGTCCTCTTTCTGACTCCTTATGCCAGCATGGGTCACATATTCTTTTATTTATTCATCCTCAGCAAGCACTTTGCCCTGGTCAGGGTTGTGGAGGATCTGGATCCTATTTTGGAAAAACTGTGTCTGAGGCAGGAATTCACCCAAGGATTGACACCAGTCTATCTCACACCTAGGGGCCCGCTTAGACATGGGGAACAGGCATGAAACGCCAACCTGAGCCACACTATCCCACATCCAAGGTTTGCTTATGCGCAGTGGGATTCCACCTGAATGCTCACCAAAAAAAAATTCACGGGAATCTTATGAGAATGTTCGGTAATGGAGGAAAAAAAAATTTTGGAATTGAGCACTAAGGTTGTCAGTGTGAACACAGATCTGTATTTAAAACTTTAGTGTGTGATGGGGAAATACATTTGCCATTCTATAATCTGGATGAATTTGGGAATTTAAAAGTGAAGGTCACATGATGACGTTAAACACTTTTGAACATATTAAATATTTGCTTTCAAAAGGAAAACAAGGACAACGGTCAAGAATTTAGCTCGACAAATGAGATCTAGTTGTTCTTGCTACACAGAACTGCTTGTTTGTTGCAGAAGTATTTCCATCGTGGATTTCACCTCTGGCTGTTGTATTGCGATTAGATGTTTCCGTGCTCATTGTGGGTTGCCAATTGCTGCTTGGCTGGACATTACTCAACATTCTGCTTGGGTCAGTGGCATTTTCAGTGCTTTTGCATCAGCTGTTATATTCCCATGATTGTATTGTTGTGTCATATTGTGTATCGGTATCTATAATTTCCTCGTTGCTATGAAGCACGATGGAACAAAAGGTAATTTTGTACCTCACCTTATCTTGCCCTCTGGCATGAGATGTATCCTCCAGCTTGTCCACCAACGCTGTCAGTCTGGACCCATTAAGCTTACCCCTGACAGTGAAGAACAGGGTTAAAACATTTCCCTTGGAATGTACAGGGGTGATTAATTGGACAAGCCTTGTTATAAGAGACCGTGCTGAAGCTGGAGGTGGTCTTGTTAGCCTAGTCACCCAGTGCAAAGCAAAGTTCAGACAGTATTCATCTTTATTAAACTTTAAGGTTGCTTTATGTTGGAGGAATGCATGATCAAAATGAAGGTGTGTCCTCATTGTCATGCATCGACAAACTGCAAGACTTGTGAGATATATATATATATATATACATATAAACCCACCTTATTTTTCATTTGAATTTCATTTCATTACTGCTTAATATTGTTATAGCACACTTCATCTGGAGTGTTTCACAGTGATTTAACCCCCACTGGATATAATATTAGAGTGATGTCATAATTCTTGCCATTTCCGATTCTGATTGGTCAGACGCTGCTGCTTCATTTCCTCTGGCAGTATTTCTGGCTCCAAGGTTTATATTATTATGCTTCTTCTAATATGTTATCATGTCCGTCGTAACATACTGTACACATGGACTTGTACGACAGACGCTTCACATAAGTGTATAAAACAACTGTGTAATCGTTGACGGGGAAATGTTTTGTGAGGTGACATTTATTTAGCATTTATGGAAGGAGTCTCTAGTATCAGTGTTCTGCATTTAGTTTTTGTCCTATTAAAGGTGCAGTTATGAATTCCAATCCATACTTATGTCAAATTTTGCAAAATATCTCCTCACGGGCCACTAGCGGTCCAAAAAGAAATGGTTTTATGAAATGTGAAAATATCGGCCTCGTCAAAGGGTTTGTCATCTCACTGAAAATATCTTACTGAACCTGTATGAAGCCTGTGTCACATGGTGTCCTGTTTTTCAGTCATGTTTGGCAGGGCTGTCTAAACTCGTGCCAGGTCACACTGCACCCAAGGAAAGCTATAGTGCGTGCCATCACCATGTAATGGGTTATGACTCATTCACTTGTAGCAGAAACTAAATAATGGCCATTTGCTATTTATTTATCTCTTGGGAGACGATCAGGAGTGCTACTTTTCTCCAACCCACAGGTCAGCGTGAAAGCACAATGTCCTAAAATACACCCATGCTGTCTGGAGACGGACCAGGGCTCGATTCTTTTTCTCCCCACTTAAACAGGAAAGAGCACCAATTAAGAGCAGCGGCAAGCGTGAACCAAGCAGCAGCAAGACCGAATGACATGAAGCCAGGATTTCTGCTTTCCCCACGAAAGGATTAAATGATTTTGAGTGTTTGGCATGGAAGTGCTATGTGTATAGTAAAGAGTGAGTCAATGATTTGGGTGTCATTTGTGCTCCACATCTGTGACATTACATTTATACTGTAAATACGAACGATAAATACATTTAAACATAAGTCAAGTGCCTTTCGTAACAAGCATAATGTGCATTCCTCCAGATCTATAACTTACCTTATCCTGTAGAGCATTTAGAAAATGTAGAAATTTCAGTTGTGCCAACTCCTCTTTACCTCAAACGTGTAGTTCAGAAAAATGTCTCATTTTTACATTAACATGTGATTTAAATATCCTACTCATCCTTACTGTCCATTATAGATTATAAAAACTGTACATTTTAGGGTCTCACAACATACCCTAAAACCTGTTTCCACAAGTCATGTGTTCAGCAGGAAGTTGTGAAGAAGAAGAAGAAGAAAAAGAAGAGGAGGAAGAAAA
>JAQLOM010000009.1:4225319-4254039 GCA_030068315.1 Chrysichthys thysi | reverse complement strand
ACTGAAAAGGCGAGTACGAGCAAGAAGGCCTACAAACCTGACCCAGTTACACCAGTTCTGTCAAGAGGAGTGGGCCAAAATTCCACCAAACTATTGTAGAAAGCTTGTGGAAGGATACCCGAAACGTTTGCCCCAAGTGAAACAGCTTCGGGGCAATTCTACCAAATACTAAAGAAGTGCATGTAAATTTTTGATTGAAAGTAATAAAAAAAAATAAAAAATTCCATAAAATACTCTCTTTATTCTGACATTTAATAGATACAAAGAATGTTAAGACTTATTGATCTAAAACAGAAAAAATTTACTCTGATTTAATGTTTGACAGTAAAGAGGAGTTTTTTTTTTCTTTCTTTAGTGTATGAAAATATCTGGTTTCAACTGTATGAAGACAGTTTATTCGAATTGTTTGAATTGGTGTTTATTTTGGCTATTGAGTACGGATATTACACTTGGATAGTAAAAATGTCTAACAGCCCTGAGAGAAACGCGTTGAGTGTAACGCTGTTTTAAAAGCAGCAAGTGGTCATACTGGGCCTCTTGAAATTAAAGCGCGAGCATGCTTAAAGAATGCATTTCTATTCATATGGTACAGCGCTCTGAGCTGGAATTGGATAGTGGGTGCCTAGAGTCCAGTCCTTATTGAGTATGAAAGATTTCAGTTCTCCAGGTTATTGGGTTATTCAAAAGTGTTGAATGGCATTACCCCCTAACGTAATGTTAAAACCACAGGGATGAGAAGCAAAATGTCTTTCAGGTTCTGCAAATGCAGTCCCCTGTATCTTCTACAGTAAGATCCATTTTAATTTTTGAGTGTATTTTCTTACCCAGCTCCCGATTACTGGTGCTCCATTGCCTACTTTGAGATGGACGTGCAGGTCGGTGAGACTTTCAAGGTTCCCTCAAACTGCCCCATTGTGACCGTGGACGGCTATGTGGACCCATCAGGAGGAGACCGCTTTTGTCTGGGCCAGCTAAGCAACGTGCACAGAACTGAAGCCATCGAAAGAGCAAGGTCTGGGTTTCGTCTCTCAGTTTCTAGTGACATCAACTATCAAGTAGTGTTCCACCATTCATTGCTATGCTAGCGTGTTTAGTTATTTGATTTGTGTGTAGTGTACCGTTGTTTTGTCTCTTTGAATCGTGAACTGGATTTCTTCCTGATCAAGTACGTATGTTTGCCTCGGCAACATACTTTTAACTGTCGAAATATTCACTGTACAGTGAACCCCCACAATATCGTGGGTTCAGCGCATCGCGGATTTTCAAATTTTGATTCACGGAATTTTTTGGCTTTCGCGGGACTCTGGAGTATAAAATATAATTTAAAAAAAAATGTTAATTCAAACATTAAAAAAACATTTAAATCGAAATATTTCATTTACTGTATACATTTCACTGAGAAACGAACAAAAATCCAATCCAAATGTGTCCTGTTGTAAAAGTCAAGTTTGTTTTCCCACCTTTAAAAAAATTCTCACGCACCGTTTTGGTCAGAGCAGAAGGTAACAGTAAGGTTTAACACGAATCCGTTGTGTCCCAGGCTGCACATTGGAAAGGGCGTCCAGCTGGAGTGTAAAGGTGAGGGTGACGTGTGGGTGCGCTGCCTCAGTGACCACGCCGTCTTCGTGCAGAGTTACTACTTGGATCGAGAGGCTGGCCGTGCCCCTGGAGACGCCGTGCATAAGATCTACCCGAGCGCGTACATCAAGGTGAGACCGGTTCGTCTCTGTGATCATGTTCCACGTGTTACACTGGTGTCCTGTTTTACAATAGTTTAATGGCCTTCATCTCGGCAAAAATCTTTCTTTGATGTCTCCGCATTGCAGTTTTGTGGATTAGTAACCCCACTGCTTTATTCCTTTGTTGCTGTGATGCAGGTGTTTGACCTGCGTCAGTGCCACCGGCAGATGCAGCAGCAGGCGGCTACGGCTCAGGCAGCGGCTGCGGCTCAGGCAGCGGCGGTGGCTGGAAACATCCCTGGGCCTGGATCTGTGGGCGGCATCGCCCCCGCGATCAGTAAGTGACAGCCTCCAGATTCGTTAAAATGGTTAGCGTTAAAGCTTGGTAGTGTGAGCCTTTTAAAGAAGTAAAAAGATTGGTTGCTATGTATAAAAATTGTTTTCCATACCTCTTTCCCCTTTTGGCTCATCAGTCATTCCTGCCCAATCTGTATAAATAAAAATGTTTGTTCGTTTGTTCATAGCCGCTAATCTCCGAAAGTCCTTTACCGGCTGCTCTGAAATTTTGACACAACAATGCATCTGAATATGGGAGTGTTTTTATATACCCACTTTTGTTTATAAAACACAGTTCCGTGTTTTATGTCTGTTAAACAATATCCCGCGTTGCTCTCGCGAGACTGGGAGTCACGTGGCACATCACGTGGTACGTTCGTTTGCGCTTCCTGTGGAATCGTGCGTCATAGCAACAATCCGTGCCCATCCGTCTCTCTCTCACACACACACGGGATATGCGAGTGTTTTTACATACCTACTATTTTTGTATATAAAACGTAGTTTCGTGGTTTTATATTTGTTAAAACATAGTTCGCATAGTAAACGGGTTCCCACCCAAGATGGCGACGCGGGAGACGCGGGTTCCCAGCCGAGATGGCGGCTTCCTGTCCACTTTTTCTTTTCCATTTAACCACACTGGGTCACAGCAACGCGTGGTGGGTACAGCTAGTTTAGAATATTAATTTTCCTTCTTTGTATGTCCAGTCTCTTCCTGTTCTTGCTGCGTTTTTTGCGTTTGTTTTAGATTTGACGTTTAGGAATCGATGTCAGCCAAATTGACCAAGGAGGCAAAGCCCCCACACTAATACCTTTTCTGATCGTGTCAAAGTCAGCAATCCTTAACGTGAACTTGCCGCCTGCGTCGCGCTATTACTGCTGATAACTGCGGCTCGTGCTCTGCCTTAGGTCTGTCTGCGGCCGCTGGCATCGGCGTGGATGATCTGCGCAGGCTGTGCATCCTGCGCATGAGCTTTGTGAAAGGCTGGGGCCCCGATTACCCAAGGCAGAGCATCAAGGAGACCCCATGCTGGATCGAGATCCACCTGCACCGGGCCCTGCAGCTGCTAGACGAGGTGCTGCACACCATGCCCATAGCCGACCCCCAGCCTCTGGACTGAGCGCATCCTTCTGTCTGTCCCTCTCTGAGTGAGGTTTTGTTTTTCCACAATCAGGTAACTAATGCCGATGAACTGTGCGACAACGTGGATGAGTTCAAAGCTGACCCTCAGCCTCTTGTAAAACAAAAGGCGAGCTCAAGGATGTTGGCACGACACAAATTTGACTTTTTAATAGGTAAAAACAGTGGAAGGATGCTCCATGAGTTCACGCAAACACCTTATTGTGGCTGCTCTTTTCAAGGCCCCAAGAAAGGTGTGAACGTGTTGACAAACGAGGAATCAAACTGTGAGCGTTATGTGAGGAAACGGTGTGCACTCTTCACGTGCAGATATTCTAAACCCAGGAAGTGCATAATGGACATAACTACTACTTTATATCGACTAAAGGTGTGTGTCTCGAATTCATGGATGTTGTTTCCACAGTCTGTAACACATAAAGATGTTCAGGGACATTTTGTGCATGTCTGCGCTACCAGAAACTAATCTCTGCTTTACACGGGAATGTTTAACGAATTACATTTATGCTGTATCGGTCCATGATGAAGTTACTGTCCTGTGTATTAATATAGTGCAGGAACTAGGCTTTTCTCTTTAACTATAAAAGAAAGAAAACACTTTTTTTTTTTTGCAGTTTGTAACTTTCAGGGCCCTCTGCTCCCCCCCCACCCCACCCCCAAAAAATGTTAGCTGAAGCTTGAAATTAACGAACCAGCCCACATATTATAAAATCACAGCTTTTCGAAAACGCCATGAGAAATACAGGGTTGTTGCGTTTGGAGATGACCGACTGCACCTTTTAATAACTGCTGTTTCATGATTTGAGCCGCCCCTTAGCTTTACACCATGTAGCATTTATTTTAATTTTTTTTTTTTTTTTTTTCCCCTCCTGTTGTTGGAAAGCAGTAAAGCAACTGTTTTGACGCTGATGTTCCTTAAAACTACTACGAATTCATTGTACTACAGGCAAAAATAGGAAGGTTGAAAGGCAGCGATAAACATGTACTCTGCAATGTAAAGCTGTTGAGATAGCAGGGAGACATCAGCTTCGTTTTTATTTTTTTTACCCGAGTCGTAATCGATTAATATAGCACTTTATTGAAGTTTCATTTCCCTTCCCATCTTAAATTTCTTCTATCATTTAGAACGAGCGTGCTCTACCAACCTGAGACATATTACCATTTTATTATTGGGACATTAAACTGTCACTAGGGTTCACGCACAGGTTTGTGACTCAAAATGAGCTTTTTCTTTTTTTTTAAATATTATGCGCATACCTCTGTGCTTCGTATGTCTAAATGCATGTTTAAAGGGCTAGTGGTGATTTCCACATCAATACAGACTTCTTGGCCTTGAAGCAACCTCATAAAGATACCTCCCTCTCTCTTTCTCGCTCACTTTCTCTGGAGAACCAAACTCAAACCTTTTTTTAAATTCCTATCCTTCTCAGTGAATAAATCTCATTGTGTCGATTAGAATAAATGTAGAAAGCGACCGTTTTCTATATGACCGTGAAGCCATATGACATAAGAGAACAGAGAATAATGTCAGTATTACTTAAAGCCTGTGTATGTGGACTTCTTTGGGTTTTTTTTTTTTTGTTTTTGTTTTTTTTGCGCTTTAAGTACAATCTGACCGAGTTTAGACAATCCTGTCGGCATGGCCCGTCTTAGTGGTCTTACCTAGAATGTTTCCTTTTGCTACTTTTCTGATATGCAGCCTGATATGTCCTATAGCAATTTGTATTGAGAAAGAGAAAGAGGATTGCAGTTTTCATAGGAACACTTGTTCTTTCAGGTAGATGATCGATTTTCAGTTAACTGAAATATATTTCAAAGTAGGATGTTGAACAATTTCTGCTGTCTTGTGGTTTTGTCACTTGTACACATGTTCCTGCTGAATGATCAAGGTTCGATTCCACTTCATACACATTTCTTTTATACGAATATAAAAGCAAAAGATGGATGTTCAGGGCTGGCCAGAATGACAATATTATATCCAGGTCATTAACATCAGAAGTGAAGCCATGTGACTGTTGTTAGCGGCTAGTGGTGTCACTCCTGGGATTACACCCAGGATTCTGTAGAGTTTATACAGAATGGTGCGAAAAACAAAAAACATCCAGTGAGCAGCAGTGACGTGAGAGGTCAGAGGAGTATGGCCAGGCTGGTTCAAGCTGACCGGAAGACTACAGTTACTCATCCACGGTGAGAAGAAAAGAAAAGCATCCCAATAATGCAGAATTTTCCTAATAATATGGACCGTGAGTGTGTGTGTGTTGTACAAAGCATTCCAAAATGTTAATCAAAATCTGTGGGGGTTTTTTGTGTGTGTATTGTGTTTTTTATATAGAGTGTGTGTGTGTGTGTGTGTGTGTGTGTGTGTGTGTGTGTGTGTGTGTGTGTGTGTGTGTGTATATACACACACACACACACAGAGTGCAACCTTGCATTGCGAGCATAATTTGTTCTGGAGAAGTGCCTGTGAATATCCCCCCTCTCCCATAAGAAATAATGGAAACTAAGAATTCGTTTCACAGCCCACAAATATTTATATAAAAGTTATTAAATAATACAAAATATAAGGTGAAAATGCATAAAACTGTTATGAATTTACCTGCGCAGAGTGCGCATGTAGCACACCTGTTCTGAGCACTCCCAAAAGCGGTGCATGTCACCGAACTTGCACCGCTAAAGACTACTTCCTGGTTTTCCACCACAATGCCACGGCACGTCACATGGGTGGCGACAGGTGTACCGGATTGGGACTGATTTGCGGGAGCTATAAAGATTCCTGCAAACACGCCAAGGTCACGAAGCATTAGTTGTCATTTTCTGCACTCTTGCCAAGCCTTACTATTCCTGTGTTTGCTTTTTCCAGTTCTGACTAAGTTTCTGTTTCTTGTTATTCAACCCCACCAAGACTCGTGGCTGGTGTGAGGGAGAGGGGAGCGGACCTTCACTTTTGACTTTCGCTACAACTTGGAATCACTGCAGTCTGTCTGCTCACCGGGATCTTTTTCTTTTCATGTGACCTTAACAAGAAAACTCTCCAATGATTGCTGCTTGTGCCTCCTTTTGAGGATTTGGCAGAGATGAGACATTGTATTGTCATTAAACAGATTCATTGCTCGCACTGCTACAGCCTTATTCAGGTGGTGCTTTTCTACAAAGTTTTGCACTCTTTCCCATATTTTACACACCTCCCTGATCTCATTTGAAGTGAGGCATTCCTCAGGCTTTTTCTACACTAGCGCAGATGTTGACTACGAGTGAGCAACAATCCCGCAGTGAGTGAGAGAGAGTTGTTGTGATCACGTGAGACTCGGCAGATGAAGCGTACACACACTACTCGTATTGCGAGACCTCGCTCGTTTATCAAGTCAAAATTTATTAACGTTTCTTGCTTGTCTTGCAAAACACTCGCAGACCAAGGTTCCACTGTGTGTGTGTAATATATATGTATTCTGTTTGTGTGGTGTTTGATAAGATTGTCATGAGGCCAGGGCAGTGATCATGAAAAGCTACATTTCAAGCATGAGCTTGCAACCTCAGCGGTGAGACAGATGTTTCAACAAGGAAAAGTTTATTAATCGAAAGACAAGCCACAAGTAAGTAAACAACACTAAGAAGCTAGCCTGAGCTCAAGTCTGAAATATTCAGAAAAACCAAACTACATGTGTCTTGGATATTTCTTCTATTTTTCCTCGTGAACGACACACTAAATGTTAATATATGCCTTTATAAATATAAAAGTTCCCCAATTTTGTCATCCTTCATGTAAAATACACAATACAAATCACTCTACACATATTGGTTAGCTCTTACCAATTTTTTCAGAGAATATAATTTACTAAGCGAAATCAAAACGGCACACACACAAAAAAAAAAGAACAAAAAATACAAATTGTATGTATATGTAAAGTACAATACACTGTCCAAAAAAGAGAAAGAGGGCAGAGAAGAATCACAATGTACACTTCAGTGGTTAAAGAAAGGGCGCGTGAATAATAAATAACAATCCGTTTTAGATCAGTATTTACAACTAAGACTGCTTTTCCGAGCGGGGTCGCTCGAAGTACCACGAAGCTTGTGCTTGCATTAGAACGCGCTACAGCAGGCCACGGCGCACTACGTAAACTGTCAAATGGCACTTAAAATATTCCCGAAGCATAAAGAAATTAAAAACGATCACAGCCACACTACAAATAATCGAAAGAGGAAAGAAAAATGTCGTGATGACTGGGATAGTGCAGCGGTCGTAGCGGTAGACTCCGAAGAGTTCTACGTTTCCCATTTTAAGAGATTAATACAGTTATCAGTCACCACAATGGTGAGATGAAGTCATGGATGCGCTTCTCCATGTGCGTGTGCATATCTGTGTGTGTGTGTGTGTGTGTGAGAGATGGAGAGAGAGAGCTGATGGTGAGGGGTGTTGGACAGTAGGGACACCTGAACCATGAGTAAGAGTAGACCTTGTTGAGCATGCAGCTTAAACTTGACTGTTCTGCTCTTATGGTTATAAGAATTGCAGAAGAGGGCAAACGTTTTGTGTGCTCCTCGAGGTCTAAGTGAAATTGAAGGCACTGAAGTCTCTTTACCAGTGAAGCTGCCTTGCTAGAACTAGAAGAGCCTTTTCCTGTTTACTCCAGCTCAGGGGGTTTGATATGTTTGTGTCGTGTGTTCTTCACAGCCTTTTAAGAGATTTACATCAGTGATGGTCGGCTCTGTCCAAAAAACCGCGCGCCATGGCGCTAAACAGTGTCACGTGTCCAAAACTGATTCAACATTCGGGGGGGGGGGGGGTGAAATGCACTGTTTAGTACAGTAGAGTGCAGAGATGGCGTTCGGCGACTTCCCAAACAGCATACCATCGTGTTTTTACCCTGCTGTCTTTTGGTGTATTGTCTTCTAGACGTTTGCTGATCTTC
Organism: Chrysichthys thysi; assembly: GCA_030068315.1. Lineage (NCBI taxonomy): Eukaryota > Metazoa > Chordata > Actinopteri > Siluriformes > Claroteidae > Chrysichthys > Chrysichthys thysi. The sequence continues at coordinate 4,245,979 of JAQLOM010000009.1, read as the reverse complement.
AAAAATAAACTTAATACTGAAAATGAGGCAAAATTTAAAAATCAGATCAAGTGATCGGGAAGAAATGATCATATTTAATTTAAAAAAAAAAAAAAGGTTCTCAAGAAAAATATCGTGTTAGGACTTAATCACTGAACTTATCAATCATTCCACACTCGGCCTTATCTAGTGGTATGCAATTTGGGACGTGGCCTTTTTTTTTTTTTTCCCCCCCCTTCCCCGCTCTCTTTTTAAGGGTGATGCTTAAATGGCTCAGTTGCATCCTGAACTGCATAGTTCACTATACAGCTAATGTCGCCTGGCTGTTTCATTTGTTTCAAGTACAGCTACTGCTTAGAAATTAGCCGCATCTCCATTTCGTTTTATTTTTTTCTTTTCCCACAGAGAAGTTACTGTTCACCTCAATAATCCACTAGTGCAAGCTTTTTGTTTTGTTTAGGTTTTTTTTTTTTTCTCCTTTTGTTAAAAAAAAAATCCAGCAAGTTCACTCTCTTTGACCTCTCTGTGATTTCACCACAGTAGTATGCGATTTGGGACACAGCTATCGAATCTAGCAAGGCCAACTTCAGTGCGACAGAAAACAAGGGTAGGGCATTTGGGGTTTTAAGTGAAATAAATAACTTTGAATTGAAACAAAAGGCTTGTTAACATGGCAAGAAAACACAAAAAAAAAAAAATCAACAGGCAAAAACACAACAAAAAACTGTGCACTGGCACGAAATACATTTAAAAGAAAGAAAAAAAACCCTGCAAAATCTTGACATTCTAGCAGCACAATAAAAGCATGCAAGACCAAAAGCACTTTCGTTGAAAACTAACTGATGGCTACGAGTGCTTCTCACTCCAGGCACAAGAGGGTACGACAAAATGTCACACATTCATACAGAGGAACTAAATTAAAACATGAGCGATGGAAAAAGTGGCAGAATTACACACTTCAGTATCACAATCTCTGGGTTTCCTGTCAGCTGCCTCGGTTTTGGTCAGATTTAGTGGCGAACAGCTCTTTGCCATATAGAAAGTGACACTTTCCCCCCCTCCTCTATTCCATTTCATAGATTGCACTCAAGTGTTGAAAAGAAAAAAGAAACAGTCAAGCTCATGATTATCAGTTACTCCGACAGAAATCTTTCAGGCGTTACTTGACATAAGACCATGATCGATGCGGTACCTCCTTATAGAAGTCAGAAACCAGTGTGCGAATCATTCTTAATGCTTACAACAAAAAAAAAACCCTGAAGGGGGGGGGGGTGTCAGTAGTAAAGACAATTGTTTTCCAGTGATTTTTTTTTACCCCCATTATGCAACAATCAGTAAGTCCAAATACAATAATAATAATAATAATAATAAAGCAATCGGTTATAGCCTACACCTTTTACTGGAGTGCCACAACACAGACTATCTTCCAGTTTTAAATTATGTATATGTCTCTCAGCTGAGCTAGACAAAAAAAAAAAAAACCACCTTCGGATGATGTGCATCAAAATCTCCTATCGAGTAAAATGGCACACAGTCTGAACTCCCTTCACAGTCAGTGCACGGATCGACCGATCAAAATAAATACCTACAAAAGCAACACCGCCTGCTTCGAATCAGCTATACGCCCCCACACAGTACAAACTGATTTATCCTATGTGTATATATTTATAACAATATATATTTTTGTATACATTATATATCATATCATATATATATATAGGAAAGAGCAAGTTTTGGTCCCCTGTACAGATATCCAGTGTGTGTGTGTGTGTGTGTGTAACATAGGGAATGACTGATGAATCGACACGATTAAACAGTACGACGTAACGCACATCAAAACTTGTGGGGCGTTCGTCCAACGGCTGGCACCACTGGTGTGAGGTAGGGTGACTGTTACACAAACAAGTTAAGACATGCAGACAGACATACGCACACCCCTTACTTAAACAAACAATCGACCAACAACTTAAATCACGCTGATGAAGGCTTACAAATCCAGCCGCGAGTCCGGTTGCAGAGATTAGGTGTTCGCTATTTAGCAGTGACTACTTATTTGCAGCGAGTGTTCTAGTAGAAAAAGGAACGGCCTCCCTCAGTGCGGTGCAGTAGCTTTGACGAAACGGAAAAGCTGTTGCTGGGTTAAGGCACTAGCATGAACCCGAGGTACATTAAATCCCTGACATTAGCTTGGTTTTACGACAGCACAGGTGCGAGAGTGGACATGAAGCTGTGTGACGGCTTGTATTCGATTCCTATGGGGGGGGGGGGGTGTTTTGTTTTCGGTTGGTTTTGCGCCAATCAAACAAAACAAAAAAAACCAAAAAAAACACAAACCACCAAAAACACCTCACCAAAACTGCAAAACTCACCAGGTCTGCACTGGATTTGTAGAGGATATGAAATTAATCACATCCCCTGGTAATTGATTCATCTCTCCTCAGACCAGACCAAGAGACTGTTTCGACAAACAAGGCAAGGAGAACGGCTCAAGAAGGAGGCAGGACATCTCTGGATAGCTCGCTTGAGCTTTTAGCAGCACAATACACAGCGATGTAAGGGGGGGTGGGGGGGTAGCGTAAACAATGAGCAACAGTACAAATACATTGAGATTCAGTGGTAGTGGTTTTTCCTGTGGAGCTAGTGGCTTGGATTTGAGTTCTTGGTCATCGGGGCGGGATTAGTTGATACCCATTCTTCGCAGTGTAGGGACTTCTAACATTGAGCACCTTCTCTCCTTCAAGGGTTGCTCTGAACTAAACCGACTAATCACATAAACGAAGTTCATCCAATGGCAGTGCAGGACTGAAGCGTCTGCTGATGTAGTGTTGTGATCAGACCCTGCTGTTACATAAGAGAGCATCTTACATGTTGACAGAAGGATGAGATGTAAATGAATATATCTAGGTGTCGTGTGGAGGGATAAGGGGGGGGGATAAATAAAAATCGAGAGATAGCTGGTGAAAGTGTCACACGGAGGCGTAGGCGTTCCCAGCCCCGCCGCAGTGACGGATGGTGGACTGCTGCTGCGCCCCCATTGCTCCCAGCATGTCCGGCTGCACCACGCCCACCACGGCGCTGCTTCCGTCCTCCATGGTCCCCACCTGCAACACCTGTATCACCTCAGCCTCCGCTTTCTCTTGCTTGGTCAGCGGTTCGCTTGCCTCCTGCATCTCCTCGTCCAGCTCGCTGTCCATCTCGCTGACTTCATCTGATACATGGAGCAAATGCGTCAAATTAGTATGACGATGACCCCGCTGCATTCTATTTTTTTTTTTTTTAAACTTGAACTGCTAAAGGATTCGTGCAGAACGTAGAAGACATTCTAGCTTGCAGGCCAAGGTTTAAACATGCCTACCTTTATCAATGTTAGTAGGTGACATGGCACTCAGGTCATCAAACTGCAAAAAAGGGCAAAAGGATAATGGTTAAAAAAAAAAAAAGAAAAGGAAAAGAAAAGAAAAAAAAAGAAACAGTATAAAGTCAGGACTGTATGGATTTTGAAAGCTTGTCCTTGTCCACAATACACATTTGGACACTTTGTACGTGTGGGAAAGGGGTAAGATTTGCAAGCCGTCTAAATGATATGCCAAAACGACCGCTCGGGCCTTTCAGCTGATGTGGCTGCCAAAGAATTATTATTGCCAACCACAGCCAGCGCAACAGCCCGAGCTGCTGTTCCACAAAAGTAACAAGACCTTCTGAGCAGATCAATTCGATCCACGAATTCAACAGCGTTGCGCTATAACTGGAACTGATGACTGTAATTAAATCAATCAATCATGTTGCAAAACCATCCATGAATCAGGGGGAAAAAAGTTTCACTCAATGTTTAAAAAAAAAAAAAAAAGATTTTTGGAAGGATGTTTCAGAAAAATACCTACCTCTCCCATGACCCCAATGGGGGTCTCTCCAGTCGCCTGGGCGACACGGTGCTCCACCAGGTAGAACATGTACTCGTCATAGAGCAGCCGGATCAGGTGGAAGGAGCCGAAGCTGGCAGCGCTGCGCAGGGTCAGGTCTCTAATCACCATCGAGCTGCCCATGCCACACACAGGTGTGAGAGGTTAAAAGTCCAAACTTGAAGACAGATTCTATAAGGTTAGCTGTTTATGGGAGTTCTAAACATAGCCCTGCATTATTCAATAAGAAGAAGGAAATTTGCACAGCGTTTTTTAATCAAATGGAAACTGTGTCGATCGTGAAACGGCCAAACATTTATATTATTTTCATATCTGGAGTGACTGTTAGAGGAAATTGCCTCATTACGATTGTCACAATCTGGCCAGTCCTGGCTTGTCTCAAAATCATATATAATCCTCAACCACATTAGCATTCGGTCCGAATAGCAGATATGCTCTTTCAAAACGCATGCAATGACGGAGAGCGAGGAAAAACATCAGCATGGGCCATTTCCCTGCATTCTCAATTGTTTAAGATATCGGAACCTGAGATTCGAGTAATAAAACAGTCCTCAGAACAATACGCTTACGGCACCCACATGGGAGGCCTACTGAAACTCCGTAGTAACAGAAAACTGCCAGTAATAAGAACAATAACACAGAAGAACAGTAGCGAGAAGTCTGTGTGGTACAAGGAGCCGGAGCTTGCCTGTAAAAGGACCACTTGAGGAGGAACTGGCGGGCCGCTTTAGGGAAACTCGGCCTGTCCTCATAGGGCTTGAGGACCTGACTGACCACGTTGTCGAGCCAGGCGGCCCACTGCTCCAGGGAGCTCTGCTGCTGCAGCGTCGCCTTGAAGTCCTGCTCGAGTCGCTGCACCATGCCTTCCTCGCACTGGCAGACCCACGATGCTTGCTCCTGTGCAACGACGACAACACATCAGCACAGCGACCACTACACCCTAGTGCTGATAGGCGCCACTGTACTGATGTCCCGGACGTCTCCGGAAGCAAAATCATTTTAAACCCCCCCCCCCCCTTAAAGAAAAAAAGAAAAAAAAAAAAAAACCCAGAAATTTAGTGTAATCATGTGTTATTTTAGCATCTTCACTACCATCTTGTTTTACTTGTTGGTCATTCATCTCTTTTAGTGATGTTCGAATGAAAATTCTACCCAATTTCAGTAAGCACTGGGCCAAGTACAGAACAAAAAGTACCAATATATTCCCCTTTCCATTTCATCTGCCAAGATGTTTTTGCACCGGTGCATAAACGATCCGAGTCTTGGTTAAATCCGAATTGCAAAACCGCAAGACAATGGGAACCCCTGACACCCCTGAAGCTGTACACTTTTGTACACGTGTTTTGACAATGATCACCACGCTAAGTGAGCTAGCAGACAGTACAAGATATACTCTGTCCTGAAATGCCTTTAAGGTTACTCTGCTTAAAACACCCCCCCACCCCCACTCGGAAAAGTAACTCAATGAAGAGCTGAACTGCATTTTGATTCCACCATCACAGCTTGAATTTCACACTTGGATGCATTTCGCCTCGGTCGGAGGATTGCTCTGCTGTACTCTTCACGACTTCTGATTCTTACATGATGGCTCACTTTGAATGAGTCATTAATAACAAGTGCAGGGGGAAAACAAATTCGGTGAATCAAATTCAGATGTGGGCATTGCTGCTATTTATAGGTGATTACGGATGGAGTTGGAGTGTTTGGTGTACTGGAAATTAACATTGTTTAAGGAGACGTGACCTGAGACGCACCTGCACGTTGGCGAAGTCTACGCGGTTCAGGTCACTGAGCATCTGGTTGATCTGTGAGGTGTTCTGCAGGACAGCACGCGCTGCCTGGGCCAGGTGGTTCAGAGACGTGTATCTGCGCAGGGTCTGCGCGAAGGCACTAACAGCGGATACCTGAGGCACAGAAAACAGGGTTACGCCCAAAGATTCTAAAGCGGAGCAAGATGGATCACTTGCGCAATAATCAGAAGTACCACCGTGGACGCCATTTTGATAAGCCCACCATGACTTATCTGTTTCGGCAAACGACGGCTAGTGCCACCTCTTGGAAAACATCCGCTAAACTGTCAAGTTCTTCAAGCAGTCGAGAGGAGGTTAATTGTCGTCAATACTATCCGAGGAGATAAATCGATGTCTAAAGTCAAAGGCAATCCACGATGTTAATCGATATCCGAGGCTTCAATCAACTGGGGCTAATGTTGCAGTGCAGCTGCATGTAGTTGAACTTGCCTCAATTGGGCAGCAATTATTGAGGGGGGAAAAAAAAAAACAAAAAAAAACAATCCGCTCAGATAATCTATTGACGTCGTCTTAACACAGGATGTCATAATTTCTCATAACGCAAACAAGGCCAATACATCAAGACAAGAAACAAGACTATTTAAAAATGACGCAAGTTTCCCACGGTATCCGGTCTCTGTGACGAAACGTCAGCTTACCAAAATGGCGCCCATAGTGTCGAACATCCGTACTTCCTAATTATCAATGGATTTTCTGGCCAGAAATCTATCTTGCGCGTAGCGCTTTAGAATCTTTAGTTACGCTAAAAACCGTGTTCTTGTGGTACAAACTGAGGTCACGTAACCTGTCATACGGTCTACTGTTTCCTTGCCAACATATGCAAAGTACTTGGTGTCCATGGGACAAATGTACATCTTCACAAATGCCTTTTCCTTCCAGAGTCAGTGATCACATTTTGTATAGGAATTCAACCCCCAAACCATTTTGCAGTGAGCTATGGTGGCCAACCTTGGTCTGGATCATCTTCTGGGGAATGGCGCTCATGGCGTTGGTGAGCCAGCCCTCAAGGCTTTTGGCAAAGTTACGGATGGCTTGAGTCAAGGCACCTGAACAGGACAAAGACAAAAAAAAAAAAAAAAAAAAAACTGGCTAAGGAGGGAATGGTACACCATGTAAAATATATTCTGTTAACCCGGCTGTCTACTTGATAGTACAGCGACTAGAAAATAGGATTCAGAATAACGTGCAGTAATTAGATTTGTCTTGATTATTCCTAAAGAAGGGAAGGGGTTCTGCTTACTAGGAATGGGTCTGAGGACATCAGGGATGAGGATTTCCACTAGAGCCTGGTACATCAGGTGATCACAGGTGTTCATCCACTTGAGCACGGCCTCGCTCTGGCACAGCAGCAACAGCCTGGCACGTGGCAGACGCCCCTCGATCTCACTCATCCCGCTGTATGACCAAAAGGAGAAAAGAAAAAAACATTTTTTTAAAAATCCACACAGGCCTTAGATGCGTGCTTTTAAAAATAAAAATTTATGATGATGTTGAGCCATTGGTGAACACGCGGTGGTACCAGAAAGCAATGCACCTGTTTTCCGTCATGGTTATGCCCTCTATTGAGTTAGAGGGGCAATAGCGCCAGAACGTCTGCCACAGCTTCTCTATCAAGCTAAACTGGAGGTTCACCACCACGTCCAAGATGGCCTGTGAGCCAAAGGGACAGAAGCGAAACGTCTTCGCATTCAAAAAGTTTTTCACAAAGATTTCCGACCTCAAAACCACAGCACTTTTCAACAACACTTGGAAGCAAATTCTAAAAATTGCAGAGGGAAATAAAATTTGACCGACCAGTGGATGGAAACGTCTCAAAAAGGACAATCAAAATCAATCAATAAATAAGTAATCGAGTGACATGTAAGTGTCTTACCTCGCAGTGTTCTCTGTACAGTATCTGAAGAGCTTTGACGTCCTCCATGCCGACGCCATCCACCCCGTTCTCCCCGAGATCGAGCTCTAGGAACTCGGGTATGGCCCGAGACGCATCTGCAAATTGCGAAGGTGTTGATTAAAATAATTCCATTGTTAAAACGTCGTACATTCATACTTTGGCCTCCTTACCCAGGAACTGCTGATGGTGCTGGCTCTGTGCGAGGACCGTCTGCTCGGCGGCATTGAGATTGTGATGCCCGCTGCTTGAGTAATTGTCGCCCAAGAAGCCATCTGCCTTCTGCATAGACTTGAACCTGGACAATCACACCACATTAATAAAGAGCTAGGTCGAGGAGTTTTTACAGTCGGAAAGGGAAACTGAAATACTTGTAACATTTTGCGTTGTACTGCAATGGAGAAGATACCATCCAAAAAGATATCTATCTATATATTATATAAAGGCTAATGAGCGTACCTCTGTTTCTGATGCACAGGCTGCTGCCGCAGTGCCATGTACTGCATGTCCTCCTGCAGCCGGTTCAGAGGAGAGTCTGGCTTCACGCGGATCCCGTAATAATGATACTTGGAGTTCCCTCTGCATTCAAAACACAGCGTTGGATTGCCGTGTGACTCTCATTACTGCAGAAAAATCTGAACGGATTCCAAGCAAGCCGCAGGTGAAAGTACCTGGTTCCGAGGCGGCGTGTGCGCAGGCCCATGAAGATGGAGCGGATGAGTTTCCCAAACGACGCGGCGTTGACCGGATCAAGCTTCTGTTCCTGGCAATGGCGCAGGTAGTGGCTGTAGAGTGTGGAGCGAGGCAGACTGACCCCCTCTGCGGTCTCGTAGTTATCCAGAAGCCACTGCAGCTGCAGGACAAGCATGATAGTCATGTTTAACCATTTTTACAGCTTCACAAACGAAAAGCATCGTAATCCGGAAAAAGGTGAGAAACTTTTTTTTTTTTTTTAAATTAAACCCTAGTATGACCCGAGACATCTCACTCTCACGTTTGCAAGTAGGGCTGTGCGATTTAATTTCATACACAGCATCTTAACCATTTTGGAAAGTAACTGTACATCATGCTATACAGAAGCAATCTAAAAATGAGCGCTGGATTTCATCTCAAGCTTCCGTCTTTTTAACCATTTCAATTTTCAAACATTCCTCTCCAACAGTGCATTACATTCATATAAATCGCCCACTGCTACTTGCAAGACTTCAGTCTCTTTAGTTAGGATATAACGGACATCCATGAAAAGGGGTCAAAACAAAAGCAAGGAAGCTGCCTAAGCCCCACCACCTAAAGAGGGAGAAACAGACAGAGCGCAGAAACAGGTTGCGAAGGGGACAGTGAAGGAAACAAGGCTTCGCCGTCATGTTTTTGTGACTTACGTGGCTGTTGAGCAGAGAACTTCTTTGACTGGACAAACCCTCAGACTTTTGGAGCGTCTCAATCGCCATTTCAATCTGACAGACCAAAGAGCATGAGGGGGAATATAAAAAAAGAAAGGGGAGGGGGGGGAATAAAACAAAGGCTGTAGCGACAGAGACCCATACTGAGAACCACCAAGATATGCAGTAATCAGTAGAGATTAGCAGGAAATAAAACCACATCAAGCTTCCCGACCACCACGACACACAGAGCGAGACGGCACAGCAGGCTCACGTAAATAAAATCGTTCACATCTGCGGTATCCAAAGGAATAATTCACCCCCGCGGTGTGATTAGTACCGGCAGGTGTAGTTTTATTCAAATAAGCACGTTTGGGAGAAGTGTTCCTTTGAAACGGAGCTTCGAAAACATGCAACGTGTCTGCAAAGCAACATGCGCCGGGCTTTCACGGCACACTACCACACCTTACCACCAGAGGTCAAAACTGATCTAGTGATCACCTTCCTGCTCACTGCTTACCTTCTAAAATGGTGTAGGTACGTGTCATTTAAAATTAAGGTTCACCCTCTTGTTCTAGTTGGACTTAGTCTTAAACGACTTAAAAAGTGGACGTACAGCGGAGCCGGGTTATTATTTATTTCGTTGTGAAAGTCAGTCCCCTTTTAAAATCCTTTCCAGTTGATTTTGTAAACGCAGCATCTTACTCGAAAAGGAATATCTGCTTGATCCGAATCGGCTTGTATGGAAATTTCCATGATGTGATTGGTCCCGGTTTTGTTCTCGGCTCAAACTGAACATGAGGGGTACAGTTACAAAGTGTGTGAGGAGGATTCGATCGCTGGGTTTTGTTGTACCGTTGCAGGAGAAGCCCTGGTGATCTGCGCTGCGGTGTGAGGGGCGGAGCTGTCCATGGCGTTGGCCCCGATCAGGTAGGCCCCTGAGCTGCTGATGATCTGACCCCCCGTGAGGCCCATAGCCAGGCCGCCGTTGGTGCTCCCGTTGTTGGCCAAGCTGTGAGACGTCACCACCGTGCTCACCTGGGGCGTGGCGCCTTGCGTGTCAAAGTAGCTCCCGCTGCTGTTCTGACTGTACAGCTGAGGCTCCGAGTACGAGTACGTGCGTCTAAATAAATAAACACACACACACACGATACAACGTTATGAGCAGTCCAACATCTTTGTGTGGATTCACAGTCGCATCAGCTTTACACATGGTACACGGATGTGCTGCGATTTTGTGCTCCTAAAGTTTTCACGCGCACGATGTAATACGAGGCGTCTTACACATCTTTATGTAAACGTGATGCATTTTTGCCTCCCACTGACCAACAGTTTGTCCTGGTGGGCGTTTGCAGTTTCATGTTTTCTCCCCACCCTTTTCACTTTCAGGAGCGAGCACAATTCGGATAGAACACGCCAGGCATAACGTGCTGTAGTACAAATATGAGAGAATGTTTTGAAAATTTCACCATGTAGATTCCACACGCTCGCACGATTCTTCATGAGAAAAGCACAAGGCAGAGCAGTCACGACGCCTGCTCTCTGGAACGGCAGATTCATGCCAAGTAACGTCTTGGAGCACACACGAGGTTCCCTTGCAACTCGAACACCAGCACACCATTTCTACCAGCTGACATTTTAATTGGGATCTCTTTTCTACCACCCCCCACAATAGGCTGGGCACTATTTTAACCTGATATGTTGATGAAGTTGATGCAACGATCGTTTTAAAATGTCAAAACACATCAACGATACAAAACAAACAAAATCCCTTTCTGTTTTCAGAAATATTGCTTCTAAAAGCATTGAATAGCTTCATCGACAAACAAAACAAAAAATAAAAGCAGGTACTCGTGGGTACTGAAAGAACGCATGGTGCAAGTTTTAATTAAATCACCGCTCTCACCGGGCTCCAATATGACCACGACCTTTGTCGCGGATCTACTTTAAACATATTTAGAACACCTGCTCCTCACCAGATCTCTCTCTCTCTCTCTCTCTCTCTCTCTCATTTTTGTTTTTTTTGTTTTTTTTAATCTTGTTTAAAAATGGATTCTTATTACAGTACAAGTATTTGACCATGAACTGTGCTCGGTGCCATCGTTAACATGCTTTCACTTTTTCCTTTTGACTCCCGGTCTGCTGGTAGCTTCAGGTATAATACAAGTGAAGGCGAATCCTCGACATGTTTCCTGTGAAAAGAATTGGTAGAAATAATAAGCGTACACTCTACGCGATGTGTACTATTCAGGGGCGGCGGTGGCGGCGGTGTCCGAGCTGTAAATCCGCCGCACGTCCTTCGCTTCATGCGTGCGCGAGCTTCGTGAAGTGCTCTCCGACTCCCGGGCACAGCGCAGCACAGCAAGAAAACTGCTTCAAGACCTCTTGTCAATACTTGCAGTCATCGTCAGGTGACTGCGCACATTTTACACCCCCGCTGGGTCTCAAGTGCTGTCAGCGCCGACATGTTTTTGTGACAAGATGGTTTCTTGCCTTCCTCATGTCTCCAGCCCAAAAAGCCAGGCAAGAGACACGACAGGGAATTTCTCTCTGGATGACTGAGTGAACCCTTGAGCTGAGCTCCTCTGCGGTTTTGCTGATGGATTTGCCAGACCTTCGGAGTTGCTTTTGGAGGACCTTTTCCTAATACTGCAGTGCAATTAAATTAAAGATTTGCCTGCTTTTACACCTGATTCGACTCATCGCGTGATTATCGTGGGTGTCTTTGGCGCAGGGGATCGCACAAAAAAATTATATATATATATATACACATACATCATTCAAGTCAGCATTAATCAAAAGGTTGCAGTCGTGAAAAGTAAAAGATTTTAAAAATAAAAAAACAAAACCCCCATGCAAAAACATTCTATTGTCACTTGGAGGGTTGATTACAAAGAGAGCGCCCGCGTCGTTATTTTTAACCAACCTCTAACCTCTCCAAGGTGGAACATAAGGTTTGTTTGCAGGCGTGGAGGTTTTCCTAGACGCGCTCGTTCGCGTGAAAGCATAGCAGACGACCTTCTGCGAATCAGGAACGCGCAGGAATGTGGAAAGGCCGACGGAACGGAACGCGGCGCGGGCACAAAGCCGGCGCACGAGCGCGACCGTGTTCTCCTTTTCCCTTAGTCGGGAATAATCGCACTAGTTAACCCCGACGTTTCGGCTTTGTCGGTATCCAGGCAACCAGGTTAACACGCTGAAGCTTCTTTGTTCTTGCCTGATGGGACTAATAAATTAGACCAGTCTCCTTCGTACACGGGAGCGAGATTTTCCCTCCCTTTCCTGCTTTGCCGCGTCGGTGCACTCACATGGTTCCGTTGGTGTAGACGCTGCTGTTCTCCTCCACATACTGCACCTGGGACGGGTACACATGCTGCACCTGTTGAACAGTCTGTGCCTGTGAGAATAGGAGAGCGTACGTTTAAACGTGCGAACGCACATAGGAATAAACAAACAATAAATAAATACTCCAGTGGCACTGGAGACCAGCTGACCTGTTGCTGGACGGGCACCTGAGTGGGCACCTGCTGGGTGGGAACAGCAGGCTGCACAGGCACGCTGGTCTGGAGGGGCACCGTGGACGAAGAGTCAGCGCCAGCCTCTGGGGTTTGCATGGCGCCTAGAAAGGAAAGGAAAAATAAATAAATAACGGGGTTTTTAAATTACATTTAAAACCGTTCCACTTCTTAACACAATGACGTTCGGGCGGTGAAAACTAGGGCAGCTCTTTACGTCTCCGTTTACATTTGCCTCAGCCAATTCAGTAGCACTGTTCCTCCTGTTTGACCATGCGGTGTGTAAACAGGGCCCTCGACAGGCATCATTTTGACAGTTCATACAAGGTTGCCTCAGACACTGCCTGTATACCGATTACACCGCGCTATGGGAATCCACAGATGTTCGTTTTTAACACCGATAAGTACCTGCGAGCACCAGATCGGTTTAACTCGATCATTTAAACGTTAAACGCGTGAGCAAACAAAGCGAGGCGTTCGCATGTCCGTCAGGCTTACTGCGGCGTCCAGATTTACTGATTTACCCAAGCGCGTTTCTTCTACCATCCTCGCTTATTCCTCTCTCCCTGAGCGAGCGACGATGGGAAATTCAGCCCACAGATGAAATCCTGACTCCAGCATGACCCTGAGCATCTCATTTACTTTAGCCAGGATTTTATTTGCATAATTTACTACTTATCTTTTAACACGCTGGGCACTTTGCGCGATAAAATATGTGCCAGAAAGACTCTTGATTCATAAGAAACGCGTAGTAATCAACCCTGCGCGCAAACCCCCGCGCTCGATCCTTTACCGATCCGACAGTGGTCTATTACTAAATTAAGAAAGACACCACCGCGTTTGCGGCCAAAATCGAATTAGGCGTATGTAATAATAAAGATTACCTACGCTGCCTACGCCTCGCTTCTATCTCCTGGTTGAGGCTGCAGCCTAAATGCACTGCCACACACACATACACACACGCACATACACACGCGGTGTAAATGTTTGGTAAAAGGAAGATGGAGCAGAAAGCACAGGGCTGAGAAAGAGAATGCGCTTATCAGCCTGCGTCCATCTGCTCAAGCCCTGAAGAATCGCTGCGTCTGTGACGTTACTCAGACACCTGGCCCAGCTGTGCTGCTTGGAGTACGGTGGGAACCGTGACTCACCCATTACTCCTCGAGAACAGCCTCGAAACTCAAGCCGTGAAAAATTTCGCCGTGTTTTGCGGCTCGGTGAGAGAACGGGAACCGACCGGTTTGCTGGGAGGAATTGGAGCGTGGATAAAATAACGAGGAGGACGAAACCAGGGTGCTTTTACGCTTTCCGAGCGCTGCGACGAATGGAGCCTGTCGCAGTGTCCACAGTAATAAAGGCGGTTAATAATTAAGCGTTTGCCGCGCTCCGGGTCTCGTGCTTCAGCCCGAGCCTTTATGAGCGCTTGCTCGCACTGGCTGCAGGCGAACCCGAAATTACACGTCGACAAGAATCCAAGATTATCACTAAGCCCCGTGATTCATTGATCAGCCCACTGCGCGCGGGGTGCCTGAAAAATCTGGCTCGTGATTCACCTCGATGAGGCGCCCGTGTGAGAGCGACAGTCTCGCTCAGACGCTCGCCACACCAATGCAAACAAGACGGGAGCTTGAAGAGAGAGGATATGAATAAGGGGACGTGTACGCTGGGTGAACATCACCCCCACCCCTGCTCACCTGCGTGGCCTGCACGCTCCCGCGAGCAGGTTTTCATCATTATTAAGAAGTGTGAAATTTAGACTTGAAATATTTATTTTTCCCCATTCCACGTTCTGTCACACAACGTGCGTTTTGGTACACGCGTATATAGGTAGATGTCAGGGTTTGGACCTGGCGCTGCCATCACGCTTGGTCAGCACTACGTGTGCGTTTAACCGTGAAGCTTTGTGGCCTCATCCTGAGTTTCACGCGGAGTGAAGTTCACGATGACGCTGGAAAGACTTATTACATACCGAGTCGCTCTTGGTTAATTATCCCCTCGGGTTACCGGCGGCCCGAAAGACTTTCCCTAGAGGCTGAGCTCATGGCAACACGTCTCCCTCTTCACCTCCTCCTCGCCTCCTGTTTATCACTCACCTGAAGGATACAGGTGCTGTTGTGTTCAGGCGCATGTTTACACCATCGCTTTGCTGCCTTTTTTTTTTCCAGAAGGAATCTGAGCTTAGGTGTGTGCAGAAAACTGGACTTCAGTCTACCGATAAAACAAAACATTAGGGGAGAAAAAACAAGAAAACAAAACATCGCCATGAAAGAAAGCGGAGTCGGCTTGAGGTGCAGGATTCTCATGCACAATAAACTAGAGCCTCCAAACAAAGGCCACCTGCTCCCGGGCTCGCCCTGACGAGGAGTGGCGGAAAACTTGCCGCAAACAGGCACCTGCCTGGCTTCTCCAGCACGCTCCCTGCCCCCCGTCCCTCTGCACCTTCCGTGCATTCATGTGCTCCCCTGTGGCCCACTTAAGTCCCGAACTCAGCCTGCCTCAAAAGCCAAGCGCTAACAAAGGGCCAAGAGGAGGGCAGCGCTCGTTCTTACTCACTCTCCCTCCCTTCCTCCATCCCCCCCCACACACAGCTTCGTCATGTGCAACCCCCTTCCTAGACCAATTTTTACCGCTGCTAGAAAGGCTGTCTTGAATGCTCTTACATCATTAAGCTTTTACTCCTGTGCACCGGATGTTACAAAAGCACCTGTTACACACTTAACGCTGACCTAATCGCACAAGTATTTCTTCCAACACCTCCTCGTCACAAGAGATCAGATATATACCAGGTCCAAAAAAAAACCAAAAAAAAAAAAAACACAAATCCTAACTTGATAGTCATGCAAAACGGCCCAATAATAAATATGAATTATTAACCCACTGGCTCTTACAGCGATTAGGAAAAAGGAACAGGATACAAAGAACAGGTGGCACGGCCCTGTTTCAGCTCTCCGCCTGCCTTTGGGGGGTCATCATGAGATCTGATAACCAGCCCTTTCTGACATCCTGTCCTCAGGTGTGGACATGTGAGGGAAGGTGATAGGTTGGGGGAAAACAAAAACAAAAAACCCGAATCAGCCCAAAAACGCTTTATTCCTGTAAGAGGAAGGAAAAAACAAAACAAAAAACCAAAACGCATTTCATCGACACGGATAACACACGTAAACCTGCTCATTAGACCATTTGGCTTTAGATGGTCAATCGCGGAGATTTCCTCTCCTCCTGAAAACAACGATCTTGTGATGCCATCACTAATGTTATGTTGTTGTCGGCATTTTTCTTTTTTTCAAAACAAATCTGACAACTTGAACAGCACCTTCATGCAACCCCCACAAGGAATACACCGCTACTGTCGAGAATCAAGCAGCACAATTGAAATAGCGAGTCTGAATGATTCATTTGCCAGTCCTCCCCCTCCAGGTAGGCCCAGTGAGCACCTGTCGAGGTCCTTGCAACTAGCTCGTGGTGCACAGCTGTTTTTCCGTCTAATGAAGACAATGGGGGAGCGAAGAGGCGGCGGCACGTCTCACTAAGGATTCTGATGCAATCCCAAGAAACCCTGAGCCAAAACTGAGACGGGAACAAATTCTGATCAGGCTGTTAAAAATAAATAAATAATATTAATAATCATCGTGTGTCCAATAAAGTTCAGGATCCGTCGAGTTCAGGCACCAAGAAACTTTGATCCCAAACCTGTGATCTCTATAAATCACCGATAGAACAGATAGCATCCTTTTTAATATTCATTTGACAATTTCACAGATAGAAAGGCACACAACAGTCAAGATCGACATGTAGGAACGCCATGAGGTAAGGCAGAGTGTCAGGATCTCATAATGCACCACGGTATTAAAGGTGCATTGATATTTTTTGAGGTGGGGGGTGGGGTGTTAATTAAATAACCCCCACCCATGTTCACAAAGCTCCGCCCCCATGAGAACAGAATGTCTGTAAAATGACTGACGGGGGTGGCGCGTCTATTAAAAAAACACAGTAATGCATTACTGGGCCGGAAGTCGGTTTTCCAAACAAACTTTCTAAGCAGGTTAAAGCTCTTTCACTTAGGCCACAAGGGCCAGTCCATCATTTTCACTTCCAGATTATTTGCACAAATAATAATAATAATAATAATAATAATAATAATAACAACAACAACAATAACGACAACAACCAGACTGCATTTCCACAGAGAAAATGCAAAGTGTGCTTGCTCAAATGTTGCCAGCACCAGCAAGCACGATAACTCCTCAAGGTCCTAGAGAGCGCTGGTTTTGGCATGGAATTGCGCAAAAGCACATAAACGACTCCTCAAGGTCCTAGACAGCACCAGTGTTGGCACTGAATTGCATGAAAAGTCACACAAACGACTCCTCAAGGTCCTAAAGAGCACAGGTTTTTCGTGGAAAAATGGGAATACCGAATGAATGACAAGGGGTAACGTAACCATTTGAACAAGCCATCAAGCCGGGATCGGCACGGACGTCTCAGGGTTGGAACGGTGTCTCTAGCTCGAAAGCCCTAGGAGGAGTAGGGGGCGGAAAAAAAACCCAGGAGAACGGAATAATAAAAATAAGGAGAATCATAAAACTTAAGAACAATAGTGTGCCTGCCGAGCAAGCACGCTAATAATAATAATAATAATAACAACAACACAAATAATAGAAAAATTCTCACTATTGCACCTTTAAAGATCCAGATGTTGGGTCACACGCACAATTAGGTCTTGGGGCATTCCAGATGTGCACTGACCTGAACAAGACGCAGACTCCTGAAGCAGGAGATTTCCCCCAGGGTTACAGGATGACCCAAAGCGAGACGAACTGCATCACGATCCAATTATGGGATTGTACCATGATCCATGATGATCCAGCTGCTGTCCAGATGTAGGACAGCGTCCGCGCCGTCAGGGCTCTGACCCATCACCAAAGACAGGACCAAGACAAGAGCCTCAGTCAGGAACAAGGATTTCTTCACACCCTGAGCCAGGCTAGACAATACTGTGGGTCTGCTTAGTGTGAGGGAGACACCCGAGTGTCCCCGGCCATGAGGAACCCGGGGACGAGGGCTGAAACCCCACCAGCTCGTGTCTCCAGCACCAAAACAAAAGAGCAAACGGCCAACTCTGGATACCAGCAAGGCTAGCCTATGCTAAGCTAACAGCCGCTCCAGGACCCCGCTGTAACAATAGACACCGAGCGGATCCTGCTCTCGGCTAGCCTCAGATACCTGCCGGCGTTTCCCCTCACGCGCCACACATTATTCCCATCCATCCATTCCTGATCTTCTGCTCATTCCATCCCAGTCCGCGTTCCCCCCAAATCCATCTCGGAGTCATTAGCTTCATTAAGGCACCTGCGCGCGAGGATGATTAGCTGGTCAGCGCACGAGCCAGGAATAACCAGCGTTCGGGCTTATTAGTGACAAAAGCAGCCATTTTAGAATAATTCAAGCGCTCCGCGGCGCGTGAAGGTTCGAATGAGCAACACAAACAAAACCAAACTAAACAAAAACTAAATAAAAACTAAATAAAACCCCCCGCACACAAAACTAGCCTGTGTAGCATCAGGGAACTTCGGCTAGCTAGCAATTAGCTCCCGAGCTGAGCGCCCGCAAACACCTGCTCCTGTGTGTGTGTGTGTGTGTGTGTGTGTGTTCAGGAGGAATGATGCTGGGAGCCCGGGGAGAGTCCACCCCATCCCCAGGAACAATACATTCACACACCCCGGCCGAGCAGCAAACAGGTCCCGGGTCACTGGGACACCTTCTGCTGCTCGTCAGGAATCATGACACAGAAACCAGCGACATCTTTACTCCGCAAAGTATCCGCGCGAGACACAGACAGAGCGTGAGAGAGCGCGACGCGCACGAGACCAACACATCTGTGCGCGGCTAAGCTAGCTAGCGCTAGCGCCGATGAAATCCTTTCCATGTCGCTAGCCAGCTGACTTAGCAGCCTAGCGCACCTGGGAGCGTGGCCACAATTGACATTTCAGCAGATGTCTCATGCGTGGAGCAAAGCACCGGCGTGAACAAGCTGTGAAGAGAAATAAGCGGAACGAACACACACATTTAAAATAAATAAATAAATAAATAAAGACAAAAACCAGACAGCAGGCGAGAGGTACTCACCTGAGCGGTGTGTGGAGATGAGGGTGAGGATGGCGGTAAGGATGGAGCGCGAGGTGCTGGTTGTTGTTGTTGGTGGGTTACAGTCGCCACGACTACGGTGACTATGGCGCCGGATCACAGGGCAACGGTTGCTATAAAGCGCATCGCGAGCACAACCTAGCATTGGGTCGATGGCGCGGGGACGTCACGAAAGGGGGCGGGGTTAAGTCGCAGTATGCGAAGAGAAGGCGGATGCGTGAAAGTAAAATAAATAAGTAAATAAATAGACAAACAAACCGAAATATAAAGAAAGAAAGAAAGAAAGAAAGAAAGAAAGAAATATGTAGAATAAATGAAACTAAATGAATCAAAATAAAAAAAATAAGTAAAAACATAAAAAAAATAAATAGAACGAAATAAATACAAATAAATGAAAAAAGTAAAATAAACAAAAGCGAATAATTTAGACATGAAGTAAATTACGGACTTGAGGTATTATTGATACCATTGTGGCATTTATTTATTTGTTTGCTTGTTTATAGACACGCCTCCATTTTTATTTTATTTATTTATTTATTTTTGGAATTTCAACCAAAAAAACCGAAATTATATCAACAGGAACGCGAAACTCTTCCGTTTAGCTGCATCCATTAGCAATATAATCAGGATATATGCATTGACTTGTAATTTATTTGCGAAAACGATGACTACATTCTTTATTACAGCTCGGAGGGGGCGGGACTTCCCTATTCGACGTCATCACGCTTATCAAGGTTGGTAGAACGAACAGAGAAAGGCACGGTGAGAGTACTGGACTATCTGTTCCCTGTAGGTCGCCATGCGTGCTGGTTAGTACCATAGTGTGCACTTATATATTTAAAGCAGACAAACAAACAAAACCCCCGAAGCGTTGTCAGAGTAATTTGTCAGGTAACAGTTTATCTAGGCAGCATTTTACAACCATGAAATTATGATGAACTTTTGCAAAATTTGGAAACTCAGTAATCAGTGCAGTCAGTAAGTGTGTACTCAACTCCTCTCTGTAATCATACTGAAATGTGTCATTCACATGCTTATCATAAACACCACAGCAAAATTATGGTAGGAGCTGAAGCTGTCATGCTTAAGTGGGTATTAAGGGTATTAATCATCATCGTATCAAACCTATTCCAAACATATTTAATAAGCTTAGTTTTCATAATACACTGTAGTAAAACAATAGTAATATTATGGATGGGTTGGGTTGCATTGATCAGATGTAGCACCTCACTGAGTACTGACTTACTGTATGTTTCCTAAACGCATGTGACATTATGACGGGGGGGGGGGGGCATCTCATGCAAATGAACACAGGACATAATTTGTCTTAATGTCTGCCGCCATTGTGACTGTGGTGTTTTGCATAATTTGGCAGCAAAAGCTTGGAAAAAATGGGTTATCAAATATATAATGAACATAACAAGTGGCAGCAGGCACTACAATACAACCGTGGTAGTCTCATGGTTCAGTTTTATAACTATGGTGAAAGTCAAGGTTAACCTCAACCTATAGAAAAAAACATACATGGGAGAAAATGAATTCTCTCTCGCTCACACACACACACACACACACACACACACAAACAGAAATTCACAGTAGATGTATGGTTTGCAGTCTTGAATAGATTTTAATCTGTGACACTGGACCAGGTTGAACAATTGCCTATACGGTACAGAGCTTTGTATGATGTTCCTAACATGTAATTGCATGAACTAAAATTGTTAGATAAAAGATAAGATAAGCAAGATCAAATTTATTTGCAGACCAGAAGGCAACGGCTACTCATTGTGGAGTTGTGCTTCTTCCACGTGGGTAAAGACACTGTTAGGAATCAGGCAGGTGAAGAAATCTAAAGACCGATCATCATCATCTTCATCTAAAACCGCTATATAATTCAGAAACTATTGATTGAATGTGTTGCAAGTGGCTCTTGTTGACAAGAATCACACACACACACACACACACACACACACTTTTTGTAATATCGTTGCATGGACCTAATTGGATTCCCCATCCAAAAT